>CM057076.1:17946908-18351906 GCA_029379335.1 Thymus mandschuricus
CCTGGTACAAATGCAAAATCTTCAGCAGCCTCGTAGATTTGTTTGAGAAACCACCCGTGCCAGTTGAATTTAGTTCCAGTGAGGCTGTCGACGATCATGGTGGTACCGATCAGTTTTGTTTCCGACAGCGTCTCTAGGGATCCGACATAGCATGCAATGCTCTTCGTAAAGAGTTCGCAGATGAGGTTGAAAGGGGCCTTCAAATTTGAACGAATGCTGGCCACTCTGAAGTTTGGTTCTGCTTTGTCGACGGCGAAACGACCATATTGGTCTTCGGCCGAGAATCCCAAATCCAACAGGGAATCTCCTCCTTCCCTTGGCAAATCGAACACGCTGATGAGCTCGTTCAAGTCCACTTCCACCGGCTTCCGGGTTTGTGGATCTATAAATGATGTTGTGTTTTGTTCCTTCTTCAAGTTCAGAAGTAGCTCTCCCACTGCCTTTGCCAAGACCTTCGTCGGAATCAACGTTACAAACTTCCAAAGACCGGCCGTGGTCACGGCTCTACGGAAGAGGCCCTTTCTCTCGATGACAATTGGGTCGAGATGGGGTTCGACGTTGATGTGCTTGTCTACCTTCGTCATGAATTGCTCCATTGTTTCTGTACTCAGCTTTTTGCCCATGGTCAGATTTGGGAAGTTTTGAAACGAGATTTTAACAGTGTAAGGGTTGAGACTCGTGAGTTGCAGAGGTTGCAGATCTAAGCACGAGAATGGCTAATATTGAAGGTTGTGAGAGGCTTTGAGGGATTTTAGGTTTGAGATTTCAGAGGTGCAGAGGTTTCACTAAAATGGTAGTTTTGAGACTTGTGAAATTTTTCTGCAGCCTTTGGTGTTACATATATATAGAACTAGGGTTCGGCTGACGAGGCAGGGGCAAGACAGTAATATCTTCCAAGATCCTGTGCAGGGGCGGTAGACCTTCGGTGATGGATCTGACGTGTCCGGCGTCATCACTGGAAAAGTGAACCGCCAATTTGGTTTGACGTGGCCACGTGGCAGATTTTGATTCGTCTCTTCCAATAGTAGTCAATCCAGTGGTTGAGATTTAGAGACGGTTCAGATTCGACGGCTGGATTGAGTGCGGTTTTTCCCGCTTTCCTCGGCTTTGACGTCCACGCGCCTGTCGTTTCTTCTTCTACGCGCCGCTGCATTAAATGCTTGGCAGAAAGTAAGATAGGCACTCGAGTGCTGACAGCTCATACGCTTCGCTACGTATCCGCTTGCTTCGAGTGTAGCCGCTTCAGCATCCACTCGCTTGCGGAGTACTCGCTTCACGTGACTGTTCCGCACTCGCTTGCGATGGCTAGCTTTGAGTGACGTAGCACTCGCTTGGCCATCTGAAGCGACTAGAATAAGAAACTGAATTTCTTTACTTAAATTTAAAATGTTTCTGACGTACATACTTCGAGGATAAACAAGAGTGTTTTCCTCTTTGTATTTGTGTCAGATTCATTTCATATTTTCCACATAGCGAGTGAAGGTTTCTAGCACGCTTCAGCTCACTTAGTGTACTTAAATTTGAAACGCTTACCAGTCAATCTCACTTCGTAGGAGATTGATACCACTATTTGAAGACTTCATTTGATTTGGACTTCAGATTGTAGAATCCACTTGTTGGCTTTGAAGCTTGTTGATGCTACCTGATTGGTAATTCAACTTCTTGGCATTAGTCTTCATGGCATTCATCTTCCTCTACGAATTAGAGAGTCCTCCATCGAAGTGAGTGAGGGAGGAAATGAATATAGTACACAAGCTTACTACAACCCAGAGGGGAGTTTCACGTAAGTGTACATATTCACGACGAATGGGGGATGAGTACAAGTCCTTATCTCAGAGCAAAAATGGACAGGATGACAATGAGAATGCTCTGACAAGACAATCTCGTATTTTACGCAGAAGCATGTCACCAGCCCTGCAACCTTTTGAAAAAAAAAGGTAAACCTTCAAGCATCCTCCTACATGCTACAGAATGAACTTGCAATCGACTCGCTTTGACCCAAGCTTGGGCAAATTGAGGCGATGCAAAATTCAAAGTGAGAGGGGAATGGATAGACATCCGGCAGCTCAACTCAGTAAAGAGTGAGTAAGGAATGGACATTTATCCACGATGAAGGAGATGAGAAGACTTGCTCCTCTTCGGCGGAAAGATGGGAAGAGGACACAAGGTCTAGGTGCCAGTCCTGCCTAAGCTTTCACCATTTTTACGTGGGAAGGCCCGATACAAGACCCCACAACCGTTACTAGAAACGGCACTTGCGAGTGTTTATACCCACTCGCTAGGAATCCTAGGCTAGGTAGCAGCTTTCCTTGCTCGCTTTGGAAGTAGCTTGCTCCGGGAGCAAACAATAGTTCCCCCTTAACCAATGGCTTAACAATTCCTGTAAGCGGGTAGGGAACATCTTCCAACACTCCACCTTACTCCACCTTGTTTCTCCTTCTTCAAGCGAGTGAGATTTTGAAGTGACTCGCTTGAGTTGGTGAAGATCCGAAGCGAGTGACGCTACGAAAAACTAGCGATCACTCCTTCGTGCATCCTGGATCTAGCATTCTTCACCAGGGTCTAATAACCCTAATTCAATGCATAGCTGGTTGAAACGAGACTCAGCTAGAGGCTTGGTGAGGATATCTGCTCGCTGGAGATCGGTATGAATTTTCTCGAGCTTGATATCCTTCTTCTCGACATGATCTCGAATGAAGTGATGTCGGATTTCCACATGCTTGCATCTGGTGTGAAGCACTGGATTCTGCGAAATACATATGGCACTGTTGTTGTCGCAGAAGATCGAAATTTCATTCGCTTCAACTTTGTAGTCCTTCAACTGTTAACGAAGCCATAGGATTTGAGAACAACAGCTTCCAGCGGCCATGTATTCAGCTTCAGTTGTTGAAGTAGCTACGCTTGTTTGCTTCTTTGAGAACCACGAGATCAGCTTGCTTCCCAAGAACTGACATGTGCCCGTAGTTGACTTCCTATCGACTCGGCACCCTCCATAGTCAGCATCGGAGTATCCAGTGAGCTCCAAATTGTCCTCCGCTGGATACCACAGACCCATGTTGACAGTGCCCTTCAAATATCGAAGAATCCTTTTGGCAGCTTCAAGATGGCTGTGCTTGGGATTGCTTTGGAAGCGAGCGCAGACTCCAACTGCAAAAGTAATATCTGGCCTACTTGCAGTGAGATATAGGAGGGATCCAATAAGAGCACGATAATCTGTAGCATTCACAGATTTTCCCTCTTCGTCTGGCTCCATCTTCCAGTTGGTATTCATTGGGATTTTCACAGCTTTATCATGTTGAATACCGAACTTAGCAAGCATATCTCTTGTGTACTTCGCTTGATTGATGAAGATACCATCATCCTGCTGCTTCACTTGAAGACCTAGAAAGCAGCTCATCAAGCCAATCATTGACATCTCATATTTGGTCTTCATCAGCTCTCCAAACTTCTCGCTAAGCGACTGGTTTGGCGATCCAAATATGATGTCGTCTACGTAGATCTGAACCCATAGCATATCCTCTCCATGGTTGATTGTGAAAAGGGTTCGATCTATCTTTCCTTTGTGAAATCCATTATCCACTAGGAATTGAGAAAGTGTATCATACCAAGCTCTGGGAGCTTGCTTCAACCCATATAGAGCTTTCTTCAAGCGATACACCTTGTCTCCTTGCTCGAAACCCGGTGGCTGCTCCACATACACTTCTTCCTTGAGTTCACCGTTGAGGAATGCGCTCTTCACATCCATTTGATAGACCTTAAACTTCTTGGGGCTGCATAGGCTAGAAACAATCTAATAGTTTCAAGCCGTGCCACTGGAGCGAAGGTCTCGTCAAAGTCGATTCCTTCCTCTTGGCAGTAGCCTTTGGCAACGAGTCGCGCCTTGTTCCTCACAACGTTGTGGTCCTCGTCCGTCTTGTTCTTGAACACCCATTTGGTGCCAATAACGTGCTGAAATTTGGGACGTTCCACGAGGTACCATACGTCATTCCTGGTGAACTGGTTCAGCTCTTCTTGCATGGCGATCACCCAGTTTGAGTCGGCTAGAGCTTCCTCCACGCTTGATGGCTCAATGTTTGAGAGAAAGCAACTGAACATGGCACTTTCTTCAAACACTTGACTCCTGGTCACTACACCCTTGGATGGATCTCCAATGATTTGACTTGGTGAGTGATCTTTGAGCCACGCTCGCTTGGACCCGCCAGCTTCGTCTTCATCTTCTTCTTGGTCACTTGCTTCACCATCTGTAGCAAGTGGATTGGGTGCTTGGCCTGCACTTGCTTCAGAAGTCTTGGGGGCAGCTTCATCTTTTCCTTGGACATTCTGCTCGCTTGAGCCTTTGATCTCTTCTTCATCCTCAAGTATGTCCCAAGTAAGAGTGTTGATGGGTTCCTCTCCTGACTTTCCGTCTTTAGATAGATCCTGTTCCCGTGGATGACTTAAAAAAGATTCATCAAATACGACATGGGGTGATTCTCCCATGATTAGGGTTTTACAGTTGAACACCCTGTAAGCTTTGCTTGATGTGGAATATCCTAAGAATATTCCTTCATCAGCTTTGCTTTCAAAGGCTTTCAACTGTGACTTCCCATTGTCATGGATGAAGACCCTACAACCAAAGATATGGAAATAAGATATGTTAGGAATTCTTCCTGTCCATATTTCATATGGTGTTTTGTCGTGTCGTTTGCAGAGAAGCGTTCGATTCTGCGTGTAGCATGCTGTATTGGCTGCTTCAGCCCAATACTTCATTGGAAGCTTTGAGTCTGCAATCATGGTTCGAACTGCTTCCTTGATGATACGATTTCTTCTTTCAGCAACTCCATTCTGCTGTGGTGTGCATGCTGAGGAGGTCTGATGTGCTATGCCATGCTCCGTGCAGTAAGCTTCGATGGTAGAGTTCAAGAACTCTGTCCCTTTGTCGGAGCGGATGGTCACGATCGCTTGATTCTTCTCCACAGCCAATCGCTTGAGCAGTTGTGGTAGCTTGGTCAGAGTCTCCTTCTTGCTGTAGAGAAATACGACCCAAGTGTAGCGAGAGAAGTCGTCGACTACGACTAGAGTGTATTTTCTTCCATTCACACTAACTGGAGTAACTGGACCAAACAGATCCATGTGAAGCAGCTCGAGTACTCGCTTTGATGAGGCTTCTTCGAGACTGGCGAAGTGCTTCTTTGTCTGCTTCCCTCGTTGGCATGGTGAGCATGGATGGTCTTTGATGAAGACTTCATTTGGTATGCCTTGCACCAAACCCTTACGAGCTAAGGGATTGATTGCTTTGAAGTTGAGATGGTTCAAGCGTCTGTGCCAAAGCCATCCTATCTCTGTAGCACTCCTCGCTACTAAGCACGTCTCCACTTTGCAGCTATCCCATTGTGCTATGTAGACGTTCCTTTGTCTAATTCCAGTAAGCACAATCTGGGATGTGAGCTTGCTCTTTACAATGCACTTGTTTGAAATAAATTCCACCTTGTATCCTTTGTCACAAAACTATGAAATGGATAGCAAGTTGTGCTTGAGTCCTTCCACATAGGAGACTTCTTCAATTGTGAGCTTTCCAACTTTCAGTGCGCCGTAGCCTTTGGTGCTTCCTCGAGAGTTATCACCAAATGTAACGTGTGGACCCTTCTTCTCTATGTAATCTTTAAGTAGAGCTCTCATGCCGGTCATGTGTCTTGAACATCCACTGTCCAAGTACCAAATTTGTTGACCCTCACATGGCATGGGATCCACGGCGCTCACCTGCAATTAGACAGATTTTGGTACCCAAATCAGTTTGGGTCCTTGCAGGTTAGTTCCCTTAGGTACCCACACTTGCTTCACTCTCTTTTGAGATGAAGCTTGTGTCTTGGGCTTCTCAACCTTCGAAAACAGTGACTTCTGCCTTGAAGCAGCTTCACATGTGCAGCAGTGTGTGCAAGAGGGGTAGCGGCTCGCTTCAGTCCTACCAATGCTCTTCCCACTTTGCTTATATCCTGAAGCGACTTGCTTTGGATTAGCTATGGTTTTAGAGACTGACTTAGGATTTCTAGGCTGTCGAAGCGGCTCGCTAGGTTTTCTCGAAGCGGTCCAACTAGGGTTCTGTCCCTGACTCGCTTGAGTAACCTTGGGAGTTCGAAGCAGCCTCTTTTGGTGCTTCGAATTCTTCCCCCTCAACGTTAGTCCGGTTGGACCATCTCCAGTCCGGATAACGTGACACATAGACATTACTCCTCTTCTTGAAAGGGAGATCCTTTGTCTCTCGTGTCTTGGCTTGAGGCTTAGAAGCTACAACCGGTTTCCCTTTACCTTTGGATTGGTAATCTTTAGCATTGTGAGTGCTCGGGATAGTTGTATTTTGCTTACCCTTAGATTCAGTCCTTAAAGATATAGACATCTTCATTGGCTTTTTCTTGGGGTTCTCAGCCATTTTGCCTTTGTCTTTGTTAGTGGTCGCTTTGGATGCAGTGGGCATTTCCAAAATGACTGATGGTGTGTTTGAAGCACCAACAAAGACAGTCGGCTTGGAAGGTCCACCCTCAAATCCAAGTCCTTCCTTTCTACCAAAAGGTAGAAGAGAACTCTCTAGTGCCTGTCTAGCATATGAAGCTTTGTTTAGGTTGGCGACTAGAGTGGATTGGGCTTCATACCTTCCTTCCAAGCTTTGATGTCTCGCGAAGAGATCCTTGAACTTACTAGTCATAGCCCTTAGATTAAGATTGACTTGGTCAAGCTCAGTGGCTAGCTTTCGGTTCTCCTTCTCGCTTTGAGACAAAGCTTGTTGCAGCACTTCGTGATCACTTGACAATTTAACGTGCTTGTCAAGCAATTCACTCCATGTTGAGGAATTGGGTTCCTCTTGGTGCGAGTGTGCGAGTGTAATTGAACTAGATGGGGGATAGATGAATACCTCTCCTGTTTCTTCATCGGTGAGCGCCATGAGTCCAAGATCCTCACCCTCACTGGAGTTGGGATCTGTGAATGCATCCGAGTCGCTTGAGATTTCTTCAGTTGAAGCGACCGGCACCTCACTTGCTACGAGCACTTGCCTTGGTGCATCCCTCTTTGCTTTCAGTTCTTCTCGCTCCTTCGCACTCAGCTTTGGGCAATCGGATTTGTAGTGGCCCATCTTGTGGCAATGGTAACATTCCACTTCCATCATTTCTCTCGGGATCGGCTTTGTCGTCTCTTCTCTCTTCCCTTTTCCTTCTCGAGCATCAGTGCTCCTCCCTTTGTATTGCTTGTAGAATCTTTTGTATTTGCCCACTCGAGAATTCATTTTGTTGAAGTTCTTGGATAAGAACGCAATGTGTTCTTCCAACTCTTCCCTCGTCATCTTGGCTAGCGACTGCTCGCTTGGCCCGCCCTTCAGCAGCTTTGAATGCTACTCCTTTTGACGTAGTGGGCGCTTCATCCTCTTCGTCGAGGTTCATTCGATTCAGATCGAATTCATGAGCTTTCAGTTCGGAAAACAGAATCTCCGGTGTGAACTTTGATAGATCCTTGGTTGCTAGATACAGCTCCTTCATAGTTTGCCACTTCCTTGTGAGAGCTCGGACAATCTTCAGGTTGACTTCCTTATCTGTGAGTTCCTTCCCAAGCGAGTTGAGAGTTGCAATGATGTTTGTAACTCTCAGCTCGAAGGTGTCGATGGACTCGCCTGGCTTCATTATCATACTCTCAAACTCCCGCATCTGAACGGCGAGTTTGTTCTCCTTGATTTTGTCTGTTCCTTGAGAAATGAGGGCTAGAGTTTCCCACATTTCCTTCGCCGTCGCACACTTCCTGATTCTAGGAAGATAGACATCAGACACAGTGCTCTGCATCGTGTGACGTGCGATTTTATCCAGGTTGGCGATCTTGAAGTCGTTGGGATTGTATTTATCTTTGTCCTTCTCAACGTACTCTTGTCTGACATGAGCTTCGCGTCCTTCAGCAGCTGGTACGTTCACAGATATGGCTTTCTTGATTTCGATTGGTCTGTCCTCTATGACTTCCCACATCAGGTCGTGGATGGAGTAAAGGAAGCTCTCGACTCGGAAACTCCATGTCTCGTATCCTTCGATCGAGAACTGTGGAAGGTTTGAAGCACTGTATGTAGACATAGCAAACTATCAGCAGTAAATGCAATATGCGTGGGTGAGGTTTTGATGCACTTAGGAAAATAGGATCCGGTTCAGTGAGACAACGTGAAGCGAGTGGGGACTCGCTTCGGATATGCAAAGCAGAGGCTCGAAAGAACCGCTGCTCTGATACCACTTGTTGGTCCCGGTTTGTTAATAGGAAAAATACGTAGAGGGGGGGGGGGGGGGTGAATACGTATTTTGAAGTTTTTCAACTTCAAATCCCTTAACTCAGAGTGACAAGTAAAGAGCTCACTTGAAGCTTGAGACCGAGCTAAAGCTAGATCTACAGTATGTAGCTTGCCTGCTTGACCGAAGTGAGTACTTGATCAAGAGGGAGTCTTTACTCGTGTGCGGAATTTGGTGAGCTAAATCTTTCCTAAGTAATTGAAATTTCCAGATTAAGTTTGTTTAAGATGCAGTATGCAATGAATAATCAAACAAGAGATAGTTTAGGGTAAGAGAGATACGACACCAAGAATTATAGTGGTTCGGAGATAAAGCTCCTACGTCCACTTGTTGCACGACGGCAACTGTTCTTTTCACTCAAGAACTTGAAGGTTACGGGTCCTTCAAAAACCTGGTCGAGATCGGGTTTCACTCGCCTAGATCAAACGACAGACGTAGTGATTGCGGGTTCACTACACAAACCTAACAAAGACTGGAAGCTTCACTTGCTTCAGTCAAAACACGACAGGGAGATTACGGGCTCTCCTTACAGCCTAGCTTCGATCGAGCTTCACACAAACGATGTAAGTGCAAGCTTGGATCTAGACTCTATGATCGAGGCTTCTTCAATCGATGAAAGAAGAGCCTTGGATCTGGACAACCTAACGACAACACTCAAAAACCTAACAGACAGAGTTTAGGGTTTTTGGTTGACGAACACACTATGAAGAGCTCTTTACAGTAGGTGCAAAGTAGGCTAGAGCTCTTCTTCTAAGCTTGGATATTTGAAGTGAGCTTAGACTCTATGTGTGAAGGTTGTGAAGACGAGTTCCGATGAACTGGAAACTCGGAGAACACTTGGTAACAAAGACTCGAAGATTTGCTCGAAGGCTTGGGAGTGTATGTTTGTTGTATGCGCTTGAATGCTCAAAATAGTGTTCTACTCTTCTTCGTCTTCATCCTTCACTATTTATAGGCGGAGGGTTGGCTGAGATCCGTTGCTTGGTTGGTGGCCTTGTCCCTCCTCCTCTCGACAGTACTTGCGCAGGCTGGCACCTTTTTCAGACGTCCAGTTTTGGCATTTTGCCAAAAATGGCTAACTTACAAGGTTAACAGTAACTGGAGCGAGCCAGTACTGTTGCGGCGCCTTTGTCGGCCTGGCAGTCAACTCTTCCGCTCCACTCCGCTTTCGACACGTGGAGATCTCGTAATTAATGCTACGATCTCCTGTTGACTGGAGTTCAAAATATGGGCGGGAGTCGCGTTGTCGCTTTCTGGTAGGTAGTGGCTCGCTTTGCTTTGAAGTTGCAGCGTCCGCTTTAGTTGAGTCACTTCGTAGTCATTCTGTAGTAAGCGGCTTCGGGAAACAAAGTTCCCTAGCGACTGCTTTGGAAACTGCTGACTAGAGTTGACTAGTTTTGACTCTTCACTGTAGCGCTTGCTTCGCTTCGCTTTGGCTTTGAACTGTAGCGCTCGCTTCGCTTCGCTTTGGCAGACTCACTTCGAATCTACTGTAGCGATCGCTTCGCTACACTGTTCTTCGGCACGCTTCACTTCAGTTTGCTAGGCTTGCTTCTCTCTGGAAAACACACTCAAGTGAGTGGCCTTCACTTGAACTCTTGAAGCCTATAATCTATGCAAAAATTAAAGAGCCATCCTAACAGAGTAGGCTTAGAAAATTCTAACCTATTAACTACATCAAAGTGGGTCACTTGGGAGTTGGACACTTGGGGTTTTGGGATCCAATCAAAACAAATGACTTCGTTCATCAAGTATCCCACATAGTTCCCCCTTAACAAATTGGTCCATAACAATTCTCAAAAATTAGGTTTTGGCTATTTGGTTGGACCCTTGCATGGGCCTTATTTAGGGTTTTTCTAGGGTTTGGTTGGTATTTATAGGTCTTGTAGTTGATGAACAACGTAGCTTGGGTTTTATTATTATCATTATCGTTCTGAAGTAAACCTAGTACACGTAGTGTCAAGGTTTGTTCAGATTCTCGTTCGTTTTATACGCTTTCGCTACGTCAGGATCGAACCTGGGTCACTCCTTCAAGGGAGTAGCCCGGTGGCCAGGTGCGATAAGTCACCTGGTTATTTTACTAGAGTGTACTACTCTCTATAAAATAAGTTTTTCATTGTGAAACAAAGTGAAATTATCAAGTATTTTTCTTACATTCTACGTTCCCGACACGGATCCTATTAAATATTTTACATTTTCAATGATCATCTCTATTTCAGGTATTCGGGGATCCTTTGAATATTTTATAACTAACATTTGTCATCCACTATTATTTATCGATTAAATCCCTGCATCGCGGGTGTACGATGCTGATAAAAATGGATTTTCTACGTGTTTGGAGGGTCTATAATTGTGCTTCAGCGTTATTATCCTGATCAAATTCGGTACTTCTGATATATATATTTTCTATATTCGAGGATATTGCACTTGATCATGATTTTGTTGAGTTTTGTAGGAAAAATAAGGAAAAAAGGAAAATAAAATCATTAGTATGGGCCATGAGCCTTGGGCCCAAAGCATGGCCCAAAAGTATGGCCCACAGCATGGATAACAGAGCAAAGAAGTCAAGCAAGCGCGGCCAACAAAATCCTTAACGCTGCCATCACATGCAGCCGCGCCCTCATGCATGCGGCTATGCATACGGCAGCGCCTTCCACACCTCCTTGCCGCGCCCAGGAGGCCCTTCTCCGCGCCTCCTCCACGCGCCTCAGCACATCGTCGCGCTCCCTCACCCTTGCCGCCGCATTTCCCCCATAAGGAAAAGTAGTAAAGAGTGTGTCGGTTATGGATTTGCTTTAAAAGAGGAATCGTAACAGAAAAGGAGAAAAAGGCGATCGAATTTTATATCTCGCACCCTACAGATTCACAAGCTACATTGGAATCAAATTTGGGAGAAGAAGAGCGGGAGATTGAAGTCGGCAATATTCGGAGCCCTAGTTCTCCCTACGGTTTCCGTTTGTTTTCGATTATATTTCTTTCGAATCTTGGAATTATTGTCTTCAACATGCTTGGTTAAATTCTCTTTTATTCTAGAGTTAGGGAGTAAATGAATATTGTAGACTCGATTTAGTTTTCATTAATCAATCACGACTCTCTTTGCTTCGTATGTTCTTGAGTTTATTGCTTGCTTATTTGATTTGCTACCAAATTCGCATGAATTATTGTGTTGATTCGATAGGCGGAAGATGATAATTAACACTTGAATTGGGAACATAGGACACACACTTCAATAAAGTCGAGAGATCTTGAGAATTGTGTGAGAGCTTATAACCTTTTGAACCTTTAGGAGTTTCATGTATTAGATATTAGTTGGGCACAACAGTTCTTGCATGAAATCTACTGTTTAGGCACTACGGAAGTAGGCTTAAGCTTATTGTGTGGTTGTTCTAGTAATAGTCGAGTCTTCTATGTGATTGATTGATTTTGATTAAATTGAATTCGTATGTTCATCGAAACCGAAGCTCTAGAATAATTCTTCTCTTATTCGATTCTCTCGTTGCTTGTTATTTGTTTAAGTCATTTACTCTTAATTAGTTTAGTAAAACAAAATCCAACGATTTATTCGTCTAGATAGAGGATAGGAAATTAGACTAGTACTCGTTAGGTTAATCAGTCCTCGTGGAATACGACCTTGCTTCCCTATCTATAATTACACCCGTACACTTGCGGTAGTAAAAATATTAGTGAACAAGTTTTTGGCGCCGTTGTCGGGGACTGATTTTCTTTCTAGTGATATTAGTTATATTTCTTTGATACTAATTTAGACATTTTATTTTTCCGTATTTTATTTTCACTTTTGGTTCTTTGGAGTTGTCTACTTTCTTTCTTTTCGTTGGTGTATAGGTGGTGAATGCGCACAAGGTCTTCAGGCATCACTCTAGAGCCTGTAGATCCGGAGATAGAAGCCACCTGTCGTCGAAACAACGCAAAGAGGAATAAGAAGAAAATGGCAACTCAGGAGGAGATCAATCAACTCAGAGAGCAGTTAAGAGTTTTGATGGAGGCTCAGGAACGAGCTAATATTCATCCAGTTCCTATTTGGGATCAGTTTCAGACTGTATTAGCTCATGAAGGAATTTCTGGACCAGCCATCGATGCCAACAATTTCGAGTTGAAGACGGGCCTGATATCAATGGTCCAGCAGAATCAGTATGGGGGAGGTCCTTTGGAGGATCCGAACGTCCACCTCATTCAGTTCTTGGATTTATGTGCCACTGTAAAAATCAATGGAGCACCTGAGGATGCTATTAAGATTCGCCTATTCCCATTCTCTTTGAGAGACAAGGCAAAACAGTGGTTCCAATCTATGGAGTTGGGAGGAGACGTTATGATACGAACCTTGGTAGGTCCGAACGACTCATGCACGCGGAAGACTCAAAATACCGATGGAAATCCCAAAACCTCCTAAATCGAACACGAAAGTGTTGTCTAGGCAACTCGGGGACGATGATTGACACACAACGAGGGAGATGAACTCGCTGATACGCCGGATAAATGTTCGTCTTGGACGAACAAAGAGAATTTCAAAAAAATCCTCACAAGAGAGATAAACTCACGAAAATAATGATATTGATAAAAATCTTCTTAATTTTCGTTCACAATGATGCCTATATATAGGCGAAACCAAAACCTAATCAAAGTAGGAAACTAAGCATGAAAAATAACTCCTAATCTAATAAGGTAACAAGCCCTTAATCAGAACAAGATATAAAATCCAAAACTGACTCAACTAAGGCCCAATTTCAGCCACCCTAAATAAACCCACGACAATAACAAATAAATATTAAAACATTCAAAATAACTAAAATAAAACTAATTAAAAGACTCGATTAAATCAGCCTTCATATGCAACGATCTTGGGCCTCCATGGATCACATCATTCCCCTCCTCTTGAAAGGGATTTGTCCTCAAATCCATGTCGTCACTCCAAATGCCTGGATCAAAAATCAGATTTTCTCTCTTTGCAAGAAACAAGTGTTGAACCAAATGTTTGCTCCCTTGTGCATCCTTCTTATACTTCGTATTCTTCTCTTGAATATTGAACACGATGTAGTGCTTGCTGAATATATCATCGTGCTTCATTTGTCTACGAAACAGCCAAGATGGCTCCAACATAGATGCCTCCTCAATAAACACTTCACCTTCATACTTGCTGATTTGAAACGGAACCTTTACTTCCTTGGCCGTCTCATCAACTCCAGTTTCATTCATCCATTGCAGCTTGGGTGCTTCAACAAGGTCAATCCTAACTTTTCCACCATAGTAATAGTAGCATCGTTAGTATAAGTTTGATCATCAATAATCAAGCTACATACCTTATCCACAACGTCACATCTTGTGGGAAAGATATTATTTTGCTGTTCTTCTTCAATGCTTTTAGCTTCCGCACCCAAAGTACTTGCATTAGATACTTCAAGCACATCTTCACATGACTCCTCCGAATTCAGCATCGTGTGTTCATCTCCATCATCTTTAACATCAACTTCTTCATCAACTCTGATCACCATCTCCCTTGGACATTTCTCATCTCTCGAATCAGCTACATCAATTTCGAGCACCAACTCCCTTGGACAATCCTCATCCTTGGAATCAACCACGGTTTCAAGTTCAACGATCTCCTCTTGCTGATTCTGAGCTTCTGCATCTTTGACATCAAATACGGCTTTAAATGCAGCCATGATCTCACTCAATTGTTGTTGTGGCAGCGGCTGATTCTCCTTATTAATCCAAGGATCCGACTTCTCTCCAAGTAACGTTTTATGATCGTGTTTCTTCTGGATTGATGGAGTACTTTGCAAATTGATAGCCTCTCGATCCCTTGCTCCATCCCGCCTTAATTTGCTGCCATTGTGTCGAGAAGCTTGCTCGAAGTTCTCCTCATAAGATGTCTCTTCTCTCATCAATCGCTTTTGAGGATATGAGATTGGATGAAGCAAATTCTGACTTTCTCTTATCCGAGAATGCTTGAGTCGATCTAACCTCTCATGGATAGGCTTAAATGCATCCTTTACCATACTCTGCGTCTCTTCCATAAAATTTGTAATCAAAGCTTCTTCAACCATACTTATGGAAACTTATGGATAAGTATGGAAGGTAGAAGATAAATATGGACACTTATGGATAAATATGGAGTATATGAAAACTGAATCAAACTCTACTAAGGAAATAAATCTTAACTATATGGAAACCAAATCAGTTCTGGACTCTATGGAAACCAAATCAATTAATGAAGGAAATAAGATCTGAATTATAGAAACAAATCTAGAACTTATGGTACCAAAACAAATCTAGGAATTATGGAAAAAAAATGAATCTGACACCTCTTTTTTTTTTTTGACGCGGAAACGAATCTGACGAATGATTAGAAGAAGACTCGAACGCACGAAGAAACAGAACAAAACACGAAGAGAACGACACGAAAGACACGAACAGAAAGCAACACCAGACACGAAATCCAAGACGAAAAGGATGATAGAACCTGGATGACGTAAGCCTGGCTCTGGTGCCAAATGATACGAACCTTGGTAGGTCCGAACGACTCACGCACGCGGAAGACTCAAAATACCGATGGAAATCCCAAAACCTCCTAAATCGAACACGAAAGTGTTGTCTAGGTAACTCGGGGACGATGATTGACACACAACGAGGGAGATGAACTCGCTGATACGCCGGATAAACGTTCGTCTTGGACGAACAAAGAGAATTTCAAAAAAATCCTCACAAGAGAGATAAACTCACGAAAATAATCATATTGATAAAAATCTTCTTAATTTTCGTTCACAATGATGCCTATATATAGGCGAAACCAAAACCTAATCAAAGTAGGAAACTAAGCATGAAAAATAACTCCTAATCTAATAAGGTAACAAACCCTTAATCAAAACAAGATATAAAATCCAAAACTGACTCAACTAAGGCCCAATTTCAGCCACCCTAAATAAACCCACGACAATAACAAATAAATTTTAAAACATTCAAAATAACTAAAATAAAACTAATTAAAAGACTCGATTAAATCAGCCTTCATATGCAACGATCTTGGGCCTCCATGGATCACATCACGTTACTTGGGAGGATCTAGCACACAAGTTCTTATTCAAGTTCCAACCTCCGGGCCTCAAGTTTAAGTTGAAGATGGAGATCACTCACTTTCAACAATACGAAGGGGAGAGTCTCTACGAAGCTTGGGAGAGGTTCAAGGACAAGATCAGAAAGTGTTCAAACCATGGCTCCGATCTAGCTACCCGCATTATGATTTTCTATAATGCTTGTAGTGGAGAACTACGAAGGCTCATGGACGCTGCTGCTGAAGGAGCTTTGTTATGCAAAGGGGGAGATGGGGCTATTGAAATAATTGAGAACATGGCATCCACAAGCTACCAGTGGCCAACAGAGAGGAATAGTTTGAAGAAAGTAGTTGTGGCCGAGAGCAAGGATCCTCTTCTTGCAATCACAAATCAGATAGCGGCCTTGTCTAGTAAGTTCGAGACCATGATGCAAGCCCAAAATAATCCTAAAGCAGAGGGGATTCAATTCGAAGAAGCAAATTGGGTCAACAATCAAGGCTTCCGTCAAAACCAAGGAGGTTATCAAGGAGGCCGTTCGAATCAAGGTGCATACCAAGGCTATCAAGCAATCCCTTCTCACCCGAATCTTGCATATGTGAATCCAAACAATGACCTTCAACCACCGCCCGGATTTTCAGCATCTAATGGTGTGATCAATGAGCCAAAAAAGTCGAATTTGGAGGATGTGCTCATGAAATACATCTCAAGCTCCGATACAAGAATGTCCGCGATTGAGACGCAAGTGAAGATGATAGAGAAACAAGTGAGCCAAATTGCGAACTCTTTGAGCAACCAACATAATCCGGGGCAATTTCCAAGCAACACGGTGGTGAATCCCAAGGAGCAATGGAAAGCCATCATGCTGAGGAGTGGCACCACATATGAGGGACCGAAGATGCTGGAGCACGAGCCTGAAAGTGTAAAGGTTCAAGAGGAAAAAGAAGAGCTCACACCGGCCATAAAGGAGAAGAAGGAAGGGAAAATGCCCAAACCCCTACCACCACCTTTGCATGTTCCTATGCCTTTTCCTCAAAGGCATCAAAAGAGGATGGGGGATGAGCAATTTTCCAGATTTTTGGACATCTTTCGGAAGGTCCAAATCAACATTCCGTTGGTAGAAGCTCTACAACAAATGCCCAAGTATGCCAAGTTCCTCAAGGACGTGATTTCAAAGAAGAAGAAGTGGGGAGACTTTGAGACAGTGAACTTGAATGAAGAGTGTAGTGCTATCTTAAAACGGAAGTTGCCCGTCAAGTCCAAAGATCCGGGTAGTTTCACAATTGCTTGTGAGATTGGGGGGATGAAATTCGGAAGAGCGCTATGTGATTTGGGTGCGAGTGTCAATCTCATGTCTCTTTCAGTTTTTAGGAAGCTAAAAATTGGAGAGGTGAAGCCTACCACCATAGCTCTTCAAATGGCGGATCATTCGGTGGCATATCCTCAAGGCATAGTTGAAGATGTTCTTATCAAGGTTAATGATTTCATCTTTCCAGCTGATTTTATTGTTCTCGATATGGAGGAAGACCGAAATATGCCCTTGATTCTTGGGAGACCATTTTTGGCTATGAGCCAAGCACTCATTGATGTTGCAAGAGGAGAGCTTACCTTGAGGGTAAATGATGAGAGTTGCACTTTCTCCATCTACAAGCCGTCGAAGTATTAATCGGTAGAAGAGTGCAAAGTGCTTGATGTGTGTGATTCTTACACCGTAAAAAGTTCTATGGAGTCGCCCAAAACTCCTACCAAGGCTTGCATTTCTACTTCTTTCACTTATTCAAAATTCTCTTTTTATTTATGCTCTAATTATTTTGATGAGTGTACTTTAAAAAGTGTGCAGAAAATTTCAGATCAAGAGGCACACCTTTTCGAGAAAGGGAATGAAGAGAATGGAGCTACCCCGAAACATTTGCATGACCACTTGAAGAATTATAAGAAGAAAAAGAGAAGGGCATGTGAAATTCCGGATTAGTACGAAATATTTTTCCACCTCTTCTTCTTTCAAACTTATTATTTTTCTTAGTAAAAACAATAAGTTTGGGGGGATGGCGAAGTGTGGAAAAGTATTTCGATTTTTATTGCTTTCTAGGTAGTTAATTTGAGTCATGTTTAGGTCTAGTATAAAGTAGTAGAGTCATTTGTGTGTTTTTGGTTAAATTGATGATAAGCATGGATATTGTTTGTGACGATGAGGCCGATGATGATTTCTTGAAATCGAGTACAATGAAAATCTTTCACTTGAGATTACTTCATGAGTTGATTAGCATGATTGATTGATTTTGATTATTTGACCTCTAAGAAGCTTGGATCAAATATTAGCCCTTGTTGTGAGTTTTGAGCCTTGACTATCACATGATTATAGTCTTATCTTCTTTCTTGAGTGTGATTGTTCAAGCATGCATACTTGTCTCTAGAACTTGCTTTTCTATCTTCCTTGAGGTTGTATTAGTGTGCTTAATAATTTAGAGATGATCAAAGGCCATCTTTCTTAGCCACATTCCTTCCCTTTTTCTTGTCCAAATGATACATAATCCTAGTTTAACCCCCTTGAGCCTTTGAGACCTTTTTCTTTGATAAACTTTGGGATGAAATTGTGTAGGATTTTGTTGGTTTGTATTGAGAAATTTGAAAGAATGAGAGAGAGGAAGTTTTTGAAAGGATCCCTTTGCTCACATAAGCTCTAGTTCGCTTATATTAAGAGAAAAAAAAAAAAGAAAAAAAAGAGAGAGAGAGTCTCAATAAAAGAAAAAAAAAAGAAGAAGAAGAAAATAATAATAATAATAATAAGAGTTGTAGAATAAAGAGCATAAGTGAGTTGAGAGGTGCAATAAGATGGTTGAGTGATGAGGATGGTGTGGAATGGATGAATGGTTGGGAATTGTAACTTTATTAGCTATTGGTTTGAGTGTTTGTGGAGGATAAGACTCATTATTTTGGGATTTGTACTCACTTAGCCAAATATTTCCTACCTACCAAAGAGCCTACATTACAACCTTAATCAAAGTCCTTTTTTATCTTTATTATGAGCACACATTGAGCAATGGAGAGGTTAAGATGAATTGCAAGCTTATGGTAGATATTGTGTATGCTTTGAATTGAGTGAAAAAGTACATATCTATGCACACTTGAGAGTTGAGAGTTTCACTCACATATACTCCTATGCCGTGAGGATCCATGTTTCGAAGAAGTTAGATTATTGAGATATGATCACGATGTGCTAATCGATAATTGTGGTGATTTGTTTGTGATGATTTTGGTTTTATAAAATTTTTCTAAGGCCAAAATTCATTGTCACTTTGCTAATCCGTGTTTATTGTTGATTGATCTCTTTGCTTCGTTTTTGTGTTTGAGGACAAACATTCACTCAAGTTTGGGGGGTTGATAAACATGGATTTTCTACGTGTTTGGAGGGTCTATAATTGTGCTTCAGCGTTATTATCCTGATCAAATTCGGTACTTCTGATATATATATTTTCTATATTCGAGGATATTGCACTAGATCATGATTTTGTTGAGTTTTGTAGGAAAAATAAGGAAAAAAGGAAAATAAAATCATTAGTATGGGCCATGAGCCTTGGGCCCAAAGCATGGCCCAAAAGTATGGCCCAAAGCATGGATAACAAAGCAAAGAAGTCAAGCAAGCGCGGCCAACAAAATCCTTAACGCTGCCATCACATGCAGCCGCGCCCTCATGCATGCGGCTATGCATGCGGCAGCGCCTTCCACACCTTCTTGCCGCGCCCAGGAGGCCCTTCTCCGCGCCTCCTCCACGCGCCTCAGCACACCGCCGCGCTCCCTCACCCTTGCCGCCGCGTTTCCCCCATAAGGAAAAGTAGTAAAGAGTGTGTCGGTTATGGATTTGCTTTAAAAGAGGAATCGTAACAGAAAAGGAGAAAAAGGCGATCGGATTTTATATCTCGCACCCTACAGAATCACAAGCTACATTGGAATCAAATTTGGGAGAAGAAGAGCGGGAGATTGAAGTCGGCAATATTCGGAGCCCTAGTTCTCCCTACGGTTTCCGTTTGTTTTCGATTATATTTCTTTCGAATCTTGGAATTATTGTCTTCAACATGCTTGGTTAAATTCTCTTTTATTCTAGAGTTAGGGAGTAAATGAATATTGTAGACTCGATTTAGTTTTCATTAATCAATCACGACTCTCTTTGCTTCGTATGTTCTTGAGTTTATTGCTTGCATATTTGATTTGCTACCAAATTCGCATGAATTATTGTGTTGATTCGATAGGCGGAAGATGAGAATTAACACTTGAATTGGGAACATAGGACACACACTTCAATAAAGTCGAGAGATCTTGAGAATTGTGTGAGAGCTTATAACCTTTTGAACCTTTAGGAGTTTCATGTATTAGATATTAGTTGGGCACAACAGTTCTTGCATGAAATCTACGGTTTAGGCACTACGGAAGTAGGCTTAAGCTTATTGTGTGGTTGTTCTAGTAATAGTCGAGTCTTCTATGTGATTGATTGATTTTGATTAAATTGAATTCGTATGTTCATCGAAACCGAAGCTCTAGAATAATTCTTCTCTTATTCGATTCTCTCGTTGCTTGTTATTTGTTTAAGTCATTTACTCTTAATTAGTTTAGTAAAACAAAATCCAACGATTTATTCGTCTAGATAGAGGATAGGAAATTAGACTAGTACTCGTTAGGTTAATCAGTCCTCGTGGAATACGACCTTGCTTCCCTATCTATAATTACACCCGTACACTTGCTGTAGTAAAAATATTAGTGAACAAATGCTAGTATTATACTAAAGTAAGATAGTCATGCTAAATTTTCCCTCCAAAATCCTCATTTTTTGTACCTTACTAATTAATTTATTTTTCTTTTATTTAAATAACTTTTTTATTAATATAATTTTGCTATTTCCAATGTCAAGGGTCATAATATTAATCAAATACTTAAAAAGTCATTAATTAATCCCACATATTAAAAGCACAAATGCACGAAAAATAAATATTATTTATTATATAATGTAAAAATAATGAGGGACACATGGGAATGTACAATGATTTTTATTTTACCAAAATTTCAACAAATTACATGGAATTAATTAAGTTCCCAAGAATACTCATACATAATTACAAATTACGATTTACAATCTAAAAATATTAATGGCTGAGTCATTTCATTGTTTAGGCTAGGATTTTACTATTTATTACTTGAAATTTTATAATTTTAATGTTACATGTATGATAAAAATAAAATGTGCATACTTGAATATATATATATGTTCAATTAATAGGTGGAACATGCTTATAAAATATATAAGATTACAACATTTAATTTTATATTTAAACTATTGAAGAATATTTGTATTCGGTGTATATGTTAATAATGAAATAATTCTCGGCAACGCGGGAGTACAACTCTAGTACTTATAACATTGTAGAAAAGTTTAATGTGTATTATTTATGTGGTAGTTACACGTTGGTAAGTTCTCTAAAAAGGGTCGGTTTTGCTTAGTAGGATTTCATAATTATAAAATAGGGAATTTGTAATTTTGCTTTAATAGATCGCTGCCATCTAATCAATATCGGAGCATTCATATCAATATTTAAACTCAACTTATTACATGACTTTCAAGTAGGGATGTCAAACGGGCCAACTCACCGGGTTTCGGGCTAGCCCTATCGGGTTGCGGGCTTTTCGGATCGGGTTAATCGGGCTTTTTATTCTTTCGGGCTATTATTTTTTGACCCTAACCCTAACCCACCGGGTTTCGGGCTAGCCCACCGGGCCATTAAATATATAAAAAATAAAATTGATATCGAATAAATATAAAAATAATTATTATTTTAGCACATATTTGTATAAAAAAATTAAATAAATTATTAAATATTGTGAATTTAACAAAAATATTTTTGAATTTCAATCTTTATTTTACTTTTCACCAAGCGCCGAAGTAAAAAACGTATATAATAAAATGAAGGTTATATTTTCATTAAAACAAATTAAAAATACTCAATAATAATTAAAAATACAACCTAATTTATCAAATTTATAAGTAGAGTAATGAAATAAGTCATGGATTCATAATTTATGGTAACCCACCGGGCTTTCGGGCTAGCCCTAGCGGGCTCGGGCTTTTTTCGATCCAGCCCTATCGGACTTTTTTACTTTCGGGCTATTATTTTTTGGCCCTAACCCACTATTTTTTTCGGGCTAATCGGATCGGCCCGTCGGGCTCGGGCTTTTTTGACATCCCTACTTTCAAGTGACGGTAAAACAAAAAGTAATGCACTATTCACCAAAAAGTGCTCATAATAGAACGGGATCTATTGTAGCTCTAGCAATGGCGGAGCTACATTAGGGCCTGGGGCCCATGGACCCCCCACTTTTGGGCCCAAATGATACTTATATACTCCCTTCGTCCCGTCAAAGACGTTACATTTATTTTTATCAATTTCTGGCACGTTTTTCCACGCTTCTTGATGAAGTGTTTTAAAATACATTTTTGAAGAATTTTTTCTTTTGCGGGATAATACAACTATCATAGTATCCCGTAAAAGAAAAAATTCTTCAAAAATCTATTTTAAAACGCATCATCAAGAAGCGCGGAAAAACGTGCCAGGAATTGACAAAAAGAAATGTAACGTCTTTGGCGGGACGGAGGTAGTATATAGTATTATGTGATATATTTATGAGGGGAAAAATAAAATACCCAATATGGTATAAGAAAATCAAATTAAGGACAAACATTAAAAAAACACAAAAAAATACCCATTTTTGACGCGAAATGACATAAATACCCTTACTAAAAAACTTTGACTTTTACTAGTCAACACCACTCTTCTCTCCTCCCCCTCCTTCTTCCTTTTCCACGTGTCTCTTCTCTCCTCATTATTTTTCTTTTTTATTATTATTATTATTTTTTAATTTTTGAATTTTCGATTTTTTTTTTTTTTGCTGACTACTGTAGCTGTGATATTCGTATAACTTTAAGGAGGTACGAAATATAACGAATTCATACCAGTTATATATAAGAATTACGAAATACATATTTGAGTATGCAATTATGCAATTATTGGTACAAATAAGATTCACTTCGTACTAAAGCAACTATGTATTAGTACGAAATAGATTCACTTCGTTCTAAATTAACTATTTATTGGTACGAAAGATTCACTTCGTAATGAAGTCTACTGAGGAATTAAACCCTGAAACTAAAAATTCGTAACAAAACTATTATTAAGGAAGTACGAAATCAACAAGTCGTAACATTAATAATGTGTTTTCTTTAGGAAAATGGTTTATTTTACCACTAAGAAGAGGTACGAACTATGAAATTCGTATCACTATCGAATAAAAATACGTAATATTTAGTAACATATTCTGAATGGCTCCAGTTTCAGCTAGGAGAGGATCCGACGCAATCAGTTTATCTCGAGTTTCATAAGCTTGAGCGAGGGCCAGCGGACTGTCCTACCAGGAAGAGTAAGATAAATTCTTTCAGTAAAAAATCGGGCGCCGGAGAACCATTCGAAAAGAGAAAATACCACATTAAACACACTAATCACGAAGCATACAAGTGACTTCACAACAAAGAACAACCAAACAAATCGACACAACAAAAAAACTACAAACTCAGCCATTACATAAGTTAGGAACCAATCACGAATTTCAAAAAACACATTACTGCATAAATTTATAAATTATTAACTTGTACGAATATTACTATGTTAGGGAAGAATGATTTTCACATTATGAACATTCATCTGTATAAGTCAATTGGTACAAAATACGTACGAAATATGAAAATCGTATCTATAATCGTATTAGGAAATCATAATTCTTAGCAAATTAAAACACACAAAATGCACTAAAACGTGAAAAAACACGAAAACACCACGGTCGCTGATGATACAAATGGGTACGAATTGAGATATTCGTATCTTTTAACAATAGAGAGAAAACTAAATTGACAGAAAATTCATTTACACAAGATGGTACAAACAGGTACAAACTAAGATAAACTTCATTATCCAATATATAGAGGCCTGCAACAGCCAATTTGTTTCTACGTGCATGTTGTTTGAATGCGACTCCATTCTTTCAATTAATCTTCACTAACTCCTAAAGTAATATACTCCAGTATTTAAAAATACATAACATCACTTATGTTAGTAGTAGTTCTTAACAACTCCAAACAGCTAACCAACCATCACAACCCAAATAAAGATCAAATTAAAACTAAAAACAAAACGAAAAAAAAAAAGAAAAAGAAAAAGAAAAGAAGAGGTGATGAAGCAGCAGCCTATATCACCAAGAACCTCCACCTAACATTCCATTCCAGAATCCATTGGAATTCTCTTGACGCCACCAAAGAGGTCACGAATTGTATAAATCGTACCAAAAGATTATGTATAAGTTGCAAATTTTATCAAGTTTGAATAACTAAATAAATTTCAATAATACAAATGGGTACGAATAGAAATATTCAAACGTAAAAAGACCCTACACACAAACAACAATGAGAAGAATCAATAAACTAAACTCAAACCTGCAATCCATCTTTCGCTTTAGCATTGGCAGTGTTGAGCTTAGCATTCTGCAGCCACGCAGGCAAAGACGGCTGCAGCTGCACATCCTGTTTAGCCTCAGAAAACAACTTCTCGATAGCAGCAAGCTTCGACAGCTCGTCGTAATTCTCCGAACACCGAGGGCAAAGCGATGGTATGAAGAGGAGTATTAAAAGTCTTCAATGGATTCATAGACTCGAGTGAATTGCTTTAAAGCCTCTCAGTTCCCAATCTAAATACAAACACCATAATTTTAGGAGAGAAACATGGAAATTAAACATCAACTCCAACAAATTACTGCACAGATCAAAGATTCATCAAAATTCATAATTCAAATTCAACAAACACCAGAAGGAGGAGGAAATTTTAGAGAGAGAGAGAGAGAGTAACTCGGAAATAAGCCAGGAAGAGGCGATCTGGAGGCAATAGGCACAGCCTGAAGATCCCAATCGTTCTCCATGGATGAATGATAGACTTGGCACCTCAAATACGTTTCACAAGTCGCCGTTCCGATCGGCCACAGTTTGTTGCTCTCTTCTCCTCCAGCGAATCTCCAACAGCATCAAATAATTAGTCATCAAATATTTAGTCATCAAATTGGGACAAATAATGATATACAACAAGGTACCGTGTTGTATCTAGGATGGAAAAACAACAAAGTTGTACGCCACCAGCTTCTTCATCTCCGCCACCGCCTCCCTCCCGGTCTCCGACACAGCCTGCGGCGGCGGCGGCTGCTGCTGCTGCTCCACCAGCCATTTCAAATCCCCCAAATCGAGAATTACACCAAAACACACACACACAAATCTCAGATCTAGATCTAGGGCGATGGTGCAGGAGTTCACCGGCATCCCCGCCGTCCCCTTCGCCGGCGACTCCCCCTATTCGCAGCGGCTCGATTTGTTCTCTGCCGCCGTCCACCGCGAACAAATCCACCATTGTTCGCTTTCTCCTCCTCCGCCGCAGCCATTTGCTTCTTCCTCCATTGCCGCCGCCGTTCACGGTGGAGAACAGCACCACGCCTCCGGCAACATATCTCGATTGAAGTCGAAGAGAGAGAGAGAAAAAGGGAGAGCGCGAATAGTAAATACGGGAGCGCGAATTGTAGAGAAAGAAAACTAGGTTTTAGAGTAAAGTGAGGGTAGTTGTGTTTTCGCGTTAAAAATGGGTATATTTTGAGTTTTTTAAATGAGTGTCCTTATATTGATTTTGTTATCCTATATTGGGTAGTTTATTATATTAACTCTATATTTATAATTTGATACATTTTTTTTAAATTTAATATGCATTTTATTAATTTTTTAAGAGTATTTTACTACTTTAACTTGATATAATTTCTTATTTTCTTAGATTTAGAAGATTTTAGGTTCAAATTTATAGTTCCTTTTTATTCTAATTTTGATTGAGATATGTTTCTCAACTTATACAACAATATATTCAACGAACTTCTACAGTAATAGATTCAATGAACGTGTCAACTGAAATATATATTATGTAATTTCTCTATATAGAATATGTATCTTTAGGCATTAAGTAAAAGTATTTTTGAGGATAGAAAAGAAAATAATTTAGCTAGAACGGACATCCCGAAAAGATTATATATATAGAATAGGGGTATGTGTCATTATATTTTCTATTACCATATAGTTTTTATTAAAAAAAAATGTTCATAACATATTAAATCTATGTAAAGTTGGCCCCCCCACCGAAAATTTTCTCCCTCCGCCCCTGAGCTCTAGTAAGTTAAATCCAAATGTCGATTTCCAAGGAAAATTGTGCAGGGCAAATACTTGTGTAGCAAAAACAAGACAATAAAATTTAACATAGAAATCAAGTAAAAGAATTTGTTTGAGTTTTTGTTTTAATATCCTAGACAGAGAAATTAAATATGCAAGAACGAAAATAGCAACGAGAAATAATCTAAACTTATAACGAGAAAGTAATCTACCTAATTAAACGAATAAAACTTAAGCAACAGTAATTAAACTATCGAGGCATGAAATTGAAAAGAAAACAATAAGAATAACGAAAGCAAAAACGAATCTAAGCATAATTAAAATAAAATCTATGAACTAGGAAAATAAATTCTATATCTAGAACTTTTAAAATTAAGAAAACCATTTTCGAAATTAAATCCAACTACGAAACTTGAAACGAAACGATTACCTAATAACTAAAAACAAAGAACTTGAAGAACAATAAAATCGAAACAATTTAAACACAAGTAAAAAACAAGAAATAAACTTACGATGAGCTTGAATGAAGAAAACTTGAAGTATTTGATTTAATGAACTAAAATGTCTTGGATCCAATATGAACAATAATCGAACACAAATCTATGAAAAACTGAAGCTAAATGTTAGATAAAAGTGTGTTCAATTCGTCCTAAACTCCACAGTATATATTAGGTACTAAACCTAATCTAATAAGGAAACAAATCCTGAAATCTCGCCAACACGAGCGATCACCCACACGCGGGCAGCTGCCCGCACACAAGTTTTGATATGATCCTTGACGACCGAAATTAAATACGTATGCGAAAGACATAATAACAACGAACGAAAGCTGATAACAAGGGTGAAATATCCCAATATACCTAAGATCTAATCCTATAAATGATATAATTCAACCATAAGACAGCCTATACCCCAAATAGGGTTCGCCTTAGTCACACGGGGACGATGAATGACACACAACGAATTGTGATTCGCCGGATAATGAATTCGTCTTAGAATAATCAAGAAGAATTCGAAGAACTCTCAAAAGAGAATAAACGCTCACAAGTATATTAGTGATAAGATCCTTCATTTTTGTCCATAATGACCCCTATATATAAGGAGACAAATAAAACCATATAAACCTAATCAAACTAGGAAATAACTACACTAAAGTCAAAGGTATGGTCGAATTCATTAACCAACATGATAAAAGCCCAAAAATAAGCACTTAATAAGATTAACAACTTGAGGGCTGTCCGGTCCGTCTTCTCATATGGACTTCTTCATCAATTCTTGAGCTCAAACTTCTTGAATCAAGCCTTGCAAGCTTTTCTTGAACTTCTTAGCTCGAGCTCTCGTCACTGACCCTCCGAGGACACGAGCAGGATCTTGAACCAACGAACCTTGGACTCCAGTAGGTTCTGGAAAATTCTTGCAAGGCTCACGAGTGATCGCTTAGTTGTGGGCGGTCGCCCGCACACGCCTTATTGGCCATTTTCTTCTTGTTTCTTCTTCGATTTCATCACTACTCACTTACAATCACCAAAACTAAACACATACTCAAATCATATCTATCTAAAGTAAAAAAACGAACAAAAGAAAGAAAAACGGACTTAAGACATTACTAAAAATCACACAAATTAACACTAAACAAAACTCTCACACTTAGATCTTTGCCTGTTCTCAAGCAAACATACTCAACATAATTCCAACTCAATTCAAATAATCCAAAATTATGAGGTAAGCAACTATTGAAATCATCAAGTTAAAACATAGATCACCTCAATCCAAGCAAATGCATAACCGATCTCAAACATTTATGTTGCCCGTTAACTCAATTCAAACATGAGGATCCAATTAATGATATACACTCATCTCACATATCCTCAAGTTAACAATACATTCTATCCCCTAACCTACTTCCTCTTTTCATTCATTTTTTTTTTACTTGGGAGAAAACAAAAGTGAATAATTTGGTATACAATTAGGTAGATCCTCAACGGTTCACATCGAGTTTCCTAATGCGGTTTCCCGTGCTTATTGTAAAGAGGAGTAGAATACCTACAAACACTTCCATGTCTCCCTATTTTCATACTAACATGAGTATCCTTTAGGATATAATCATAAAATAAAATCTTGGGTTACTTGAAATATTTTTATGTGGTTTCCTATGCTCATTATTCTAGCATTTACATACTTAACATTTACGAGGAGCAAAATCATATCAAATCAATTTATTTATTCTTCACTCTTTTTTTTTAAATTATTATTATTATTATTATTATTATTATTATTATTATTATTATTATTATTATTATTATTATTATTATTATTATTATTATTATGGGACATGACGAAAATGATGAAAATTGAATTGTCCACCAGTGAGCAGCTGAAGGACTGTTGGAACAGAGCGTTATCTGCCTACAAATGATGTGAAAAATGTAAACATCATTGTTGCTCTGGGTTCCTTTCGTATGTGCTCCACTTGAAATGAAACGACTCTTTTTGACAAAATCTCATTGTCTTATTTACTCGCTTTAACGCTTGTTTATTATTCGCTACAATTATGCTATTTGGCCATAATGTGGCCGGCCACACAACGACATTTTTCATAATATATGTAACTTTAAAAATAGTAAATGATAACTATAATTTATTACTTTTATATTTTAATTTGAAAATATTTTTTCCCCTAAAATTACATATTTTTGCTTTTTTTTTTAAAGATAAAAAGGTAACAAATGCTTTAAAATAGTAAAACATGTCAAATAATTAAAGGGTTAATTTTAAAAAATACGTAAAAAATACGGAGAATCGCTTTTTGAGTTTTTTTATAATCTAAAAAAGTTTGGCATAAATATATAAATTATTGGATAATAAAAAAAATTTAAAAAAAAGTTAAATTATGGCCGGCCACATTATGGCAGAATAACATCACTCTTTTCGCTATAACCCCCAAACCAATAAGAACTTAAAAATATTTAAGACTGTAAAAGATTGATCAGTCGCTTCAGTTCTTTATGTTGAGTTTTATCTTAGCGGAATTCTTAGATTATTAGTATGTGTATCGCTTCCAAATTGGATTAAATTGGTTAATTGTGTTAATTGTTCTCGTGTAGATTTAATTAGATTATACTTCCTTAGAATCTACATCTTTGTCTTAATTATTTGAAATTATTAATTTTAGATTTGTTTTTCTTAGGTGCTTTTTGATTATTTGTCTTAATTAATTTAAATATTTGCTCAGGATCTTAAAATCATAAAACCTAAAGTTTGTGTGCCTAGACATTTGTGCGAATATAGGGTAGAGGTAACTTTTGTGATTTCGATATATCAATCCCAGTGGCAGGCCCAGTTATGGGCCTAAGCCAGGAGTGTTCCTGCCTATGGCCCAGATCAAGAAGGGGCCCCAAAAAATATATGCCTAATGAATTATTATACATTCAATTTTATTATTTTTTTAATTGAGCTTAAATGAGAGGGCCCATTCTTATACAAATTTTTAGAATTTGATTTTTTGTTTTTTGATTTTTTTGTCTCTACCATCCTGTGCTCTTTATGGGTTTTGGACAAATTTAAATACTTATTTAGTTTATAGTTATTCATTTGTTATTTTTTAAGAATATTTCATTGTATACTCCCTCCGTCCCACTTCACTAGTCCACTAAACTATTTTGGTCTGTCCCATACCACTAGTCCACTTTCCTTAAAAGGCAAAAATTAACCCTTACTTTTTGATGTGGACCCCTTACTTTTTCAATTTAACACTGAACATAAAATCCCGTTCCGAAAAGAAAGTGGACTAGTGAACTGAGACAGAGGGAGTATTATTTTTTTAGATTTACATTATACAATATGCTATTATATGTTTCAGCCATCTATTTTTATTTGATTTATTTGGTATTCAGTTTTTTTTTTTTTTTTTTTTCTCTTATAAAATTTAATATTTCAATTTTTCTTATTTCTTAAAGCATTCAAGAAATTTTATTCATCATTTGCCTAAGAAATAAATCTATTTATTTTATTACTATTTATTTATCTCATGTTTATCAGGTCTTTTGATTTATTTTCTTATTATAGAATCTCATGTGAAAACGGGTATAATGTTGAATTAAAAAGTAATAACGAACGCGCATGCGAGTGCACACACACATACATTTCTACCTTTTCGAATATAGTTTAATATTAGTATTTCTGAATAAACTTGTAAATCATGATGTGAAAATGCATAAACTATACATTTGAAAAAAAAAATTAGGGGCCTTTATTTTTAGTTTGGCCTAGGGCCCCTGAAATATCAGGACCGGGGCTGCCCAGTGGATACTGATAGATCCGGGTTGAAGATCCAAAACAATTTAAGAGATTATTCATCATGTTTTGCAAATAGCATTCATGGGTAAAGCGTAAAACAGTGAAGAGCAAGAGATTCATGCGTATAGAAAAGCCACAGCCGAGTATTTTGTATAAGGCAAGAGGCGCACAACAACGACGAATAATAGTTGAGCTATAAGTAAAGGATAAAAGGCGTATTTAGCCATGAACTAGCAAGATTCATGGGGTTTTGCACTCATACAAACTGATAACGCAAGACAGAGACAAGGGAGAGAGGGAGGCTAGGAATGTGGAACTCCGTCAAACCTCATTCCTTCTCAAATGATGAGGGTTTTACCTTAAGTTCAAGGCAGTATACGCAGGAAAGAGACCCTTCCCGATGTTGAGAAGAGCAGGTGGATGTGAAAGCGGACTACGATTTCCCGGAAGAAGGTCTTGTCCGTCTTGGCTGGCCTGAGCTCGGAGGAGCTCGTGAGAGAGAGAGAGAGTATGGAATTGAATGGAACAGTACGCGAGAGTGCGTGTTGTTCTTATGAGTGGTGTTGTGATATGATGATGATGGGTGAAGTGTGCATTCACTTAATATTTATAGGTGTGAGGAGGGTGAAAAAGGAAGCATTCGTGTGAGGGTAGGACAGAAAAGGAAGGTATCCTTTGTCCTGAATGCGGTGGTCCTCACTCTACAATGTATAGAGTCACGCGGATCGTATGCTACGCAGAACCATGAGCTTCGCTGAATACTTATGGGATCTGATCAGATCCTCTCGGCTTTGCAGATGCTTACAGATCCTATAGGGCTTCTGGGAATAGTTAAAACCCCACGGCTTCTACATGGAATATGGTTCTTGATTGTGCTGAGCATTTAATGCTCATGAAATCTCTTTGATAACAAGCTTTATATGCAGAACAACTTCCATTGACTCCTACCAGGATTATTATCAAATAATCTTAATAATAATGATGGTAAGGCTTGTTTCACCCAGAGCTTATCATTCCATTTCTTCTTAGTAAGATTTCTACGTTCATTGTAGCTTCTAGTATGTCGTAACTTTGGAAATGATATCCCAGAGTTGAGGAGAGTGCATATTCTTATCAACTCGAGTTATTTGGGCATTACGGCTGATATTAATCCCTATCAGCTACTCCCCCCCCAGGTCCAGAAGCACCGGTATGAGGGCTTCTGACGAGTGTTTTGGCGGGAAAATGAATCTTGCTTCAGCTATTGCCTTTTTTTTTTTTTTTAGATGCCTGATGGCGTGAGAAGCCGAAACGACGGTTATCCTCCCGAGAATAGAGCTAGACCTATTCCTCACTTCTCATCATTACTTCGGGGTGGAAGAACACGGGGCTATTTAAAATATATTTTAAAAATATGCCTTATTACTACCTTGTTTTATCCTCAGGCGAAAGGGCACTTCCCCTTTTTCTGAAACGTCGTGGGGCGATAAGTAAGAAACCACTCCACTCTTTCTTTTCAACCTCTTCATCTTTCTCTCTGCATTGTACCCTAGAAAGAAGAGGGCGATATTGTGAATCATCGGCCGTTCTCAGCGACTACTTCGACAATTACCCTTCCGTTCAGGTATTCCCTTATTTTACTTTCGTGTGCTCTTGCACAGGTTTATTTTGAACTTCTTTAGGGCAACATTTACTCCTTCCCCTGTTCATGTCTTGGGGGGACATCGCTAGCTCTGACTTTTTGGGATTGTGATACTGATCACGACGCAAATGCGGTTGATGTTTCGTCCTTGGAATTATTACTCAGTTATTAAGATTTATAGAGTTTGGATTTATCTCCATTATTCACACCTTTCCATCTATTATTATTTTCTGGCGATTATTTCCGCCTTGCAGCTATGGATTCTACCAAACTGGGTATGGGGCAAAAAGCTCGCGAAAAGCTATTGCAAATGATGGAGCAAACGAGATCTGGCGGCTCCTCTCCCACCTTATCGATGGGCAACGCTTCTACCCAGGAACCTACGGGCCCTGAGGGTTGTAACCCTTCCCAAGAGAATCCTCGGGAGGTAGAGATCGGTAAGCCTCGATTGAAGCCTTATTTCCCTCACCTGGTTGCTTCTGATCGATCAACTTCATTTCCCCCTATTTTCACTGATGGGGATGCTGGTGTTTCCCCTCCTGTTTCTCCAGTGCCTTATTCTTCTTCCCCTAAGAGGAAAAGCGAGTTATCTCCCCTCTTGGCTAGGAAGAAGGGTAAGGTGTCGGAAGGTTCTCCTTCCGTTCAAGAGTTAAGTCTAGAGCAATTGCGAGAGCATCTTTCTCAATCTGAGAAGAGTAGAGAACGGCTCCAGGCTGAAGTCCACCAACTTCGGGGATTCTTGCTAACCAGAGAGGAGCACACACTTTCTCTTTCTGAGCGGATAAAAGAACTTGAGAGAGCTCTAAAGGCTTCGTCCGAGAGGGTAGAGCAACTAATGGACATTCAAGTAGCAGAAATAGCGCAGCTGACACTCAGCTATGAGCAGGAGCTAGTACAGGCCCGAACCTCCTCATTTACTCAAGGGAGGAGAGAAGGGATGAGCCAGGGTGTTTCTTCTGGAGTTAAAGATTGCAGGTCTAACCTATTGATGACTCCTCACGGTCAGGCCTTCCTGGATTCCCTAATCAAGCGTTTGCCTGAGGCCTATCTCCAATCCCATGATTTTTGGCTGCGTATGTTCGAGCCTCTAACCGCGTGGACAGCTTCAGCTATCCTTGAGTGCTGTCAGCAGTTGGGGATTCCAAAGCGTGCCACTGCTGTCAACGCCGGGGCCATAGTAAGAATGTTCGACACAGAGCCTAAGTCCCTCCGGAGGGGTCGTCCCCTTCTTTCCACAGAGCCGTGGTATATGTCTGCGTTGATAGAGGCAACTCAAATTCTTCACCAGCCTGCTAGGATCGTCGAGAATCTCCCTTCTTGGGAGGCGCCTTTATTCCCTCTTTTTCCTCATAACACCATGGTTATGAGGTCTATTCGGAAGGTTCTTGAGCAGGTATTTTCTTGTTTCTTCGTTGCCTGTTTCATTCTTGGAATTTTATCCGCTTATTATGGAATTTTCTTCTCCATTAGGAACTAAGAGAAAAGAAGGCTTCAGGTCCATCTACCGGCAGGGCATCTGCCTCCTTACTACCCATTTCTGAGGAGGTAGGAGATGATTCTAATGAAGGGGGTGCTCTACGGGCTCTCGCGGCCTCTCCCAAAGGTGGCCCCTCTACTTCCTCTGCTTTGGCTGCTATCGAGGAATGGGCTTCTTCCTCTCACTCATCCAGCTCTGAGGATTTAGCTCCTCTTCCAAATCCTTCGCCTTAATTTCATCGCTTTGGATAAGATGTTTGTTGAACAATCTATTTTTTGGTGTTTGTGGTGGGGTACTTTTTATGACCCTGAAACCGTGCTCTTTTTATGACCCTGAAACCGTGCTATTGGGGCACAAACAATTGTTTTTTTTATTTAGGCCAAATGCTTCTTCGAGACCCTGTTTATAACATGTTTCTGTTATTTCTTATTCAGCTTAGAATGTTATCTCTCTTATTCTTGTATTTATAGGGGCTTTACTTTTTACCCTGTTTCTACCTGCTGAGGAATTCTAAGATGGTAAGGTAGAAGTATTCCCAGTATTTTTAGGGTGATGGGACAAAATAGTAGGATAATGGCAGCATTTTGAGATAGCATTTTAAGCTAATGGGATATGGGTATATGGGTATCCCCTACTCCCCCCCCCAAGTGAGGTGTAAGGGTCTGAAGAAATTACACCTCATTTGAGGGCTAAACACATACGAAATATAGCTACTTTAAAGATAAAGAGGTATGATCCAATGTTTCATACATCAGTTAATCATGGAATAAGAGTTTTTCAAAACGAATAAGGGGTGACAGCCCATCATACTTTCTTCTTGAGAGTAATTCTCAATTTTCCCTGCATATTTCGAGGGTGATAACTTTTCCTTTGCCTGTTGTCTCCTCGACATCTTCCTGGTCTAGCTCTTCTTTTGCACTTTTGACTTTAGCCCTTGCCTGGGTTATCAACGCTTCCCACTGCCCTTTCACAATTGGGGCGTGGCATCTGCCTATGGCTTCAGCTTCAGGCCCTTTAGTTTCGTTTGTCTGTTGAAGCAGTTGTTTGGCTGGGTCCTGGGATATTATCAGTTCCTCAGGAGGGTTGTTGCTAGTGATCAGCAAGTGTTCCATTGAAACAGAAAGGTTCTGGCCTTCCTCTGCTGGGGTTGGGGTTTTAAGTCTTTTCCCCTCGAGTTTCATCTCATCCCCTTCGGTGGCGGGTTCTGCCATCGGCCTTTTCCTGGCCTCTCCTGCTTGAACCGACTGGACATAGCATTTTCGCGAGACCTCTTGATCTCCCGATATTTGCCCCACCTGGTTTCCCACGGGAAATTTCATCATTAGATAGTAAGTGGAGACCACTGCTTGGAACGGGTTTAATGCAGTTCTTCATAGAATGATGTTATAGGAAGATGGTTGTCGCACCACCAAGAAGGTGACTGGCTTTGACACTCGTGTAGGCCCTTCACCCAGAGTGAGCATTAAATCAATTGATCCTAGCGACATCACCGGGTCTCCTGAGAAACCGTGCAGCGCCGTAGCTACCCCATTCAATGGCTTCTGGAGGCTCATTTGGTTGAAACAACTTTCAAATATAACATTGACTGCGGCCCCTGTGTCTACAAAGACCCTTTGGACCTGATACCTTTCTATTTCCACTGTGATGACCAATGCATCGTCATGCGGATGAATTACTTTCTGGTTATCTTCTGGCCCGAACGAGATTTCTGGTGGAGGTAGGCCTGCTTCGACCTTCCAGACCCCGTGCCCTTCATGCATGTGCAATTCCCTGGCAGATGCTTTCCTGCTTCTGTTGGAGTCTCCCATGGTTGGTCCTCCATATATCATTTTAATAACGCCTTTGGGTTCTGACCCTTGGCTAGCATCAGTTGCTTTTTCAGGAGCTTCATTGCGCTTCTTGTTTTGCTCTGTCTCCCTTTTAACGTATTCCAAGAGTTCTCCTTCCTGGATTAACTTTTCAATGGCAATTCTCAAGTTCCTACAATCGTTGGTCATGTGACCAAAGTCATTGTGGAACTTACAGAATCTTTCAGAAGGTGGATTCCTTGGTGGCTGCCTATGTCCGACAGGGATCTGAACCCCAGGTTTCCTCAGGACCACTTCGAGCAGATCAACCGGCTGCTTGATTAATGGGGTGAAAGATCTTAGAAACCTTTCATTCTTATCAGTTTTCTTAGCATCTGGAGCTGGTCTTTTTCTTTCTTCCGGCTTCTTTTCTTTTGAGAGGCCAACTCAGCCCTCTTGTTGCTCAGAGCTTCCTCCATATGGATGTACTTTTGGACTCTCGTCAGTAATTCTTCAAAAGAAGTAGCCTCTTTTTTGATGAGGGAGGCAAAGAACTGTCCTGGCTTCAGGCCGTCTACACAGGCATGCACCTTTAATTTCGGCTCTACTCCTGGAATTTCCAGGACGGCTTCGTTGAAGCGTGTCATGTAGTCTCTCAGACTTTCGTTGGCACCCTGTTTTATGGTCGTCAGATGCAAGGAGTTCCGAGTAGTCCTTTTAGCACTGACGAATTGCTGTAGAAAAACCTCTTTCAGGTCCATGAAGGAATGTATGGAGGCCTTTGGCAACTGCTTGAACCAGTGTTGGGCAGTTCCTGACAGGGTTGTAAGGAATACCCTACACTTAACCCCTTCCGAGTACTGATGAAGGAGACATAAGCTTTCGAACTTCATCAGGTGCTCTTTAGGGTCTCCCTTCCCTTGATACTCACAGGAGATTGTTTTGAAGCTGCTTGGGACAGGATCCGTTTGGATGTCCGCTGAAAATGGGCTGTTCTCGTCAATATATAAGGGAAAGAGCTCTGATTTGTCTCCTCCATTCCTATTGTTTGAAGAAAGTTTTGGATTCTTTCCTTCTTTCGGATTGCGGAACTCTTTTTCGCTTGTTTCCACTTCTTTTGAGGCCCTTTCCACGACCTGATTTTGTTCCTTCAGTTTTTTGACTTCTTTTGTTAAGAGCTTCATCTGCTCTTGCTGTCGGGCATATTTCTTGGCCCATGCATTTTCGGTGTTCTCATTGAGATTTCCTTCAAGTTCTTCAGGACCTTCCTCATCTGGGGATTCCCAATCAGTAGAAAATCCCTCTTCCTCTTCGGTAACTGTCGGAGGCAGCCTTGAGACTAGCTCTTGGATTACGCCTTGATGTATAGGCTTCTGCTTATGCATTGCGGGAGTGCTCTTACTTCCTCCCCCTTTCTGGGTCTCACCCAAGGGATTCTGAGGATTTGCTCCTAAAGTGTGGAGTCTTTTTTCAACAGCCCCTTCTACTACTCCTTCGATAAGGGCTTTCATTTGCTGAAGCATAGCTGGAGAAAACTGAGCTTCCATGTTGACACTAGCCTCTGTCAGCATAGTGCCTGTTCCTTTGTGTCCCACCACAGAATTTTCCGGATTCCCGGTGGCTTGACCGGCTTCTTTGGAAACGGCATCTGATGTAACATTCATCCTTATAGGAATCTGCAAAGATTTAAGTACGTGTAGAGGATTAATTCCAGATGCTCTTTGAGAGAGACTTGAAGTATATGTAACTAGCTATTAACAAGCTTTCTGCATTTGAGCATTATTTATAGTGGCTTTAACGTGTATAGCTTATTTGCTATAAGGCTCTTAAAGGGGGTGGCTTCTGCCAATGTACGGAGAAGGTAAGTAATGACTTAAAGATAGAAGTCTAATTATGATAAAGGACTTTGACATAGTTTCCTCCCTTTGACATGAGGCATCTGATCATATGAGATTTAGTTACGACCCACTGCTGATTTAGCAGATCCTGTTGCAATCGTTAACCATTCAAAGCGGCTTTAACAAGCGTGGTTTACTTAGCATAAGGTTTTTCAAGGATGGCTTTCGCCTTCATGGGGCTGATGTCAGTGACATCTGTCTTTACGAAATCTATTTTGCTAGGTTGTTTGTCTTCCTAAGGCTTTCCTGATGAGGCCTCTGGAAGGGATCTGATCAGAAGAAGAGGTTATTAAGAGTTTGTGTGGCATCTTATTTTATTAAGCTTAATATGATATGCCTTGGCCGTATAGGCCCTTTTTATCATTAGCACCTATTTTATAGGACTTTCTTGTTAAGATATTCCCTGTTAGCCAAGGATTGTGAATGGTGTCCCTTATGCGGGATTCCTAAGAACATTACTTATCAAACCGAGCCCACGAGAACTTGGTCCATTTTATAAAGCTTGTAGAGGCGCTGACTATCAGGTTAAGCTTATGAAAGCAATATCCTCCTTAGAGGTTTATAAAGGTATTGTTTATCAAATAGAGTTTTTTGAGAATACCACTTGTAAAGCGGGATTTAGGTGGGATTTTACCCACTGGAGTGCAATGGGTAAAACTTACAGGAGCGATATACAAAAATGTCGCCTTTAGAGCAAGGCTTAGGGGGTGCATTGCCCCTTTAATGAGACTTATAAGGAATTTTGTCTATCGTATGAAGTTTAGGAGGATGTTGCCTACTGAGTAAGGCTTGGGAAAAGTTCTGCCCATTGCAAGGGGCTTGCAAAGGAGTCGCCTATTGGATAGGGCTTTGTAGAAGGTTCTGCCCATTGAATGGGGCTTACAAAAGAGGTGCCTATTAGATAGGGCTTCGTGAAAGGGTTGCCTAGCAGATAGGGCTTATAAAGTGTTCTGCCCATTATATGGGGCTTACGATGATATTGTCTGTTAGACAGGGCTTTTTGAGGAGGATTGCCTATTAAATAGGGCTTATGAAGGGTTCTGCCCATTATATGGGGCTTACGATGATGTTGCCTACTGTGTAGGGCTTCTGGGGGTTCTGCCCATTATTCGGGGCTTACGAGGGAGTTGCCTGTTAAACAGGGCTTTTTGAGGAGGATTGCCTATTAAATAGGGCTTATGAAGGGTTCTGCCCATTATATGGGGCTTACGATGATGTTGCCTACTGTGTAGGGCTTCTGGGGGTTCTGCCCGTTATTCGGGGCTTACGAGGGAGTTGCCTGTTAAACAGGGCTTCTGAGAGGAGGTTCTGCCCGTTATTCGGGGCTTACGAGGGAGTTGCCTGATAAACAGGGCTTCTGAGAGGAGGTTCTGCTTCCAGATGCGGGCTCCCTTCATCAACATGAATGGGGTAATTTTAGCATCTTTCAGCTCTCCGTTTTCTTTAATGTTTTTATTACCTCATGGGTTTTGGGGTCATGGCAATTCAGGAGCATTCGACTAGCTTTAGTGGGGATGCTTATTTTGTAATCACCAGTCCTTTGCAACTTATACATGGATTTCATATTGAGCATATAACAGACAGAATTGTATGCTCACCAAGTACACAAGGTGAGGCGAATGTATTTTGAGATTGCTGCAGTTTGTGACCCGTCTTTCCTCTGGATCCCTCACAACCTTAGGCTTTTGACAAAACAACAACAGATTAGCCATCACAATTTATGTCATGAAAGAGATGAGGCCTTGAGATTGCTTCTAATTGCTGGATTCATGAATTACAAGCAATATAGCTGAAACAGGTTCATGGTATACATACTAAAATTTTTCCGGAATAACATAAATTTCGCATTCAATACACATTCCCTTGACTAGATAGCCATCATTCTAAGTGATCATCGCGGCAGGGCAAATGAAAAGGCAAGTTTATGCGCATATCATCAGAATCAACTAGAACTTCGAAGATAAACAGGGGATTGGCCCTTTGAACCCACGGGTTTTGACAGTACTTACAGATATCAATGCTTAATTCACATTTAAGGAGAGGAGATTAGCCTCTCAAACACAAGTTCCCTTTCAATCAAGGTGTTTATCACAATTTCCATTTCAAAGGGAGCATAATCCTAAGATCATATCACACTCAACAGCTCGTAACCGAGGAGAGCTTAGCAAATGTTAAACAACAGCATATCCATCTAAGTTTCCGCTAGCTAGATCACAAACAGGACATTCCCAATCAATGTAACATCAGATTTCCTCACATTCTCCACATAAGGATGTAATACCGAGAAATCGCAAGCAGCATTACAACAGCGAGCTAGAATTTTGAATAAAAAACAGGGGAAATCAACATCTTAACTCAAGAATTTCCCACAGACGGCGCCAGTTGATAGATCCGGGTTGAAGATCCACAACAATTTAAGAGATTATTCATCATGTTTTGCAAATAGCATTCATGGGTAAAGCGTTAAAACAGTGAAGAGTAAGAGATTCATGCGTATAGAAAAGCCACAACCGAGTATTTTGTATAAGGCAAGAGGCGCACAGCAACGACGAATAATAGTTGAGCTATAAGTAAAGGATAAAAGGCGTATTTAGCCATGAACTAGCAAGATTCATGGGGTTTTGCACTCATACAAACTGATAACGCAAGACAGAGACAAGGGAGAGAGGGAGGCTAGGAATGTGGAACTCCGTCAAACCTCATTCCTTCTTAAATGATGAGGGTTTTACCTTAAGTTTAAGGCAGTATACGTAGGAAAGAGACCATTCCCGATGTTGAGAAGAGCAGGTGGATGTGAAAGCGGACTACGATTTCCCGGAAGAAGGTCTTGTCCGTCTCGGCTGGCCTGAGCTCGGAGGAGCTCGTGAGAGAGAGAGAGAGTATGGAATTGAATGGAACAGTACGCGAGAGTGCGTGTTGTTCTTATGAGTGGTGCTGTGATATGATGATGATGGGTGAAGTGTGCATTCACTTAATATTTATAGGTGTGAGGAGGGTGAAAAAGGAAGCATTCGTGTGAGGGTAGGACAGAAAAGGAATTCCTACGGAAACAGAGTATCCTTTGTCCTGAATGCGGTGGTCCTCACTCTACAATGTATAGAGTCACGCGGATCGTATGCTACGCAGAACCTTGAGCTTCGCTGAATACTTATGGGATCTGATCAGATGCTCTCGGCTTTGCAGATGCTTACAGATCCTACAAGGCTTCTGGGAATAGTTAAAACCCCACGGTTTCTACATGGAATATGGTTCTTGATTGTGCTGAGCATTTAATGCTCATGAAATGTCTTTGATAACATGCTTTATATGCAAAACAACTTCCATTGACTCCTACCAGGATTATTATCAAATAATCTTAATAATAATGATGGTAAGGCTTGTTTCACCCAGAGCTTATCATTCCATTTCTTCTTAGTAAGATTTCTACGTTCATTGTAGCTTCTAGTATGTCGTAACTTTGGAAATGATATCCCAGAGTTGAGGAGAGTGCATATTCTTATCAACTCGGGTTATTTGGGCATTACGGTTGATATTAATCCCTATCAGATACAAACTCATACTTTCCTTTACTCTACCTATTTTGTGTGGTGAAAATAGTGCGATCAGGTGTTGAAGCTACAAGATTTATATGCTGAATCCTCAAGATCGTTGACGCAAAATAGCGTGGATGCATGAGTATTTAAATTCTGTTTTATTTTGTTATTAACTTGACTCGATCCAGTGATCTATCGTTAGCTTTTAATCAATATAGTAGGATTGAATTTACTCGGCGAGGGTTAAGTTAGTTGATAAGTCATACTCTTTCCGTCCCAGTTGACTCGGCTACATTCGTTTGGGCACACTTTTTAAAGAAGAGTGAATTAAGAAGACTTGTGGTGTCCCACATTAAATAATTACCTTGAATTTGTTGTTTCCAATAAAGGAGTACTAAAATTATGTATTCAAATTCATTCTTAACAATATATAAATGTTAAATTAAAAAGATTAAAGTGAAATGTTGGGCCTAAAAAGGAAAGTGCCAAGTCAGCTGGACACCCCGATTTAGAAACATGACCAAGTTGGCTGGGACGGAGGGACTACTTTATATTTGAGCGGACTTTATGTTGAGCAGCCATTTATATGTTGTAACTGTACATGCTACGGCTAGAGACAGTTTTTACTCCCCCGTCTATATATCAAACCCACACTCTTCTTTAACTCATTCGTCTTACTAAAATTTATGTGTCTAGTCCATTTTTGAACGTGGACTCCACATTCATCATTCTCTCTACAACTTAAAAACCAATGAAAATAAATTAAAATATTCATCTCATTTTAATACTCACTTATATTAGGTAAGAAACATCACTTTAAAAGAAGGATTTATTCGGCCTTAACGAGTAGGGTACATCCTCGCATACTTTTGTAGTTCAGAATAAAAAAAAAATTAAAAAAATTAAGATTCTTTTTGGAAGAGAATTCTTAAGGCCTACAACGGAACATATCCGAGAGGCTAACGAAATCCTTGAACAATCATTTTCTACGGCTGTTTATATAGTGGTCTAAATGCGACAAGCTGACAACTAGTGTTATGTGATACGGGACCACTGAAGGCTAGAGCGTGATAGTAATAACAAACACGAACTATGTGCACGTATATGTAATTCAGTAATAAGTGTTAGTGTCGCTAGAACATACTAGTTTGAGTCCTCCGTAATATAAAAGGTTATTAAATGTGACCTTATCATTGACTCAAGAAAAAATAACATACATGATCAATTTAAGCATCGCAAAGTTTAAATTTTGAATATTCTCAAACAAATTCTCATTGATATATTTAACTATAACACATTCCACTAATCAATCAAACCCTTCCTACATTACAATATTTCTGTTAGTGCATGTGTTGCATGCATCTCAAATTTGTGTTGAAATTTTTATATTCAAGTCTTCTGCTGCGTTGCTGACTGGATAAATGCATGAATCGAGTTTTACATATATATTATATATATATATATATATATATATATATATTATTATTATTATTATTATTATTATTATTATTATTATTATTATTATTATTATTATTATTTGAAGATGGAAGATTATTTCTGCATGGAAAGTTTCCATGCACAGAAGATCAGCTTGAAGATCTTCTAGGGTTTCCTGCGGTGAGTATATATACTAAGGAAAACCCTAGACACGCTCTGCCGCTCTTGAATATTTTGTGTGTGAGTTTTTGGTGTTCTTGCAACGTGTGTTTTGCAAGGTTTGTTTTGAGCGAGCGTGTGTACTGGACAAGCTTCCCTGGCTTTGTTCAGATTTAACTAAGCGTGTTGCTTAGAACCATTCTAGTGTTTTATCACTATACGAGTTCATCTCGTAGTTGTATTCGATCTCATTGTAAGGGAGTTGTAATCGAGACGAATAGGTGACATAAGGTGGAGTCCTTGGTGTAATGTCCTGTAAGTCTCTCTACTACTTATAGTGGATTTAATCTCTCGGATATTGTCCCCCAGACGTAGGTGCGTTATCACCGAGCTGGGTTACCAAGTTTCTATGTTCTTTACTGCTTTTCTGTTATTGCATCTAAGAACAGAATTAAGATCGTTTTTTGTTTTTGCACAAACTAGCACTTTCAATTGGCACCAGAGCCAGGTTTTGGATTTGTGGAGATCCTGGGATTCGTGTGCTGAAGCTGTGCAAACTAAGATGGACCTTCTGAAGGATGGAGGTTCTGTGAACAGACCACCCATATTGGATGGGAAAAACTACAGCTATTGGAAAGTCAGAGTCACCTCATACATTCGATCTGTTGATGAGAAGGCGTGGGGTACGGTGCTAAGTGGATGGACTGAACCTGCAAATGCCAAAGGTGACAAGAAGCCGAGAGAGAAGTGGGATGACAATGATGTCCTGTTGTCTGGATTGAATCAGAAGGCCCTGAATGCTATCCTATCATCTGTTGATATGGAAAACTTCAACTTAATTTCCACATGTACTTCAGCTAAGGAAGCCTGGGATACTCTGCAGAATGCATATGAAGGGAACAGGAGAGTGAAGGCTCAAAGACTCCAGCAGCTGATATCTAAGTTTGAGGCGTTGAGAATGGGAGAGGATGAGACTATATCTGAGTTTCATGCTAAGCTGAAGAATATCTCAAATGAGTGCTTTATGCTTGGTGAGAAGATGTCACAGGAGAAGCTGTGTGCTAAAGTTTTGAGATCTCTCCCAAGAAGGTTTGACTTCAAAGTTGCAGCTATCGAGGAAGCCAGAGATCTTACTTCTATGACTCTTGATGAGTTAATTGGTTCTCTCAGAACGTTTGAAATGAGGATGCGTGATGAAGATGCTCCTAAGAAGAAGGAGATAGCTTTTGTTGCTGCTTCTGGAGTCATATGCTCTTCTCACAAGGAAGTTTAACAAAGCTATGAAAAGGTTTAGAGGAAAAAGAAATCAAGGGGATAGCACTGCTGGAAGTGGAAATAGTGCTGCTGGAAGTGGAAATAAGGCGCCTATTATCTGTCATGAGTGTGGTGGAAATGGGCACATCAAGCCAGAATGTGTGAATTTGAAGAAGAAAGCTGGTAAGTCTTATGCTGCCACTCATAGTGACAATGAGGAATGTGATGATTCAGGAGTTGAGGACAATGTGTTTCCTGAGGGTCCCAGCAAAGCCTATGCAGCCAAAGTTTACAATAATCAATCTGAGGAGAATGTTGATAATCTGTTTGATGGAGATGAAGAAGAAGACACAGAGGATAGTGCTGAAGGTCAGATTGAGATTGCATACAAGGAAATGTATGACAAGTGTCTCATAGTTGCTGAGATGAATCAATCCCTCACTGAAGAGTTAAAGCAGGTGAAGGAAGAAAGAGACAAGTTAGTCTTAAGACTGGATCAGCTAGAGAAGCAAGCAGTTTCCTCTAAAGATGAAGAAACTGAACAATCAAGTGATATTAATCATTTGGTTAAGTTGATGAAAATGATGACTGTTGGAACGGCCAAACTTGATGAGATTCTCAAAATTGGTGGGAAGACTGACAAGGACAAGTCTGGTCTTGGTTTTGATGGAGGTAAAGGAAAGCAGAAACAGCCTCGTACTCGGGCTAAAGCTTATCCTTCTGTTCCTCAAGGATATCAGCATGGAGATTGGGGAGCAGATACAATATCTTCTCAGCAAATTAGTTCACAAGTGTGTCATCACTGCTGGACTCCTGGGCATATCAGGCCTCACTGCAAGAAGCTGCAAGAGGACCAGTTCAGAATGGCTAGAAGACCTTTTCCTAATCATCCTGGATATAACTCATATCACAGAGTGCCAGGAACTTATGGAAATGCTTCTGAAATCTATGCGGGAAGAGGTCCTTACAGAGGTCCCTACAGAGGATATGCTGCTCTTACTGCTCTTCTAGCTGAGACTGAAAATACATGGTATTTTGACAGTGGCTGCTTCAGGCATATGACTGGAAAAAGAGAAAGTTTGACCAACATCAAACCTGTCAATGGTCAAACAGTAACTTTTGCTGATGGTGTTAAGGTTCCAGTTCTTGGATGTGGAGATTTGGCTGTTTCTAGGATGCCCAAGCTTAAGAATGTGTTCCTTGTGGATCAGCTGAAAGCAAATCTAGTGAGTATAAGTCAGCTATGCGACCAAGGGATGGATGTCAGATTTGATAAAGGTACATGCACTGTGTATGAGAACCAGAAGGTGTACTTGATTGGCAAAAGATCTTCTGACAGCTGCTATCAGGTTGAGAGCAATCTCAAGAGTTTTAGTGCCAAGATGAGTGAATTTCAGATATGGCATCAAAGACTAGGCCATCCTAGTTTCAGGCATATGAAGACCTTGATGAACAATGATGTTATTATTGGTCTGCCAAAGCTGAGCTTGGATCATGAAGGTCAGTGTGGTCCATGTATGAGTGGGAAGCAAATTCATGCCACTCACAAGGCTGTGTCTGTTGTTACTACGAGCAGTATTCTTGATTTACTCCATATGGATTTGATGCGGCCAATGCCTACTGAGAGTCTTGGAAAGAAGAAGTATGTTTTGGTGGTTGTTGATGATTTCTCTAGGTATGCTTGGGTGGATTTCTTGAGAGAGAAGTCTAAGGCCTTTGAAGCTTTCAAAAGGCTGCATAAAAGAGTTACTAGAGAAAAGGATAAGCATGTCAAGCGTATCAGAAGTGATCATGGAAGAGAGTTTGACAATGTCTTATTTGAAGGATTCTGTGCTCTAGAAGGTATTGAGCATCAGTTCTCTGCACCAATCACTCCTGAGCAGAATGGTGTTGTGGAGAGAAAGAACAGAGTTCTTCAAGGAATGGTGAGGACTATGATGAAGGCTAAACAGGTTCCAGCATGATTTTGGGCAGAGGCAATGAGTACTGCATGCTACATCTCAAATAGGATCTATGTCAGACCAAAGATGACTATTACTCCATATGAAATTTGGAGAGGAAGGAAGCCGAATGTGAAGCACTTTCACATCTTTGGAAGTACATGCTACGTGCTAAATGATAGAGTCAGAATAAGAAGCTGGATGATCGTGGTATTAAAGGAATCTTTCTGGGATACTGTTGGAACGGCTGCTTGAAAGCCGCCCTTGACCCAGATCTTGGTTCGGTTGTGTCGATTCGATCGTGCACATAAGTTCATGCAAGGGCACGAGTACATACCTTATTCTATCTTCAACTTCTTGTTCCTCCTTTCATAGACCTTCACGATTGGAAGTCTATTCTTACTTTTAGCCCTTACAGCCTTTTTGACTTTCCGAACGAGTCGATCAAAATCTAGCTCTTTCTGCCACTAGCGAGCATGCCAGATCATGTTATCCCTAACCTTTTCAACCTCGAGCAACTCGTTTTCAAGAATAGAAACATGCTCATGGTCTACTTTGTTCTTGACAACCCCATTTTTGAATGCTTGGTACCATCCCGGTAGAGATGCAAGAATAATCTCGCACTTTCCCCTTTCCGTCATGTATCCACCATACATCTCATACTGAGTAAAGAGATTTTTGAACCTCTTGAGATATGCCCTCGTGTTAGGGAAATCATCAAAGTCCATAAAATCCATCTCTTTCCGGGCTAGCTAGGAAGCTAAGTAGTCGGAACCGAAAGGACTCCGGAACACCATCGGAATAAGCTAAACGAAAAATTTTCGTGCGAATAGAAACAATAGACATATCTGAAATAAATAACAAGTAAATAAAACTCGTAAGCAAAAACAATTTATGTTATCAATGTTATAAACCCAAAAATAACATTGAACCAACAAACGAGTAGCCCGATACTATTTACAAATAGTCCACTATAGGTGGATGCTACCTATAAAATTATCGACCATGACCGCAGTCTATTTTATTTCTTATCCCATCACACGGACCTTAGTGAAACAAAGAAATAATAACCCGTGCCTCAGGACCCTGCTACTTCGAGAAGTGACCTCTATAGGAGGATTCATCAATAAGCAGCTAAGCTACAACCATATTTTAATATTCCGAAAAATTAATTCTATTAAGAGCAACCCTAACGAAAGGAGGATTTATCTTTATAAAATCATTTTTCCCATATTATCAATATTTGAATTAACCAATGAATTCCATAATTAGTATCTCCTATAGGGAGGAAGACTCATTGTCAACGCGAATACTAATTATTTCATTTTAAATCAAATTATCCTTTTATGAAGTCTAAACCAATGAAATCCATAACTAGCATCTCCTATAGGGAGGAAGACTCATTGTCAACGCGAATGCTAATTATTTCATTTTAAAACCAAATATGGAGGTCCTTTAAATCAATTAACAAATAATCGATTAACTTTACCGCTTAGTCTTTTTAAGGGTTTGTGTGATAAACGTAGCACATAGACAATTAAGTCCTATCACATGATTTCTAAGCGCAAGTAATAAAACATGCTCGCATTGAAATCATTAAAATCGGCATGCTATGACCCCTATGCATGTTATTTCTATTACGCAAATAATGAAAAGCAACTATAACATGCAAAACATGCTGATCATCTCATCGCGTAATTTAAATCCATCTACAACATGCAAAATAATTAAAACGAATAAATAGGCTGCCGACCGGGAATAGAAAGCCATATCTATTACATTTAATTAAAAAAAAAAATCCCGGAACAAGCTCCGGTCTTCAATCTTCAATTTGGAAGTCTACCCCGGTCTTCAAGTACACCTTCCAAAATTAGAAACTGCTCGAAATAACTAGGGTGCGGAAAACCCTAATTACCAAAAACAGAAAGCGAATTTTCGAAACGAACTAGGGTACTAAAACCCTAGCCGTCGACGATCATGCCAAGGTTTCGGAAAACCCTAGCCGTCGTCAACGTATGGGCTGAACGTTGGAAAAACGAACAGCCCTTCGTCCGAAAAACCGGCCACGCGCCGCCGCAGCATGTGCCGAGGCTGCCGTTTCGGCTCACGACGAGCCTGACGTGGCTGAGTCCGGGCTGGATGCGTCCGTTGCAGCCCAGCCCGAGCCACTGCTCGTCGCCGTCGCCTGAAACGCCTTTGCCGTCACCGTCCTTTCGCTGCAAGAAACAGCGCCGCCACCGCGAGCCACTGCCGGTGGCTGGAACGCCACCGGTCACTCCTACTGGCTCGCCGGCATCCCCAGCACCACCGGAGGTGCTGGGTTCGAGCCCGAGGCGCCGTAGCTAGGTCCGGCAGCAGCGAGCGCGCAAGGGAAAAACCTAGCCGCCGCTGCCACCGTTCGACCATGCCACAGCTGCCGCCGCCGGTGGTCAGGGGACCACCGGGCCTCCTGTCCGCCTCCGTCCGCACCTGCCGTCGTCGCCTGACCGCCGTCGGGCAGCGGGCTTGAGCCCAGCAGCGCGCGAGCCAAGAACCCGTTAGGGTTTCGGCCGCCGCTGCTGTAACTCGCCGCCGCAGCCCTCCCCGCGCCGCCGTTGGTCGTCCGGCGCCGTCACGGCTCCGTCCCGACGTCGAGCCGGGCGCTGGACCGCCGGGCAGGCCGCGGTTCAGGCCCAGCAGCACGCGCGCGAACCAAAAACCCTAGGGGTTTCACGTCGCCGCCGCTGCTTTCGCCCGTCCCGCCGTCCGCCGCCAATTCTGCCGCCGCCAGCCCTCGTTCCAGCGTCGCCTGAACCCTAGGATGAACCCTAGGGGTTCAGCCGCCGTGAAACGACGAGGGGGCAGCCACGTGAATCGCGGCAGATTACGCTGCCCGCCGCCGTATGCTGGCCGACGCGCCGCCGCCTGCGGCCGTCGTCGTTGCCTTCGTCTCGTGTTCGTCCTTCGAATCTTGATCTTCCACAATTCTCCCGATTTCCAACAACATTACAATGCAAAAATCGAAAAAATACAAGAAAACTAATCCTAATCTAATCGGCACCTTATTATCTCGCCGATTTAAAAAAAACGAACAACGATAAAACGAAAAACGATAAATAACGCACATAATATTCCCGGACAGCAGCATGCACACATAATCATGATGACTCGAATGCATGAACATAAAATTCGAATCAACACAGAGCCCATCCAAAAACCTCGGGCTCTGATACCAATTGTTGGAAAGGCTGCTTGAAAGCCGCTCTTGACCCAGATCTTGGTTCGGTTGTGTCGATTCGATCGTGCACATAAGTTCATGCAAGGGCACGAGTACATACCTTATGATTATGAAGAACGTGAAATCTGCGTCGTGTCTGATCGATCTACGGTTCTGATCTTCTAGGATGTGATCCCACACCTTGAGATCCGAGACTTGGTGGACGTCACAAGATCACTGGAACCTCGATCTCCCTCACTCAAACTCAGCGGCCGACTCTCGCTCTCTCACGCCTAGGGATTCGCGTGAATTCCTTTCTCACAAATCTCGTGTGTGATTAGAGAACTAGGGTTTCTGATGAGAGACTTAGAGTATTTATATGGTACATAAATAAGGAGATATGATTCCTAGGGGTGAAAACGGATCGGATATTTCCCGACCGATCCGGATCCGTATCCGGTCGGTATCGAATTCGGTATAAAAAATTAGTATCCGGTCGGATACGGATTCGGATACGGATAGTTGAATTCGGATATCGGATCGGATTCGGATTACAGAGTATCCGACCGTATCCGAGTTTTACCATATTTTTTATCGGATATTACCCGGATAGTGAATCCGGATACTTTCGGATATCTGTATATTTTAATATTATTTTTTCTATTTTTATTATTTTTTATTATTTTTTTATTTTTAAAGTTTTTAATTTTTTAAAATTTGAAAATTGTAACTTTTTAATTATTTAACTTCTAAAAAAATTAAAAATAAAAATTTATTTTATAATTTTAGTAATATTTATTTTAAAAAAAAATACTAACGATTAAGAAAAAACATAAGTTATTTAGCCGTCTTTTCATTTGCAGTTCTTTTTCTTCGCGTTTTTTAGTTCTTCTTCACCACCGTAAATGGGAGAAGAGTAGAAGACCTACCTACATTCAAGAGTAGAAGATCCACCTACGTCGCAAACCCTGAATCTACTATCCGATTATAATTATTCGAATCCGACCCAAATTCGTCCCGTATCCGTCCCGTGTCCGTATACCGAATATTCCGAATTCGTATCCGAATCCGGCTTTTCCGTATCCGACTCCGGATTCGAGAGAAAAATATGGTATAGGATACGGTATGAGCACTATCCGTCCGTATACGATCCGTTTTCACCCCTAATGATTCCTTATTTATCTCTAACCATATCTTTGCATATCCCATATTTATTCCTTTTCCATAACTCACAAATCTTATTTCTTTATTAATACGGAATTAATAAGGAATTAATCTGTTCAGTTATGCAACTGTATATCCGGAATTAATTCTAACAAATAGAATTTATTCAAATTCCAGTAGAAGAATAAATAAATAAATATATACTAAATATATTTATATATGATATTTATCCCCATAAGATTTAATTAAATAAATCTTATCCTATTAGATTTAATCTTATCCTTGAATGATTAAATTATAACTAATTAGATTTAATCTTATCCCACTGGATATAAATCTAAATTAATTATATTTAATATCTATCCAACGGATATAAATCCAACATATATCATATACTGGGCCTGAGTACAATTATTGAGCCCATACTCAATAATACTATTTAGATCGATTCCCGAGGTCTGTTTGGGCCATCCTAGGGATCGGATACCAGACAGAGTTGGGCCTTATCTAATTCGATATTTTCATGTCCACCCCTGAACATCTATCTTATTAGAACTATGACGCACTCCACTAAAGTGTCATAGCTGAATCACCGCTCTGTCCCAATTATGTAGATTGGGCTGGTATTTTGTTTAGTTCGACCCCCGTGTTTAAGACCTTCCATATCCGTTAATCAATTAGAGCTACCATGACTACTCCTAATTGTTAACATCTATTCCTCAGGTAGTACCCGTTCACACCTTATTATATACCTGAACTTAATCAGCATGCATGACTTGGTATAATAATCCTTGTGAACTCCCTGAGGGGATAACGTCAACCTACACTCACGTAGGACACGGCTTATTGATAACACATATTAGACATACTATGCATCTCCGTGTTACCCAAAGTACGACATGATTGAGATGAACTAACGAGAAGTTCATATCATCGTAAATCAAAGTAACATCGAGGAATACATATACATCTAATAGTTTACCAAGGTTAAGATCGAGCTAGAGCCTGAGATCTATAGCTCTTCACCTATATCACCTTTGATACAGGGTCAGTATCAGAAGAGCATTATCTCTGTTGATCCTCAATACGTTCCACCGTACCAGCATAATTAGTGATTAGGACTCATCACTACCATTAAGCTGCAGTCTAGACCGATAGCTCAGCCCAAGCTATCTCGACTGTGAACTGTTTATATCTCATCATTATTAACGACCTTCGTGATCCTCTCCGAACTCAGATCGACGCGTGGTCTAAAACATGAGATAATGGGCTTTATTCTTGCTTATACATATTCTTCCAGATAGGGATTGTTAACAGTGGACCTGTGTCGTAACACTAAAACAACTGGTTTTGCTTTAGTTATACAACAACCCCAACAGATACTCTATAAACAGTAGAGCCTTCAGAGTTTTCAGCAGCAAAACTGAGACAGTCATTGAGTCTGTGAATGTTAGGTTTGATGATGAGAGAGGTTTTGATATATCCATGGTTGGTGATACTGAAAATTGTGCAGCTGGTCTTTCTGAAGATGTTTCCAGAACTGAGCTTAAAGGTGTACCAGAACCCATAGAAGAGTTGGTCACTGAAGAAGAGGCTGATGTAAACAGTTCTGAAGCTAAGAGAGTAACTCAAGTTCACAAGAATCATTTAGTAGATGATGTTATTGGAAGTCTGAATGATGGCATGAAGACAAGAGGAAAGAAACAGGATTATGCCAGAATGCTATCAAATGTGGCTCATGTCTGTTTCTCCTCCAAGATAGAGCCGAAGAACATCAAGCAGGCCCTTACTGATGAGAATTGGATTGCTGCCATGCAGGAGGAACTCATGCAGTTTGACAGATGTAAAGTGTGGTACTTGTGTCCAGAGCCAGCTAATGCAAATATCATTGGTACTAAATGGGTGTATCGCAACAAAACTGATGAGAATGGAAATATTGTTAGGAACAAGGCAAGGCTGGTAGCTCAGGGATATACACAAGTTGAAGGAGTGGATTTTGATGAGACTTTTGCCCCTGTGGCAAGGATGGAGTCTGTCAGACTGTTACTTGGAATTGCTTGTTATCTGAATTTCAAGCTGTATCAGATGGATGTTAAGAGTGCCTTCTTAAATGGCATTCTCAAGGAGGAGGTGTATGTAAGGCAGCCAAAAGGATTTGAAAAACCTGAATTTCCAAACCATGTGTACAGACTGCAAAGGGCATTGTATGGTCTGAAGCAAGCACCTCGTGCTTGGTATGACAAGTTGTCTGAATATCTGCTACTGAAAGGCTATAAGAGAGGAAGTGCAGATAAAACTCTTTTTGTAAAGAAGGAGAACTCTGATGTGCTCCTAGTGCAGATCTATGTTGATGATCTTCTATTTGGGTCTAAATCAGAGAAGCTAGTAAATGAGTTTGTGAAGCTAATGAAGGAAGAGTTCGATATGAGTATGTTTGATAATGTAAATCTGTTTCTTGGGCTTCAGGTTAAGCAATCAAAGGAAGGATTCTTTGTTACTCAAAGCACTTATGCAAGGAATTTGGTTAAGAGATTTGGGCTGGAGAATGTTAAGCCTAAAAGAACTCCAATGAGTACTTCAGTGAAACTGCACAAAGATCCAGAAGGTGTTTCTGTTGATCATACTCTCTACAAAAGCATGATAGGGAGTCTACTGTATCTCATCTCTAGCAGACCTGATATATGACACAGTGTTGGTGTTTGTGCTAGGTTTCAGGCTGATCCAAAGGAGAGTCACTCGAATGCTGTCAAGAATATCATCAAATACATCAAAGGGACAACCGATATTGGTCTTTGGTTCTCTAACAACACCTCTATTCAGCTGCATGGTTATTGTGATGCAGATTATGCTGGTTCCATGGTAGATAGAAAGAGCACCTCTGGTGGATGCTTCTATCTTGGAAGCAATCTTATTTCTTGGTACAACAAGAAGCAAGTTGGGGTTTCATTATCTACTGCTATGGCTACAAGTAAGATGTTATCCACATTCTATGTGACAATGAGAGTGCTATTAACATAGCCAAGAATCCAGTTCAGTTCTCCAACACAAAGCATATAGATGCCAGATATCACTATTTGAGAGAGCTGGTTGAAGAGGGTACTCTGAAGATTGAGCATGTTCACACTGAACATCAGCTGGCTGATATCTTCACAAAAGCTCTTGATACTGCTAGATTTGAGCTTTTGAGAGCCTCTCTTGGGCTCTGCATCTTATGACTAACCGTTCTTGAGCTGAGGAAGGTTAGTGTATATATGTACCATATTCTTATTTTCTGGTTTTCTTGGATTTCTTGCTTGCTTATGGCGAATGATGGATTGGTTATCACCTGGGAGATTAATGGTGGTGATATGATCTTTTTGGTATTCTGGTTGTATTGCAATTTGCAGTGTTGCAAATTGGTTATTGAAACAATGCACAAAGAGCATCTGCTCTTATTTTTGGCACTTAAATGGGCTACTGAAGTATGGTTTTTTCGTGTGAGAGGGTTACAACTGTCAGAAAGTAAGTGGAATCTGACAGTTTCTTTTTCAAAAACTGTGAGGAGGGAGTTTATTTCTCTCATTCCTCTTCATTTGTGTAACCCTAACTCTCTCTCTGCATCTCTTTGTGCGTTCGAGTTTTCTGCTACCGCAAAAATGTCTCTAAATAACTCTTCGAGCGAGTCTTCTATGGATCTTTTGGGTGAGAAGTTCTGTCCTCTGTTCGCTTCTAGTCAGAGGAAGGGTACTGATTCTTCAAAGAGGAAGCGTGGAGCCTCCACGGTTGAAGAGAAGATTCGTGAAATGGATCCTGAATTTGGTGATTTCTCCGATGATGGAGAAGATGGTAATAGAAGAGGTCGTTGCGTTCGTAGCAAGCGAGTTCGGGTTGCTGATCCTCCCATTCAGCTCACGTCGAGGAATGTCAGAAGAACCTCGAACCCTAAGAAGTCTACTTCTGTGAAATCTGTTGAGGGGAAGAAGAAAGCTGCTGCGAAAGGTGGCAGAAAGAAAGGTGGTGATAAGAGTTGGGCTCAGTCTGAAGAGCCCTCTGAGGATCTTGAGGAAGATGAGGAGAGACAGGCTAAGAGAGCTGCGAAAGGGAAGGGAAAGTTGGTTGATGCTCCCTCTCGGGCACGCACTCGTGCTGCCGTTCAGAAGCTTTTGGACAATGCCATCAAGGCCGCTAGGGCTCCTCCTGCTGCTGCAAAAGGGGCTACTGCCAAAGCTACCAAGGAAAAAGGGAGAGTGAAGGCTCCCGCTGTTAGCACCAAGCTCACAGCTGCTCAAAAGGAAGCTCTGCACAGCTTTCGTGCTGATGGGTATGATATTCCTTACCCCACTGACTCTGAAGATGCTTTTGAAGCGGATATTGTTGGAAAGTTTGACCCAAACACTCATAGGTCTATCTATGAGTATATGAGGTGGGAGTATTTCTAGCACATACATTTCCTTGATGACAGATTTGTCACTGAACATTATCTTCATAGAGGGGAGATTTATGAATGGTTGAAGGAAGCCAATCTTCTGCAGGCTGTGTTGAGAGGTCACACTTATATCCCTGAACAGATTAGAGAGTTCTATGCAAATCTGGGGGAGAGTGTTATTGATGAGAAATCCCCGGATTTTCACAAAGTGTTTGTGCGGGGTAGGATGATAGATTTTAGTCCTGATGTTATTGAGAGGGCTTTAGGAAGAGAGCCCGTGATTGAAGATGCTTTATGGGATCTGAATTTTGATGATGTTGCTGCTGAATTGACTCAAGGTCAGATTGTGAAGTGGCCAAATGATCAACACTTGAACCATGCCATCTTGTTGCAATCCTAGTATGCAAATCTGCACAGCATAACTGTGAGAAACTGGACTCCTACCTGCCATAGGGATTCAGTGAGCAGAAGAGATGGCACTTTGCTCTATGCTATAGGAAAAGGGTTGGACATTGATATGGGTCAACTGATTTTTGAGAAGATCTGCTCTTTCATCAAGTACATTGGCAAGATGAAGAGAATGTATTTTCCTGGGTTGATTGGAAGGATTTTGAAATCACAGGGAGTGCCCTCTAGGAGGTCAGATTCTAAGCCTGTGAAGCTCAAAGCAATGAGGTTCAGCTCTAAGCTCCTCAAGCCTGTCCATGGAGTCAATTTGGATGATGATCTTGCAGATGACAGTGAGTTTGAGCATGGTATGGATCTGTCTGATGAGGATGATGCTGAGGCTGGAGGTGATCACAATGATTCCCTAGACGGTGAAGGGAGACCTTCTTCAAAGTTCTCCAAGAAGTATTCCAGGAAGCACTCTAAGGGTGTTTCAACATCTGCTAAGGCTAGAACTGTTAAGCCTACAAAAAGGGGTCCTGCCAAGTCAACTAAGAGAGGCCCTGCAAAACCCTCCAAAAAAACTGATGCTGTGTTTGATGTTGCTACTGTCAAGAAGCAGAGAGAGGGGCTTAAGGCTCAGTTGGTCTCCCTCCACAAAATGATGAAGCACATCAGCCTGCAAAGGCAGCTAGTGCAAAATATGCTTGATGCTCTTCCAGTTGTTGAGGATGTTGATGTCGAGGATGAGGCTGTTCCCTCTGTTGGTAATGTTGCAGGTCCATCTGGGTTGACTCCTGCAGAAAAAGCTGCGGATGCTTCTCCTGTTGAGGATGTATCTGAAGAGGTGGATGAATCCATTCACATTGATGATGAAGAGCCAGCTGTGCAGACTGGTGGAGATGTGCATGCTGCTGCTACTGAGTCTGCTCGTGAGGACTCTGTTTTTATGTCAGCAAATGAAGATGCTGAGGAGCGCACTATGGAGGTTGAGTGCACTAAGGAGCTGAATGGTGGTGCTGATGCTGGTGAGGAGATATCCAGCAAACCAACTCATTAATTCTTTGGCATCTGGCATGAATTGAGGGGGAGTAACAGGCAGAAGAATGTGTTTGCTCTCTCTTCATTATCTATAACAGGCAGAAGAATGTGTTTGCTCTCTCTTCATTATCTATCTCTGGTTTTTCTAGTTTTTGGATGATTCTATTTACTGGTATGTAATAGTAAATAGATTGATACTTTGGTCTTCTGGATTTCTGGTTCTCTTGATTCTGTGTTGGTGGAATTCTGAATTCTGGATTTATGGTCTGTAATTGTAATGGTAGGAAGCTGGTTCCTGCTGTTTGATTCTGTTCCTTGCTGGATTTCCTGTTTATGATCTGGTATGGAAAAATGAGGCTGTTGTTGTTATGTGCTATCTGAGTGTTTGCAGTTTGGTTGTGTGATTTTGAACATGGTTTGGTAGTGTGGGTGAGCTCCTTGCCACCATGTCTCAAAATCTGTTTGATGTTTGTGTATCTTGTGAACAGTTTGGTAGTGTGGGTGAGCTCCTTGCCACTGTTCTTATCAAGATATAGATATTGGTTTGAGGAGGAGCATAGTTTCTGATCTGATCTGTTTATGAAGTACAGTTCTCTGTGTGAGTACTTCTATCTGCTCCTATTTTGTTGATCTTCTGCTGTGAGTTGATTCATGCAATTCAAGCTGTGTTTGAAAATGCCAAAGGGGGAGATTGTTAGTGCATGTGTTGCATGCATCTCAAATTTGTGTTGGCAATTTTATATTCAAGTCTTCTGCTGCGTTGCTGACTGGATAAATGCATGAATAGAGTTTTACACACACACACACACACACACACACACACACACACACACACACACATATATATATATATATATATATATATATATATATATATATATATATATATATATATATATTATTATTATTTGAAGATGGAAGATTATTTCTGCATGGAAAGTTTCCATGCACAGAAGATCAGCTTGAATATCTTCTAGGGTTTCCTGCGCTGAGTATATATACTAAGGAAAACCCTAGACACGCTCAGCCGCTCTTGAATATTTTGTGTGTGAGTTTTTGGTGTTCTTGCAACGTGTGTTTTGCAAGGTTTGTTTTGAGCGAGCGTGTGTACTGGACAAGCTTCCCTGGCTTTGTTCAGATTTAACTAAGCGTGTTGAGTAGAACCATTCTAGTGTTTTATCACTATACGAGTTCATCTCGTAGTTGTATTCGATCTCATTGTAAGGGAGTTGTAATCGAGACGAATAGGTGACATAAGGTGGAGTCCTTGGTGTAATGTCCTGTAAGTCTCTCTACTACTTATAGTGGATTGAATCTCTCGGATATTGTCCCCCAGACGTAGGTGCGTTATCACCGAACTGGGTTACCAAGTTTCTGTGTTCTTTACTGCTTTTCTGTTATTCCATCTAAGAACAGAATTAAGATCGTTTTTAGTTTTTGCACAAACTAGCACTTTCAATTTCTATACAAATAATCGTCCTATTTGCAACTTTACTATGAAATGCCAGCAACGTACAGAAAATCCAGTTACGTTTATGGTGCTAAGAAACATATAGCAATTGATCAAGCATGAAGAGAAGCATATGTATTAATGAGAGATAAGGCGTTACTGGTCATATGCACCAAATTCAAAATCTTCCCACGAACCACTGTCTTGACACCGCCGTTCATAAATTCTCCGGCGAAGCCGTCCATGCACGTGTCCTGATAGGTCAAGGCGGCGCTGACCCATGTCTGAGCGTCGCTCATCATCATCTCAAATTTCGAGCCCTTCTTTTTCATTAGGGTCATGGATTTTCTGAGCTGGTCAACCGAGTCAGCCAGCTCCTCTACGCAGTCACGCATGGCGCTGACCTCGCGGGGAGCCATGCCGGGGGTGCGATAGAGCTTGAGCATGGCGGCAGAGGTGGAAACGGCGAGGTCGAGGCTGATGGAGAGGGCGGTGCTAGCAAGGAGCTTGGGGTCTCGCTGTATGGCGGTGGCGTGGGTGGAGAGGGACGAGTAGCATAGTCTGGGGTAGGTTGTGGAAGAGCAGGATGTGCGGATGAACTCGGTGCTACTCGGCCCGGCCATGGCTCTGGCTGCGCACGCAGTGTGGAGGAGTGCGAGCACTATTAGAAAAGATGCTAACGCTTTGGAGAAATATTGAATTCCCATCTTTAATTTGGATTGAATGTTTGAATCGTGCACTTAATAGTTTTGGTTGTAGAAATGTTGGTGAAGGAAAGATATATTTATAGAGTGGAGTGGGAGAGGTACTATCTCATAGCTAATATTAATCCCTCTATTCCACTGATAAATAGACTTTTTTCCTTTCCGGAATGTCCCACTGATATAGGGACCTTTCCCAAATACAATAAAATTCAAACACATCACTTTAACCACTACCTTTCACTTTAATACACTATCATCACTTCACCTTAATTCACATGCCGAAAAAAAAGGTCTCTATTTCAATGAGACGGACGGAGTATTATCTAAAAATGAAACCGATGGTTTAGCTCTTTTTTTCCCACTTTGTTATTGGAGAACAAAAATATGGTCTTATAGTCACGGTAGATATACTTAATATGCCATCAAAATAGCTATCTAACTAAGGGAGATAAATTTTTTAATGCATACAAATAATTATCTATACAACTACATACTACAATATACAAAATTCTAAAATATTGTTTCAGTTATTCTCATGTCTAAATTGCTTTTGTTTTGTGAAGGTTGACTAACTAACAATGTCTCCAAAAAAAAAAAGAAAAATGTATTATTATTAATTTTTTTTGAAGTTTAAGCTTGCTTGTGCCACTAATGTTCACTGATAATATAACTGTGATATAATTAAGAAAATGTTATATATATACATTGAAATATTTTTTACCAAACTAAACTCTACATAAAACTAAATTCAAAAGGAAATAATATATATGTAACTTACACTGCGACATCACTTATGAGTACGTTAACTATGGATAGTAGATCGTTTGCATAGAGAACATACTTATGCAAGTTGCAAACGCAAGAAATCCTACATCGTTAACTAGATCGTTTGCATAGAGAACATACTTGTGCAAGTTGCAAACGTGAGAAATCCTAATCATCATACTAGCTTCTACTTGTTATCAACTTGCCGACATGTCATTCATTACTTTGTGCAAGTTGGTTATGAACTTATGATAAAACACCTCATGTGACTAATGTGAGTTTCGAACCTATCGAAACAGATATCACGTTGTAGTCTTGGTTTTCATTAGCTCATCAAAAAAGAAAAAAACAAGATAAGGAAAATTTGTCTTTATTGAACATGACGATTAGTCGATTACCAGAATTTAATAAAGGAAAAGAAATGAGAATCAAAAGAAATTATGTAAATATGCTGCCTCAAAAAAAAAAAAAAAAAAAAAAGAATAAATAAAGAAGAGAGGAAACGGATGTTAGTGCAAAATATCCGACTCTGAATGCTCATGCATGCTCGTTGGTAGTGGTGTTCAAAAGAACTGGAACCGGCGGTTAAAACCGGAACCGTAACTGAAATCGGTAGTTTTTTAACCGGAGACGGTTTGGAACCGAAAAAGGAACTGATGGAACCGCCGGTTCGGTTAAGGTTCCTAAGGCTTGGAACCGTAACTGGCGGTTCGGTTCCGGTTCCGGTTCTAAACTGGCGGTTCCAAATTTTGGAACCGCCCAATTTATATAAATTTTATTATTTTTCTTAAATATGATTTCTAAACAAATATAATATTATTTGGGACAACTTTAAAAATACCCACTTTTATAAGAAGTAGTACTTCTTTACCCACATTATAAGAAGTATAACTTCTATACCCATTTTGCATTGAAAATACATAAATACCCTTACTATTGGGCCCACTTATCTAATAAAACAAAAAATCAATTAATATGTTAGAGTCAAAAGTGGGGCCCACACGAAAAATCAATTCTCACAATTCAATTTACAGGATTGATCTCTCTCTCTCTCTCTCAATTCACGAAAATTCAAATTCATGAAAATTAATTGACGTGGAATCAATTAAAAAAAAAAAAAAACTGAAATTGAATCTCACGAGCAGGACTACTACACGAGCATAAACAATTAATTGAATTTGGCGTGTAATTATGTTCAAAAATCAGAAATTGCATTTATTAACTATCAACCACCAAATCTGCCAAATTGATTAAAATAGAGGTTGGCATTAATTGAAAAATCAGAAACAGTGAGAAAACAATAGCAATAGCATAGACATAATTAATTTTATCACAACACTCAATTTAAAAAATTCGTTGAGAGAGAAAATTTGTAGGCATTCTCGAATTTTTGGAAATTTTGGAATCGATTCAAGACGTTTTTCGAGACAATATCAAGGTAATATACGATTTTGTATATTTATTATTTATAATATGCGAAAAAATATGTGTTCTTAAATACACGATTGAATAGTTAATTTAACCGTGTATACACGGTTGAAAATACCAATTTGTTGTGTAAAGTCAACAATGTCAACGACTGAAAGTCAAAATTGTTGACTTTACACGACAATTTTGTATAATAAATCGTGTATACACGATATTTTTTGAAGAATTGTCGTGTAGCTAAGAGCAAAATTTTTTCAGATTATTATTATTTTTTTTTTTTTTGTACAGATCGAGATGGGTGATCAGAGAATTCTTATCCGTCATAGCGGTCATTGGGATGGAATATCGTACGTAGGAGGAGACATTTTTCTCGTCAATTATCCCATATCGACGTTGAGCTATGAAAACGTAGTACGAGAGATTCAGTTTCACTTGGGTGATGAATCGGAGTACATGCTATTCCATTTGACGAACATAAATGAGCGGGAGACGGTGAAGGCCGTTTTAAAGAGCACCGGGGATTTGCTTAGGATGTGTATCGAGAGAAGGGAGATGTCGACGATTTACGTCATTAGTAGAGTTAATCGGGCTGCCCATACTACCCAACGATCGACGAATTTTCAGAACTATAACGTCGAAGAGGAGCTTATCCCGAGATCAAATGCATTTGAAGCCGAAGTACTTGACGAAGAAGAGTCGGAAGAAGAGTCTCTTGAGTCCGAGGGCGAGGAAGCAAGGGATGTGGAGGATCGATCCCAATTATTTGAGAGTCTAACGGCTGAATTCAGAGCATGGATCCGCGAGCCCGGCCACATCGATAGGGTTATCGGGCTTCGTAGCATGCACTCACAAAACCAAGAGCCCCGTGACGACGAAGCTCGTGCTCGCGCTAACGAGGAGGCGGTTCGACATTGGTTGATACCGCACGTCGATCTAGACACCGCACTCCCTTTAGGATGGATCGATCCCGACTTGGCACCGGCCGTGGGTCAGTTGCGAAAGGACGGATACTTCAAGAAGAAGGATGACTTGCATATAGCCGTCGGATTGCTTCACATGGATCCCCGGAAGGAGTATTGTATCCCTCGTTCCGACAAAGGCCGTGTGGGTTTTAGGTGCACTTCGGGGAAGGATTGCGCGTTCAAGTTGAATGCAACGCAGAAAGGCGGGATTTGGGTGATCAAGAAGTACAAGGCCGATCACACTTGTCTAGTTGATTTAAATTCGAACAACAAACGACAGGTGTCGGCCATGGTATTAGGAGCATTCTACGCTCGTCGATTGATCACCGAGGGCGCAGTGTTGAAGCCAAAGGAGATGGTGGACGAGCTACGGAGTGAGTACGGTATTCAGATTGACTACCCGTTCGCTCTCCGTGCGAGGAACGTCGCTATAGAGATGACGTACGGTGCTTTCGATGAGTCTTATCAGAGGCTCCCTTCTTATCTCTACCTTTTGAAGGAGATGAATCCGGGCACCGAGTACGACATCTACACCTCCCACGCCACCGACCGTCTGACCTACTTCTACCTCGCCTTTGGTCAGTCCATCGAGTCATTCGTAAATGGTTTGCTACGCCCCGTGATCGTAGTGGACGGGGCGCACTTGAAGGGGAAGAATAAGGCGCTCTTTGTGGCGGTGACAAAAGACGTGAACGAGCAAGTGTTCCCCCTTGCCATTGGATTCGGCCCCAAGGAGAATGACGAATCTTGGACGTGGTTTTTGGCCAAAGTGCGAGAGAGTTTCGGGGCGCCCTCGGACTTGTTGATCGTATCCGATTAGCACGTGAGCATCGGAAATGCGATCGACTCCGTCTTTCTGCATGCTGCTCACGGTCTCTGTTTCGTTCACCTCCAGAGGAATTTCGTTAGGTACGGAAGGCATGCGCGGGCTATATTCGAGTCTGCAGCCTATGCCAATCGAGATTCCCAATTCGATGAATATTGGGGGAATCTGAGGGACCTAAGCAGGGAGGGAGGCGGGATCTACAGGAGGTTGAGCGACATTGGCCTGCCGAGGTGGGCAAGGTGCAAGTGTCCCGTCCGACGTATGAGCTTCATGACTTCGAATCCCGCCGAGACCATGAATGCTCGGTTGTTGTGGGCTCGGAGACTCCCGTTTTGTGCCATGATCGAGGTGTATCGGATAGTCGTCGAGAAGTGGTTCGACGAACATCGGACTAGTGCCCTAGCTCGCCAACATGAAGGTTTTCCAAGGGCGGTACGTGTCCTGCCCTTCCATATTGCGGAGGAATTCATCGGGAATCTTCCACTTCGTGTATTTCAACGCAAAGTTTGTCAAACCCATTGTAGTATCATGGGGCTAGTGGAATGACTTGTACTCGTCCAAAAGTTTTACCTAAAATTAGAATTAAACATTTAGGAATAATAACAACAAAAAAATAATCTATAATTGAATGAACTTACGTAAAAACTCAGGGGATAAGTATGGTGTTCTCAAAGGTAACACCATCGGCCAGTTGACGCCCGAGTCGGAGTCTATTAGCCCAGTACACAGTGTAGAGGTCAATCACCTGTAAATATTTCAAATTCACCGAATTAGTAGGCTAATTAGAACAAAATCACTACGAGAAACTAAAAAATATATTAGAAATCTACTAAAATTACCGTGGCATCGAAGCATTGGGTCATGTCCTCGATCCTGCCGAAGAGCTCTCGGGTCAGGTGGAATTATGTCCCGTACACGACCACGTAGGGAGATCCTGAGGCTTTCCACCTCTCATACTTGGAGGCTCGTGGCTGCTCCACTACGTACGGTGATCGGAGAGCTGGTGAGGGGCGTATCTCCCTCGAAGACGCCCGAGTCTGACCTCCCGGAGCGGCGTGAGCAGACATATTGGCCATTCGGGATACCTCATCCTCAGAGGAACCCCGCATTTGCTCTAATTCATCAGCAAAGGCACTCAACCGCTCCTCTGAATCTACCAGATCGACCACATCTATGGAGTGCGGCCTGTCGAGCTGTCCCGACCCCCCGGCACTGTCTCCGACGAGAGGATCGGAGTGTCGGCCCACAGAGTGCTGCCCCTCAGAGCGTCTCGAAGACTCGGGACGGTCTGAGACGTGAGGAGCCGAGCGGCGCCCCGCAGAGTGCCTCCCCTCAAAGCGCCTCGGAGACTCGGCACGGTCTACGAGGTCATAATCCTCTGCCGGCTCGACCGGGACATCCCTGAGCACCGCAAACGAGTGCTCACCGATGCGGGACTGTCCCTCACCACCTGAGGAAGAATGGCTCCGACTCGGAGTCTTCGTCACGAACTTCTTCAACTCTCCGGCAAGAGCTCTAGCCAGTCGACCCAGAAATCCGGTCCCTGACCGATCCTGCTCCCATCGGGACACCAGACGGTCCCCGAATCGATCCAAGAAGTCGTCTCCAAGGGGACCACGCTCGCACGGATCTCCGTGTGCGCAGCAGATCAAGCCGGAGGGCCGGGGGTCAGCGTGCTCGCTCCGAGGCCTCTTCGAGGCCCATGCTTCGGGCCTCCTCTCAACCCTCGGCATCTCCACCCCACCGTCGGAATGAGCTCGCTCAGCTCGTGGAGCACGACGACGAGGGGCCACTGCCTGAGAAGCGTCCCTACACTTGAGCTTCTCCACGGCCCTCGCCATCTCGCGCTTCGCCTTCGACTCCCTTTTCTCGGCCGGGAGATTAGTTTGTTCATGGCGCTTGGATGGAACAAAGGCCACGCCCATCGGCTCGATGCTGTCGAGAGTATGGACTGCATACTCAAGAAGATCGTGCTCATCCGCCTCCAGTGTCGTATGAACCTCGAGCTACAACGAAAAATAAAACAAGAGGTGTTAGGAATCATTTTTTTTTATTTTAAATTTCATGAAAAACCTTCGGCCAACTACACGACTGAAATTGTATTTCATTCGTGTAGCACACGATTGGAATTTCAATTTGGTTGTGTAGGGTCAACGATTTTGACTTTTAAAGTCAAAATCGTTGACTTACACGACAAAATTGGAATTTGTTCATGTGATTCACGATTAAATTTACAATTTGGTCGTGTAAGTCAACGATTTTGACTTTTAAAGTCAAAATCGTTGACTTACACGACAAAATTGTAATTTTGTACGTGAAATACACGAACGAATTCCAATTTTGTCATGTAAGTCAACAATTTTGACTTTTAAACTCAAAATTGTTGACTTACACGATTGGATTTTAAAAAGGTTGACTTTTAAAGCAAATTTACAGAATTTTAACGTGAAATAAATTAAACAAGATAAAAAAAATACTAAATCAATTACCTGAGGATCGTCGAGGAAACGACTGAAGTTGCACGAAGAGGAGGACGTGGCCCATCTCCTGAGGCGGGGGGACAGTGTCGGACGATCCCGTCGACCGCATGCTAGCCCCAGTCGGGAGATCGCCTCGTAGGCCCAAATGTTCAGGGCCCAGACCGGCCCGTACAGGTGATAGGCACCCCGCTTGTTCGCTATGAGGTCGGGGTCCCTCTTCATCACGTGCAGCTGGTAGTGGAGGATCTGGAACGACCACGCTCCTCAGGGAAATGAATTCCACTGATCCTCGAACTCCACTAGGTGCCATGCCCAGTCCTAGATCGTCGGGTTGTCGTGGCCGGCCAACATAAGATAGTACATGAGCAGGTTGGCCGCCCTCAGATACTGATCCTCCGTGCCCAGTACACTCAGCTCGTCATTGAAGTCCTCCTTCAACTGATTTATCGTAGGGGATTTGCCCCCGTACTTCGTGTGGAGGAGGCTCCTTTTGGGAGGGCTGTGCCGGCCATTAGGGTTGAATGCCGACTCCCCGAAAGGCAGGCCCTTCACGATGGCGTACTCTTGCCTCGAGAAGCGTATGTCCCGGCCATCGACGTGGAACCACCTCTCGAACTCGGGAATCGAGTCATCCTCGAGCTCTTGGGCTAGAAGCTCGTGGAGGGCGTTGTTCGCACTCCCACTCCTCTGAATTTCGAGGAGGTATCGAAACGGGCCTGCCCAAAATCTGTCGAGCAAGCGTTCGCCGCCTACGCGACGCAACACGATCGGGATCGACTGGATCACGTCGTCCCGTATGTAGAGGTTTATTTGCCCTCTAAACCCTTGCATACGGCCCCTCATCCATTGAAACCTAGGCTGCAAATCGAGAAGAAACAAAACGAATCAAAAAAAAATTTCCTCAAATTTCATGCATTGTATTCGGCAGACTACACGACTAAATTGGGATTTCAGTCGTGTAGTACACGATTGAAATTCCAATTTTGTCGTGTAAGGTCAATGATTTTGACTGTAAAGTCAAAATCGTTGACTTTACACAATAAATTGGAATTTCATTCGTGTATTTCACGTCTAAAATTAAAATCCAATCGTGTAAAGTCAATGACAAATTTCAAATTCAAGGAATTAAAGTCAAACTACACGCCAATTTACAGAATTTAAACGTGAAATACACGATTCAAGGTCAAAATTGTATTCAATCGTGCAAAGTCAACAATTTCAAAAGTCAAAATTGTTGACTTTACACGATTGAATTCTTATTTCAATCGTGTATTACACGATTTAATCTCCGATTTTACCGTGTATGTATGAACTCACTCAAAATATTCCAGAAAAAAAAAATTGCGAATTAAACCATAACATGCTTCATGCTTATTGCCATTGATTCGAAACCATAACATGCTTCATACATAAACTCACTAATTAAATCTAAATAAACGGACATACCGGCGGAGGGGGATCGGGGTATACGCGGGGCTCCTCCGGCGACTGCTTCTGCCGACGACGGGAGGCGGGCCGTCGGTGGCGTTGGGCGGCTCGATTGGATGTTCTCGGGTTCATCGTGGTCGGAGTGATTGGAACTCATGTCGGTTACGGCGACGAGAACGGTAAAAATTTTCCGAGATCGGGGGGGGGGGGGGGGGGGGGGTTAATTTTCGATTACACGACTGAATTTTTTTTTTTTTTGTAATTTTCGTGAAAGAGAGAGAGGGAGAGAGAGAGGGGAGGGTGGGGTGGGGTAGTTAGAATATTCAATTTTGGATTTATGTCGGGTAGGGCCCACGACATAAATTCTTAGTTTTTTTTTTGTATAAGATTTTATTAGAAAAGTGGGAGGATATTTTTGACATTTCAAGGCAAAATGGGTATAGAAGTTATACTTCTTATAATGTGGGTATAAAAGTACTAGTTTTTATAAAAGTGAGTATTTTTAACTATTATCTCACATTATTTGTTAAACTTCATAAATAATAACTAAATATATACTATAAAATTTGGACTTTTTTCAATTATATAGGTGTTACTCTCAAATACCCATTTGTTATATTTTTAATTGTGAGATATGCTTATTGCTTTTATAAGAGTATTACACTTCTCAAGTTTCTTATTTTTTCGATGTGAGATATATAACACATTCGAAACTATGAGAAGAGTGACACATCTCACTATCCCACATCGAAGAACTATCAAATTTCAGAAGAGTGACACCCTTATAAAAGCACATACATTTATCCCACATTGAAAAAATAGCAAATAAGAGTGTGAGAGGAACAAGCATCTATATAATTGAAAGAATGTCCAAAGCCTTATGAAATAAAAAAGTTAAAAATTAAAAAAAAAATGTCCGATTTTTTCCGGTTAGAACCGGAACCGGCGGTTCCAGAACCGTAACCAGAACCGTGAGTTGGCCATTCGGTTTTGATGCCTCTCCCGACGGAACCGTAACCGGCGGTTTGGTTCCGGGCACCTCTACTCGTAGGTGTAATAAGCCAAACCAAATCGAATTGGGTTAAAATTACTGTTAATTCAGAGTTAATTATTTACAATTTTAGATTATTTATAATGCCATTTTTTTAAGTGTCATATATATCAATTCAGCGACAGTCATTGATTTAGCAGGGAGCAATCTTAATATAGTCACTTTGCTATTTCCAACCCAAAAATTAGTTATTTAAAATAATATCAAATAGTAGCCCCTCTTATAAAATTACTTATGATTTGACACTTAATCGATTAATTAATATAGGAATCGTGTATTAGTGCATTCTCAAATTAATTTTTAAAACACAAACCCCATCCCAATCATTAGATGAATACATGACTCACATATTTCATGTACTCTAAATAAATTGTTTACACACAAAATTCAATTTTGATCAATATATGACTCGTATATTTGCATAATTAGGTCATTAATTAGTTAGGTATTTTTTCATTAAGGGTAATTGTGATAATTTGTCGAAAATATGGCTTATTCTTGGATTTTTTTCTTATAAGTTGCTAGTATTTGAATTTACAATAGCAAAATGGCTACATGTAGATACTAACTCTACGGATAAACTAGACTCTATACAAAATAATAATAATAATAATAATAATAATAATAATAATAATAATAATAATAATAATAATTAATAATAATAATAATAATAATAATAATAATAATAATAATAATAATAATAATAATAATAATAATAATAATAATAATAAATTAAAAAATCTATCTATATAACTATACTACTACATTAACTATAAAGTTGTGTTCTCTTTGATGCGAAAAAGAGGGATATTCACCCTTTAAATCTTCCTTATTTCTCACATTTTCTAACATTTGGCCTTTCCCCCCCTTCATTTGCACTATAATGTAGAGAAAATATTATCTTTCTAATATGGTGTTGTAAATATTTTCTTCAATTTAAGGAGTAAAATTCTTCTCCGTTGATGAAAAGTGATAAAAGGTGACAACAGGGTAATATTTAAAGTGTAATTCTTTAATTTTCTCTCATTTTCTTTCGCCTAAAAAAGAATGCAACCTAAGTATATATAAATATGATTACAATTGACAAGAAACATTTTTATAGATGAATATATTTGCTTCATGCAACCGAGATTTAAAATTAAAAACTCATTTCGATTAGTATACTATGACTCGTACATTTTAATTCATGTGCTTCATACTCCTTTAAAAGAAGTGAAAAAATATAACGTAATATTTCATGACATAAGTGAAACTATGATATAAAATCTCTATAGGAAAGGGATCAAATAAATTATACATATAAAACAAAAAATCTGATTTAATATTGGTTGTTGTAAACACATATTTTATTTATTTAATAAAATAAATATAATAAAAGATATGTATAAATAAATATTTAAATATGTTGTAGGTTGTGACGATTCCTCTGATTCTCTCTAATTTGATGCTTGAACGAATTTTGGGTAGATTTTGAGATTTTCAGAGAATTTGTCACTCCTTGATCTCCTTGAATTTGATGTTTCGATTTGCAGCATTAATCTGAAGGTTGTTTGCCTTGTTTTTGGATTAAGAGTAGACTTGAGAGGATTTGGACAGCGAACGCGTTGACTTGGAGGACATCCGGTTCAAATGCATATTTGAGCAGATTTTGGCAAAGAACGCAATGATAGCTGACGACCGACCACTTTGAATATTGTAGAGAAATCGTAGAAAATTTTCTATTTTTTCTCTTTAGAGTTGTCAAACTAATTCTTGTTGTGATATATGAATGCTCTAATCACCTTTATTTATAGGTGTAGAGAATTTTTATTTTGTCAGTTTAGGGTTGAGCTTTTAGGTCTGAGCCCATAAATATTGGGGCTAGGGCTGAGGTAGCGTAATTTTATTTACTCCTTCATATTTATTCCTTTTTTGCACAGATTTAGCATATGACGACTTCTCACTGACTAAAAAAACCACATATTTAAATACCAATTATATAGCTATTTAATTTAGGAATTGTATTTATTTAAATCCAAAAATATAAATTAAAAATATAATTAAATATTAAATTCTTTTCCATTAAAATTTTTGTGCCTATAGATGCATGTAAAAATATCAACCATTATATAAATCTTATATATAAAACTAAAAATCTAATATTAATATTGGATGCATATAAAATATCAACCATTAATTATGTGAGACCACTTGACAAGATGCATTTCTATTTCTCATTGCATAATTGCATCACATGCAATGGTTCATCTGATGGATATTTTCTATAGGCGGCTGGAGAGATATATATGTACGGGGACCCAGGCTTTTCAAAAATTATTTTTCTCCTTTATGATAAAGCAGGGGTTTGTATCGTAGTTTAATTTTAGTGGGATCATTTTTATTATACTAGCTAAGGTAACGTGCATCCGCACGTAGACAGAATGATTGATACATAATATTTGCTTAGTATGATTTGTATTTCATTTATAATTTTCCTTATATTTTTTATTTGAACTTAATGTAATTTCTCAAAATTATATTTGTGATTTTAAATAAGGTTAGAAATAAATAATAGTCAAAATATTTTATTGTAAATAGGATTCAACCTTTACTTTTTATTACTGTTTTATTTAAGGAATTATAAAAATAGTTAAATAAAAATTGGATTTGTCCTTATTTATATAATTAAGTTATACAATAAGATAAGTTAATATAATTTCATACAATATATCAATAATTCAAGGGGAAAAAGATTAAACTATATATTACTCTCTTTCTGGTATGATTCATGTAAGATGATAGATTTTATTATTGTGTAAAAAAATTACACAAGAAAATGTTAAGGATGAGGCGGCCGTTGTCGTCAAACCATGCACAATATAAATTTAGTATGGAAGACAAACACACGAACTAACTGAAATCAAGAAGACGAAATTTAACGTGGTTTGACAATATGCCTGTGTTCACGGGAGAAACAAATGAAACGATTCACTAAACCAACAACAATGATTATAAGACTGGCATGAACTCACTCTCTCTAATCCTAAGAAATGAGTACTCGATGATCTCTATCTCCCTCTCTCTCGATTTTATGCTCTCATCCGTCTCGTTGAACCAATTACAAGATTCACATGTTTATAGCCCTTACTAAATCATAATCCTACAAGGATTCAACTTCCTTATTGATTAATTTGGTAACAAGATAAACATGGAAACAAATCACTCAATAAAATCCTAATTCTAGCTAATCTCCATATTTCGAACAGTTGATGAAACCCACGAATAAGCCCAAGATCAAAATGTTCTTCTCAATGCCGCCACAACATTTGGTTCAACACCGTCAACAAAAGAATTTAAGAATTAACGCACCTCATAGAAAAAGACACTTTTTACATATGTCTCCTCACTTTAACACACAAATTCATCATTACTTAATTATCGTACTGAAAAAGAGTCATATCATCATACGAGGAATAACTTGATATGCATATGGTTGAGAAATTATAAACAAGAATATTCATTTAAAACTTTATCAATTAAATACAATTAAAAAATCATATGGGTAAAACATTATTCAATTTTGACTCGTTAATTTATTACCACATCATCAAAACACGTTCTATACCCAAAAGTTACGGTTCAAAGATCATTGACAGAAGAAGTATCAAAATGGAGTTTGTGTTTTCACTTAAAGTGTAATGTATAGTGCGATCATGTGAAAAATAATATGTACATATACCTTAGTATGGTAGCTAGAGAGCACAAGTTGTTATAATATACTTCATTTGTCCATTATTTTTGTGCTTTTAATTCTATATTTGGTCAAGCTTATTTAATTAAAAAGATTAGCGGATGGGAAAGCAGGGGGGGCTCAATACTTAAACTAATATGTATTCTACTCGTGGGTCGGACTAGTAGAAAAAAAAAAAGGTAGCACCGAAGAAATAGCTACTTTTCCTACTTGACTTGGCTAAAGAGGAGTTTCATATGGCTAATGAGTCTACTTGAGAAGAGTTTATTCAAAAGAAAAGGACAAGCCGGGCCGGCAGAACAACCTTTTCCCCTTAATACCTTATTGTCCCTCACAACTACAACAAAGGAAGATAAAAGCTAAGAAAAAGAAACCTCGGAAACGAGCTATCTCATCGGGAATCTTCTTTTCCTTAGCAGAACAAACTCCACCATCTTTGTGCTTGGTTCATTTATGGACGTGGACTTCATATACTTTATTTCATTCACACCTCAAAAGTTAATTGACACATACTCCTCATTCAAAATCTTTAGGGTGTTTTTCTTAATTATATCGTCTATTGACAATCTTTAGGGTCTTCTAATTTTAGGCAGTTGGCCCCGCATAAAAAATTACAATCATACCCTTTAAATATCACTTTAACACATCACTACACATTCCACAATACATTAAACTCCATACCAACTCCTTTAAACCCTAAAGATCACGGAATGACGGAGTTAAATATTCATTTCATTTCAATACTCACTCATATTAAGTGGGATCCAAAAAAATCAATTTAACATCCAATCAATATAAAAATTAAAATCCATATCATAAAAATTATAGCAAAATAATGTACTCCCTCCATCCTAATAATAGGTTTTATTTGGCACAAAAGTTAAAACGTGAATAAAAGTAGTGAATTGAAGTGTTGTGTATGATTTTGATTGATGATTTTTATTTTTATTTTGAAAATATCTCTTAGAAAATATATCATGAAAAGAATGGTTCGATTTGTCTTCTTCTTCTTCTTCTTCTTCTTCTTCTTCTTCTTCTTCTTCTTCAATTTTTTTCCCCTTTTTTCTTTACATATTTTGAATACTTTAGATACGCATTATTTGTATAGAGTGTGACTTTTGATAAGTAAATTATAAGATGTTAAAATTTACTCCCTCCATCCCACTTCACTTGCATTTCTTTTCTAATTCGGACGTTCTACTTCAATTGACATGTTTACCTTTACTTTTAAACGTGAATGAACCCCTTATTTTTCACATTTAACACTACACATAAAATTATGTGCCGAAATAAAATAAGCCAGGTTAAGTGGGGCGGATGAAGTATATTGCATTTCAGTATTATTATAGTATTATCTTCTACATATTTTTTCAATAAATTAATTAAAATTCTTATAAAAATGGTAAATATATAATATTATATAAAGAGTCTACAAATAATGATTGCATGCAAAAAACATTAATTAATTAAATATCATATAATATTATTTAAAAAACATTAAATATTAAATAAAATGTTAAATTAAAATTTTAGATATGATGTGTCGTGTATACAAATTTCATTATGGTAGGTAACTATTCCGTCAAATGATTATATTTATATATATATATATATATATATATATATATATATATATATATATATAAATTAAACTAAATTAATATATTATACTGTAAAATTTATATTTAATGAAATTACTTTATAAATATAGTACATTATATTATTACCTTAAAAGAAATATATAGTGAGGACATAGTAGGTAAAATATACTTTGTAAAATAAGACTCATTTTACATAAATATAGCTTTATTTGAAAATTCATATAAGCTTTTGATGCTTGATTTTTGTTTGATGAATTCAATTATATTTATATAGTCAAATTATTTATTTAAATTTTCGTATTGTTTTAATGCTTAGTTTTGAGATAATACAATTACCTTATTTACTGTTATACCAAATTATAAAAGGGCTATTTATGTTATTATTTAAATTACTATATTAAGTTTAATCTAACTTTAATAAAAATGGTATAATTGGAAGTCTACATTTTGTAAAATAAGGCTCTTTTTATATAAGTATAGATTATTATATACACCCTCCGTCCCCTAATAAGTGTCCCGAGCCGCCAAAATTTTTGTTCCCTAATAAGTGTCCTATCACATATTTCAATGTAAATTTTTGGTTAAACTACCAATTTTACCCCTATTATCATTACACTTTTTTCACTTTTTCAACTTTCAATGTAATGATTAGGGGTTAATATGGTAAATTTATACAATTCCTTGGTTATTGCATTTTGACGGCTCGGGACACTTATTAGGGGACGGAGGGTGTACTTGATAGGATATGGCCCAAAAACAATGCTCAAGCATCATGCCCAATATAAATGGGCTCCAACATTAAGCTCAACACACGTGAGTTCGGCCCAAGAAGACTCCTTAATCGACTACAATTCAAATCCTAATTAGAGACGTTGAAGACTCGGATGCTTATCATGAAGAACGGGATAAGCTCAAAGAATCCTTATGGGAGAAGACTTTATATTAGAGTCAAACTCAACATGATCGTATATAAATATGAGCTAGATTAGAGGAAGAGATTTGTTTCACTAAAAAGTGTTCGCAATAGAACGAAATCTATCCTAGCACTTAGCAAGTAAAACCCTAAGTCGAATCTCAAGGAAAACTTTGCAGGGAAATAATCGTGTAGCAAAAAACCTAATCAAGCCTAAAACTAAGAAAGCAAGTAAAGAGAATTTTTGGGTTTTTGATTTTAAAAATCCTAGGCAATAAAATAAATCAAAGCAATTAAATCAAAGCAAGTAAATAAACTAATCTAGAAAGTAAAGAAATAAATCGAACTAATTAATCTAAGGAATTAAATGAGAAGAGCGCAATTAAACTACATAAGCAAAAGTCGTAGAGAAAGCAATAACGAAAGCAACGAAGAAAACAAATCTAAACATAAATAATTAAATCTGAAAATCTGGGCAAATAAATCTAACTTCAAGAACTTGAAAAATGAAATAAAATAAACTTTGGAAAAACGAATCTAAACTACGAACTCAAGATCGAACAAAAGAATTAAACGAAGAACTTAAGAAATTAAATCTAAGAAACTAAGAACGCAATTACTTAAACTAAAGGAAAACAATAAATAACTTACGAATTAAAACGAGAACGAAGAACACGAACGAACGAAAATAACTTGAATAAACTGAAGAATCTGATCCGGAACAAATTGAAAGCAATAAAAACTAAAACTAGAGTATTCGAAACTGAAAATGGAAGATAAAAGTGTCTTTAATTCGTGCCCTAATGACATATATATAAGGGATAAGAGTTTGATTTGAATAAGGAAATCGTAAAAACACGTCAGGCACTGAGAGCGAGCGCTCGCATTGAAGCGAGCGAGCGCTCGACTAAAACAAACTGCGAGCGAGCGCTCCATGCAAGTCGAGCGGGCGCTCCAAACGACCCACGTCTTTTCCTTCTTAATTTGACAGCGAGCAAGCGAGCGCTCCAAATGCACTACGAAATTTTGCTCATTTTCTTTGCTCTTTTCCACTCCTTTCTTCGGCCTTTTTCCTTCTTTCAACTTCCGTGATCCCTAACAATCCAAACACTCCAAATACCCATATCATAGCAACAAAAACACAAAACGACTCCAAAACGACACAAATATGAATAAAAAATCATGACTAAAACCTAACAAAATGACACTAAACAAGATTCATTCACACTTTTATGTATTCTCTACTTATATACTCAATAAATATACATAGTCTTGCTCCATGGACGTAGATCTATTATGATAGATCAAACCACGTTACTTTATGTGTTCCTTACGTTATTGTTACGCTTATTAACCCACAAAAACAAGATCGATCACTGGCGCCGTCTGTGGGAACCTTTTTCTGTGTTACGATCAACGTTTTCCAAGGTAATCAACCGTCATGATGAGGAATACACGAAGCGCTACTTCTAATGCCGTTTCTGGCAACAATAACGCCGACAAAGCGTGCCAAACGCAACCCGGGAAGATCCCAATAAGAGACACGACTCCCTAGGGACATGATGTTCAAACCCTGGATGAGCAAGGCAACCTTATCCTTCATGAAGAAGAAGATCGCCACAGTGAAGCAGATCGCAACAACAAAAGAGAGGGACCCCGAGCTGCGTAGGCAAACCTCGATGAAGTAGTAAAAGGGTTCCTCACAGAAAACAAGGAGATCTTCCTCCAATACCTCAGTTGAGGAAAAGGTTGGCTTCGGCACGACGAAGAGGATGCCGAAGTCTCCTCCAAGCATGAAGCAGTACAGTGACATGGGTCCCCTAGCCTTCAGATGTTGGGTACACGAGCTGCTAATAATACCTCTACACGAGTCAACTTTCAAACTGATCGTGCAAGGGATGAGCATCATGGGGTCGGCCACCATGATCATCGCGAGGTTAACCGCCATGATCACCACTAGTTCAGCCAACGACCTCGGCATCGCTCTCCGGGAGACGGGTTCGATGGGTACAAGAGGATCATTACTTTTTTTCTCCAATGAGATACTTGATACCCCTCTCCCAGACAAGTATAGGCTACCAAATATCGCGCCCTATGATGGATTGTGAGACTCACAAAACTTCCTCTCTAAGTTCCAGTACAACACTGTTGGGAATGTTAAGAACAACATGTTAAGGGGGAACCTATAAGGGACACTTAATTGTTTTGATTTGATCCCAAAACCCCAAAGCGTTCTGTTTCCAAGCGACCCATTTTTGACGTAGATAATAGGTTAGAATTTTTCTAAGCCTACTCTGTTAGGATGGCTCTTTATAGACTTCAAAATGTTCAAGTGAAGGCCACTCGCTTGAGTGCGTTTTTCATGCAAAGCAAGTCTAGCGAGCTGAAGTGAAGCGTGCCGAAGAATAGCAAAGCAAAGCAAGTGCTACAGTAGATTCAAAGCGAGTCTGCCAAAGCGAAGCGAAGCGAGCGCTACAGTGTAAAGTCAAAGCGAGTCAACTCTGGTCAACATTTTCCAAGGCAGTCACTAGGGAACTTTACTTCCCAAGCGACTCACTACAGAATGACTATGAAGTGACTCAATTCAAAGCGAACGCTACAACTTCAAAGCAAAGCGAGCCACTACCTACCAGAAAGCGACAACCCAATTCTCGCTCTGAATTTGAACTCCAGTCAACTGGAGATCTCCGCATTAATTACGAGATCTCCACGTGTCGAACACGGAGAGGAGCAGCGGAGTTGACTGCCAGGCCGACAAGGGCGCCGCAACAGTACTGGGTCGCTCCAGTTATTGTTGAAATTGGATCTTAGCCATTTCCGGCAAAAATCCAAAACTGTGCGTCTGAAAAGCAGCCAGCCTGTGCAAGTACTGTCGAGAGGAGGAGGGACAAAGCCACCAACCAAGCAACGGATCTCGGCATCCCTCCGCCTATAAATAGTGAAGGATGAAGACGAAGAGAAGTAGAACACTTCCTGAGCATTCGAGCCTACTGCAAACAAACACTCCCAGCCTTAGAGCAAAATCCGAGTCTTTGTTTCCAAGTGTTCTCCGAGTTCCAGTCTCATCGGAACCCGTCTTCACAACCTTCACACTTAGAGTCTAAGCCCATTCCATATCCAAGCTTATAAGGAGAGCTCTAACCATCTTTGCACTTACTGTAAAGAGCTCTTCATAGTGTGTCGTCGTAAACCAAAAACCCTAAATCTGTTGCTAGGTTTTTGTGTTCGTCGTCGTTAGGTTGTTTCGATCCAAGGCCCTTCTTTCATCGATTGAAGAAGCCTCGATCATAGAGTTTAGATCCAAGCTTGCACCTACATCGTTTGTGTGAAGCTCGATCGAAGCTAGGTTGTAAGGAGAGCCCGCAATCTCCCTGTCTGTCTGTCGGACTGAAGCGAGTGAAGCTTCCAGTCCAGTCTAGGTTTTTGGTGTGAACCCAGAATCACCCAGCGTCTGTCAGATCCAAGCGAGTGAAGCTCGATCTTGACCAGGCTTTTGAAGAGCCCGTAATCTTCAAGTTCTTGAGTGAAGAGAACTGTTGCCGAGTGCAACAAGTGGACGTAGGAGCTTTATCTCCGAACCACTATAAACCCTGTGTCGTATCTCTCTAACCCTAAACTCTTTACTGTATTTGATTATACATTGCATATTGCATCTAAACTAACCTAATCTGGAAATTTTAATTACTTAGGAAAAACATTAGCTCACCAAATTCCGCACAAAGAGTAAAGTCTCACTCTTGATCAAGCTGGAAGCTTAGGTCAAGAGAATCTTGATTGCTTTAGATCTAGCTCCCAGCTAGGTCTTAGTATTCCTACGAGCACTTTACTTCATACTCTGAGTTAAGGAATTTGAAGTTGAAAAACTTCAAAATACGTATTCACCCCCCCCCCCCCCTCTACGTATTTTTCCTATAACAAACCGGGACCAACAAGTGGTATCAGAGCAGCGGTTCTTTCGAGCCTCTGCTTTGCATATCCGAAGCGAGTCCCCACTCGCTTCACGTTGTCTCACTGAACCGGATCCTATTTCCTAAGTGCATCAAAACCTCACCCACGCATATTGCATTTACTGCTGATAGTTTGCTATGTCTACATATAGTGCATCAAGTCTTCCACAGTTCTCTATCGAAGGATACGAGACATGGAGTTTCCGAGTCGAGAGCTTCCTATGCTCCATCCACGACCGGATGTGGGAAGTCATAGAGGACGGACCAATCGAGATCAAGAAAGCCATATCTGTGAACGTTCCAGCCGCCGAAGGTCGCGAAGCTCATGTTAGACAGGAGTATGTCGAGAAGGACAAAGATGAATACAATGCCAACGACTTCAAGATCGCTAACCTTGATAAAATCGCACGTCACATGATGCAGAGCACTGTGTCGGATGCCTACCTTCCTAGGATCAGGAAGTGTGCGACGGCGAAGGAAATGTGGGAAACCCTAACCCTCATTTCACAAGGAACAGACAAGATCAAAGAGAACAAGCTCGCCGTACAAATGCGGGAGTTTGAAAGTCTGATAATGAAGCCAGGAGAGTCCATCGACGCCTTCCAGCTGAGAGTTACCAACATCATTGCAACTCTCAACTCACTTGGGAAGGAACTCACAGACAAGGAAGTCAACCTGAAGATTGTACGAGCTCTCACGAGGAAGTGGCAGACAATGAAGGAGCTGTACCTAGCTACCAAGGATCTTTCAAAGCTCACACCGGAGATTCTGTTCTCCGAACTCAAAGCTCATGAATTCGATCTGAATCGGATGAACCTTGACGAAGAGGATGAAGCCCCCACAACATCAAAAGGCGTAGCTTTCAAAGCTGCTGAAAGGCCAAGCGACCAGTCGCTAGCCAAGATGACGAGGGAAGAGTTGGAAGAACATGTTGCGTTCTTATCCAAGAACTTCAACAAAATGAACTCTCGAGTGGGCAAGTAAGAAACATTCTACAAGCAGTACAAAGGGAGGAGCACTGATGCTCGAGAAGGAAAAGGGAAGAAAGAAGAGACGACCAAGCCGATCTCAAGGGACATGATGGAAGTGGAATGCTACCACTGCCACAAGATGGGCCACTACAAGTCCGATTGCCGGAAGCTGAGTGCAAAGGAGCGAGAGGAACTGAGAGCAAAGAGGGATGCTCCAAGGCGAGCGCTTGTAGCGAGTGAGATGCCGGTCGCTTCAACTGAAGAAGTCTCAAGCGACTTGGATGCATTCACAGATCCCAACTCCAGTGAAGGAGAGGATCTTGGGCTCATGGCGCTCACCGACGAAGAGACCGGAGAGGTATTCATCTATCCCTCACCTAGCTCAATTACACTTGCACACACTCACCAAGAGGAAGCAAATTCCTCGACATGGAGTGAGTTGCTTGACAAGCACATTAAATTGTCAAGCGACCACAAAGTGTTGAAACAAGCTTTGTCTCAAAGCGAGAAGGAGAACCGAAAGCTAGCCACTGAGCTTGACCAAGTCAAACATAACCTAAGGGCTATGACTAGTAAGTTCGAGGATCTCTTCGCTAGATATCAAAGCTTGGAAGGAAGGTATGAAACCCAGTCCGCTCTAGTTGTCAACTTGAACAAAGCTTCATATGCTAGGCAGGCACTAGAGAGTTCACTTCTACCTTTTGGTAGAAAGGGAGGACTCGGATATGAGGGTGGACCTTCCAAGCCAACTGTCTTTGTTGGTGCTTCACACACGTCACCATCAGTCACTTTGGAATTGCCCACTGCATCCAAAGCAACCACCAACAAAGATAAAGGCCCAATGGCTGAGAACCCTAAGAAGAAGCCATTGAAGATGTCCATATCTTCAAGGGCGGAAACTATGGGTAAGCAAAGACCAACTGTCCCTAGCACTCACAATGCTAAAGCTTACCAATCCAAAGGTAAAGGGAAACCAGTTGTAGCTTCTAAGTCTCAGACCAAGACACGAGAGACAAAGGATCTCCATTTTAAGAAAAGGAGTAATGTCTATGTGTCACGTTATCCGGACTGGAGATGGTCCAACCGGACTAACGTTGAGGGGGAAGAATTCGAAGCACCAAAGAGGCCGCTTCGAACTCCCAAGGTTACTCAAGCGAGTCGGGGTCAAAACCTTAGTTCGACCGCTTCGAGAAAACCTAGTGAGCCGCTTCGACAGACTGTAAACCCTAAGTCAGTCTCTAAGCCTATAGCTAATCCGAAGCGAGTCGCTTCAGGATACAAGCAAACGGGTAAGAGCATAGGTAAGCCTCAAGCGAGCCGCTACCCCTCTTGCACACACTGCTGCACGTGTGAAGCTGCTTTAAGGTAGAAATCACAGTTTTCAAAGGTCGAGAAACCCAAAGCACAAGCTACCTTTCAAAAGAAAGTAAAGCAAGTGTGGGTACCTAAGGGAACTAACCTGCAAGGACCCAATCTGATTTGGGTACCAAAATCTGTCTAAATGCAGGTGAGCGCCATGGATCCCATGCCAAGTGAGGGTCAACAAACTTGGTACTTGGACAGTGGATGTTCAAGACACATGACCGGCATGAGAGCTCTACTTCATGACTACATAGAGAAGAAGGGTCCACGCGTTACTTTTGGTGATAACTCTCGAGGAAGCACCAAAGGGTACGGCGCACTGAAAGTTAGAAAGCTCACAATTGAAGAAGTCTCCTACGTGGAAGGACTCAAGCACAACTTGCTATCCATTTCACAATTCTGTGACAAGGGATACAAGGTGGAATTTATTTCCAATAAGTGCATTGTGAAGAACAAACTCACGTCCCACATTGTGCTCACTGGAGTCAGACAAAGGAACGTCTATATAGCACAATGGGACAGCTGCAAAGAGGAGACGTGCTTAGTTGCAAGGAGTGCTACAGAAATAGGATGGCTATGGCACAGACGCTTGAACCATCTCAACTTCAAGGCAATCAATCGCTTAGCTCGAAAAGGTTTGGTGCAAGGCATACCAAATGAAGTCTTTATCAAAGACCATCCATGCTCACCATGCCAACGAGGGAAGCAGACGAAGAAGCACTTCGCCAGTCTTGAAGAAGCTTCATCCAAGCGAGTGCTCGAGCTGCTTCATATGGATCTGTTTGATCCAGTCACTCTAGTTAGTGTGAATGGAAGGAAGTACACTCTAGTTGTAGTCGACGACTTCTCTCGCTACACTTGGGTTGTATTTCTCTTTAGCAAGAAGGAGACACTGACCAAGCTACCACAACTGCTCAAGCGATTGGCTGTGGAGAAGAACCAAGCTATTATCACCATTCGCTCCGACAAAGGCACATAGTTCCTGAACTCTACCATTGAAGCTTACTGCACGGAGCATGGGATAGCACATCTGACTTCCTCAGCACGCACACCTCAACAGAATGGAGTTGCTGAAAGAAGGAATCGAATCATCAAAGAAGCCGTTCGAACCATGATTGCAGACTCGAAGCTTCCGATGAAGTATTGGGCTGAAGCTGCCAATACAACATGCTACACGCAGAATTGAACGCTTCTCTACAAATGCCACGACAAAACACCATATGAAATATGGACAGGGAGAATTCCGAACATATCTTATTTCCATATTTTTGGTTGTAGGATCTTCATCCATGATAATGGGAAGTTGCAGTTGAAAGCCTTTGAAAGCAAAGGTGATGAAGGAATATTCTTAGGATATTCTACATCAAGCAAAGCTTATAGGGTGTTCAACTGTAAAACCCTAATCGTGGAGGAATCACCCCATGTCGTATTTGATGAATCTTCTTTGAGTCTTCCACAGGAACAGGCTCAATCTAAAGAAAATAAGACAAGCGAGGAACCCATCAATTCATTGACTTGGGACATGCTTGAAGATGAAGAAGAAATCAAGGGCTCAAGCGAGCAGAATGTCCAAGGAAAAGTTGAAGCTGCCCCCAAGATTCCTGAAGCGAGTGCAGGCCAAGCACCCAATCCAGTCGCTATAGAAGGTGAAGCGAGCGACCAAGAAGAAGATGAAGATGAAGCTGGCGGATCCAAGCGTGCATGGCTCAAGAATCACTCACCAAGTCAAATCATTGGAGATCCATCCAAGGGTGTAGTGACCAGAAGTCAAGTGTTTGGAGAAAGTGCCATGTTCAGTTGTTTTCTCTCAAACATTGAGTCGTCATGCGTGGAGGAAGCCCTAGCCGATTCAAATTGGGTGATCGCCATGCAAGAAGAGCTGAATCAGTTCACCGAAACGACGTATGGTACCTAGTGGATCGTCCCAAATTCCAGCATGTTATTGGCACCAAGTGGGTGTTCAAGAACAAGACGGACGAGGACCACAACGTTGTGAGGAACAAGGCGCGTCTCGTCGCCAAGGGCTACTGCCAAGAGGAAGGAATCGATTTTGATGAGACCTTCGCTCCAGTGGCACAGCTTGAAGCGATCAGACTATTTCTAGCCTATGCAGCGGCAAAGAAATTCAAAGTCTATCAGATGGATGTGAAGAGCGCGTTCCTCAACGGAGAATTGAAGGAAGAAGTCTATGTGGAGCAGCCACCGGGTTTCGAGCAAGGAGATAAGGTGTATCGATTGAAGAAAGCCCTATATGGATTGAAACAAGCTCCCAGAGCTTGGTATGATACACTATCCCAATTCCTAGTGGATAATGGTTTCCACAAAGGAAAGATAGATCGAACCCTATTCACCATCAATCATGGAGATGATATGCTATGGGTTCAGATCTACGTGGACGACATCATATTCGGGTCACCTAACCAGTCGCTTAGCGAGAAGTTTGGAGAGCTCATGAAGACCAAATATGAGATGTCGATGATTGGCTTGATGAGCTGCTTTCTAGGTCTTCAAGTGAAGCAGCGGGATGATGGTATCTTCATCAATCAAGCTAAGTATACAAGAGGTATGCTTGCCAAGTTCGGTGTTCAGCATGCCAAAGCTGTGAAGATTCCAATGAACACGAACTGGAAGATGGAGCCAGACATAGATGGGAAGTCTGTGGATGCTACAGACTACCGAGCTTTGATCAGATCCCTTCTATATCTCACTGCAAGTAGGCCGGATATAGCTTTCGCAGTTGGAGTCTGTGCTCGCTTCCAAAGTAATCCCAAGCACAGCCATCTTGAAGCTGCCAAGAGAATTCTTCGATATTTGAAGGGCACTGTCAATATGGGGCTGTGGTATCCAACGGAGGATAATTTGGAGCTCACTGGATATTCAGATGCTGACTATGGAGGGTGCCGAATTGATAGGAAATCAACTTCGGGTACTTGTCAGTTCTTGGGAAGCAAGCTGATCTCATGGTTTTCTAAGAAGCAGACAAGTGTAGCTACCTCAACAACTGAAGCCGAATATATGGCCGCTGGAAGCTGCTGTTCTCAAATTCTATGGCTTCGTCAGCAGTTGAAGGACTACAATGTTGAAGCAAATGAAATTCCTATATTCTGCGACAACAACAGTGCGATCTCCATCTCTCAAAATCCAGTGCTTCACACCAGATGCAAGCACGTGGAAATCCGACATCACTTCATTCGTGATCATGTCGAGAAGAACGATATCACCTCGAGAAAATTCATACCGATCTCCAGCGAGCAGATATCCTCACCAAGCCTCTAGCTGAGTCTCGTTTCAATCAGCTATGCATGGAATTAGAGTTGCTAGACCCTGGTGAAGAGTGCTAGTTCCAGGATGCACGAAGGAGTGGTCGCTAGTTTTTCGTAGCGTCACTCGCTTCGGATCTTCACCAACTCAAGCGAGTCACTTCAAAATTCCACTCGCTTGAAGAAGGAGAAATAAGGTGGAGTAAGGTGGAGTGTTGGAAGACGTTCCCTACCCGCTTACAGGAATTTTTAAGCCATTGGTTAAGGGGGAACTATTGTTTGCTCTCGGAGCAAGCTACTTCCAAACCGAGCAAGGAAAGCTGCTACCTAGCCTAGGATTCCTAGCGAGTGGGTATAAACACTCGCAAGTACCGTTTCTAGTAACGGTTGTGGGGTCTTGTATCGGGCCTTCCCACGTAAAAATGGTGAAAGCTTAGGCAGGGCTGGCACCTAGACCTTGTGTCCTCTTTCCATCTTTCCGCCGAAGAGGAGCAAGTCTTCTCATCTCCTTCATCGTGGATAAATGTCCATTGTTTACTCACTCTTCATTGAGTTGAGCTGCCGGATGCCTATCCATTCCTCCCCCACTTTGAATTTTGCATCGCTTCAATTTGCCCTAGCTTGGGTCAAAGCGAGTCGATTGCAAGTTCATTTTGTAGCTTGTAGGAGGAAGGTTGAAGGTTTACCTTTTTCTACAAAAGGTTGCAGGGCTGGTGACATGCTTCTACGTAAAATACGAGATTGTCTTATCAGAGCATTCTCATTGTCATCCTGTCCATTTTTGCTCTGAGATAAGGACTTGTACTCATCCCCCATTCGTCGTGAATATGTACACTTACGTGAAGCTCCCCTCTGGGTTGTAGCAAGCTTGTGTACTATATTCATTCCCCCCCCCCCCCCCCCCCCCATTCACTTCGATGGAGGACTCTCTAATTCGTAGAGGAAGATGAATGCCAAGAAGATGAAGTATCCAGTAAGTGGAGTGATACTCAACAGGTGGTATCAACAAGCTTCAAAGCAAGACCAACAAGCAGATTCATCAAGTGCTATCCAAGTCCTCAAAAATGAAGTCTTCAATAAGTGGTATCAATCTCCTACGAAGTGAGATTGACTGGTAAGCGTTTCAATTTTAAGTACACTAAGTGAGCTGAAGCGTGCTAGAAACCTTCACTTACTATGTGGAAAATATGAAATGAATCTGACACAAATACAAGAGGAAAACATTCTTGTTTATCCTCGAAGTATGTAAGTCAGAAACATTTTAAATTAAGCAAAGAAATTTCATTTCTTATTCCAGTCGCTTCAGATGGCCATGCGAGTGCTACGTCACTCAAAGCGAGCCATCGCAAGCGAGTGCGGAACAGTCACTCAAGCGAGTACCTCTCAAAGCGAGCGAAGGCCTAGCGGTCCAACTCGAAGCGAGCGGGTACGAAGCGAGTATGAGCTGTCTGCACTCGAGTGCAATTTTACTTTCTGCCGTGCATTAAATGCAGGTTCACGTACTGGCGAAAATAACGGGCGCGTGACTTACACTTTGAATTCAAAACGGGAAAAGATGGAGAAGATCCAACCTTCGAATCTCAACAGTCCCCGATTTGTAGCCGTTGGATCTACACCGTATAAGACAAACGAATCACAGCAGGCCACGTGGAGACGCCGAGCAAGTGGTGGTTCACTTTTACTGTGATGACGCCGGACACATCAGATCCATCACCGCACGTCCGCCGCCTACCTACAGGATCTTCGCCGATTTTACTATCTTGCCCCTGCCACGTCAGCCGAACCCTACCTCTATATAAGGGTGGAGTTGCAGACTGAAAAAATTTCACAATTCTCAATCTTTGCCATTCTTGTGCAAAAACTGAAACTCTCTGCAACTCACGAGTCTTAAAATTCCCAGTTTTTCGTCGTTAAAACTCCGATCAAATTTCTCATATTTCACCATGGGAAAGAAGCAAAACACCGAGACGATGGAGCAGTTTCTCACAGAAGATGACAAACACATCAACGTCGAGCCCCATCTCGACCCTGTCGTCGTAGAAGAGAATGGATTTTTCCGTAAAGCCGTGAACACGGCCGGTCTATGGAAGTTCGTGACGGCGGTGCCGTCAAAGATTCTGGCAAAAGCAGTGGGTGAACTTCTGCTAAATCTGAGGAAGGAGCAAAACACATCCTCGTTCACAGATCCACAGACCAGAAAGCCGGTGGAGGTGGATTTGAGCGAGCTCATCGGCGTGTTCGACTTGCCAAGGGAAGGAGGAAACTCCCTGTTGGAGTTGGGATTTTCGGCCGGAGTAGAGTATGGTCGATTTGCCGCCGCCGGAGCTGAACCAAATTTCAAGGAGGCCAGTATTCGTTCCAACTTGAAGGCTCCATTCAACCACATCTGCTAGCTCTATTCGAAGAGCGTCGCATGCTATGTCGGAACCCTGGACACCCTCTCGGAATCAAAGCTGTTCGCCACAACCGTTATCGTCGACAGCCTCACCGGAACAAAATTCAACTGGCATGGTTGGTTTCTCAACTAAATTCACGAAGCTGCCAAAGATTTTGCGTTCGTGAAGGGAAGCGCCGATCAGATTCTCCGCAAGGGGAAGCTGAAATTCTTCTCCAGACAGTCTGTTGCCTTGGAGAAGCGCTACCCCGACAAAGTATGGCTGGATTCCGACGTGGCTGTCTACAACAAGCAGTCTATTTTCTATGACAAGTGGAGGAAGAAAAAGGTTCCTATTGATTCAGGACTTCTAGCTGTAGAAGTGGCTGTTGCAGTGCCAGTCGCCGAAAGGCGAGCTGAAGCGTCCCAAGCAAAGCGAGCCGCTTCACCCGGGAAGCGTGCGGCGCCGAAGTGAGGGAAGAAGAAGACGAAGCGAGTCACTTCACTAATCCTGTCAAGCGAGGCGGAGGAGAAGCCGCTTGAGGATGTTGAAGTAACTCAACCCCAACCCTCACTACAAAAACACAAACTCCCTCACCCCAAGTCCAAATCCAAACACTTCAAACCCAAACCCAGCCACAACCAGAAACCCAAACATCATCAACTGCTCAACCCAAATCCCACAAATCACCCCATTCCCCAGTGGAAGAAGAAACTGGCTCTTCTTTCCAAATACCCCCGGTCCCTCTACTACACGTAGACCCAGCCGAAGCCTATACCACATTCCAACCCATCCAAACCCAGCAAATACAACCACCACCCACAGAAACCATCCACATAACCAAAACCACCGAAGCCTCATCATCATCCCTATCCCCCTCGACATCGGCAGCCACAGCCGATACCGCCCAAACAGCCGGTGAACTCCCAATTATCTCACCATTCGTTCCTCCCACTGTCACTACAGAAATGCAGGCTATCGATCGCTACGTCAAGGATCGAGAGGAAGCTGCAGAGAACATTGCTCTTCGCTACTCCAACGTTCCGTGGACCGACGTGTTCAACACCCAGACCGTCGACTTCCTGACGTACATTACGTACCGCGGAACGGAGTACTACAAGATTTACAATCTCATGCAGGCCTTCAAGAAGGAAGAATTGATTCAGCTGGAGGCCAAGATGCTCAACTTTATTGGCGTGAACGGCTTTCACACCTTTCTTGATGGGACCAGCTTCTGGGACAAGCTGGATGCCAAGATAAAACAACAATACCCAGATGCTGTGATTCCCAAGCGAGAGCCAACCCCTCATGAGCAGCAGTTGATCAATGCTCATTCGGAGAAGATGGAGGCAAAGGAGGTGGAGATCTCAAATCTCCAAAGCGAGATCCCAAGAAGGAGGAAGAGGTGAACCGGAGAGTACTGGAGGTCAAGAGTCTTCGTGAAGACTTTGACAGGAAAAAGGGAGAACTGGAGGCAAAGGTGGAGGAGAAGGGAAGGTTACTGGAGGTGAAGGAAAAGGCGTTGGAGGCGCAAGTGAAGCTGGTGGGAGACCAGACGAAAACCATCACCGAACTCAAGGACTCGCTTGATGCGGAACAAAGTCGCTTGAGGGAGGTTAATGCCAAGTTAGTCTCAATTGGCAAGGAAAAGAAGGATCTGGAGAAGGAGGTGAAAAAGCTGAAGGAGGCAGTTGAGAAGAAGGATGAAGAGTTGATAAGGAAGGGGAGTGAGCTGATCAGCACCAAAAATACCCTCGACTCACTCAGAAATGAATTGAAGGAACTCAAGCAAGAAAGTGAGATTGATAAGAAAGAGCTTGAGAGCCGAAGAAGGAGTGCACAGGCTCTTGATCTGCAGAGTGCTGAATTGTCTATCCTACTGCAGAAAGTCAAGGAACTGGTAGAAGCTTACACAGAGAAAGTTGCTGCAGGTGCCGAATTCCATCTCTCTCTAAATCAGAGAGAGAGGAGCCTTGAAATGATGAAGGCAGAACTTGAAGCGGCCCAAGAGTTCTGGTACTTCAATCTGCAGGAAGAGAAGAAAGATATGAGGAGTGTAGTTGAAGCGGAGCTGGAGGCTCGCTTCAAGTCGGTGGAGTCACTGGAGAGGTTGATGCTCTTAGTGAAGAAGAGAGAAAAACAATGTGAGTATTTGCTAGAAGAAATCAGAATCAAAACTGCACAGTTGGTGCTCGCCCAGGAGCACACCTTCGCAGGCAAAACTGAACGGATGCTGCATGCCGTCTTTGATGCTGTAAACTACATGCACAAATCGATCACTGGAAAGTCCATCATCCAACCCCGGCAGTGATGATGCCAAAAAGGGGGAAGGACAAGTGAAGATAGGAGGTGAAGGAGGTTCAGGAGGAAGTGGAGTTGGTGTGGAGAGGATGCTGGAGGGAGGCAGTGGTGTTGGAGGTGAGGAGGAGGAATTAGATGATGAAGCGAGGGCGAAGCTTGCGAAAAAGGGCAAAGTAAAGCTTACAGAAGAAGAACTCGCTAAGAAGCCCGAAGAGCCTCGCAGGCCACTTGAAGGGAAGGTGCTTGCCTCTTCAATCGCACGTCATCCACCTGTCATAGTGCTCACCAAGGAGCAGAGGGAGCAGCAAATCGCGGCGGATGAGGCCATGGCTTGGGAGTTGGAGCGTGCTTTTGAATTGAAAAAGCTAACACTTGCAGGTGCTTCAGGTTCTAAAGCGCCCGCTTCAGCCACCGCACCCGCTTCAACTGCCGCACTCACTTCATCAACCGCAGGAGTCACTTCATCTGCAGTCGTCCCTCCAAGCACTACAAAGAAGGACATGCCGCCTCCCCCACCACCAAGTCAGACCTTGAAGCGGCCCGCACCAAATTCTAAAGATGACCCCGCGGCCAAGCGCCAAAAGGTCAAACAAGCAGTCGCTTCGAGGGCTGAGAAGCAGGAAAGAAGGAGGAAGAGAGGAGAGGAATGGAAGGAGAAGGAGGAGAAGGAGAAGGAGAAGAGGATAAGAGCCAAAAGACTTCAAGTCATTGATGGCCGGATCGAGGAACACTTCAGCTATAATTGATCATGCGACGTGACGGGAAAGGAAATGGTTGAATCCGGACGCTACCCTCTCAAGGAGGAACAGGATTACATCCGCAAGCATCTCAATGAAAAGAGACCAATCTGGAGCACTGAGACGAGTGCCAAATTCCATTCTGTCATGAAGGAATTAGCTAGCAGATCAGAGGAAGAGCTGGCAGCTAGGAGGAATGAGCATCCTGACGCAAGGGAGATTGAGGACTTCATTCCAAGAGATCTCCGCGACCAGTGGCTGTTCTACAAGGAGCTTTTCATCAAAGCTTATTACTACTGGGGAGTAGTGCCACTGCAGGATGAGTGCTCTCGGATGAGTGCTCTCAACAACTTCCTATGCGCATATGATGAGAAGATGCGAAGGGAAATATTCACCATGGCTGAGCTTGCAGCGCCCAAATCCCTTATCATCAAGGTGTCTAAAGTGAAGAAATTTCCAATGCTATTCCTTCCAGGCACAAGAATTCCTGATCGCAGCATCACGGACGCAGAAGTGACTGAAGCCTTCAGATTGGAGAGCGGATGGAGGAGACCAAGTATCCACACTGTTGGTACTTTGGAGCTGAACGTCCTTTCTGCCTATTTTACTGAAGAAAAGGAGAAGAAGAAGGAGGAGGTGACGGAGGAGAAGACGGAAGAGAAAGAAGAAGAGGCTGCAGGAAACCTTTGAGTTTCAAGTCTCTTAATTGTGAACTGCTGTTCATCTATCCAATTTATTTTCTGTCTCTCCTGTGTTATTTAATAGCTTTGTGGATATTTTATCCATATGCTACAAACTCAAACAAAAATTTAACCGAAAAAAAAGGGAAAAGAACTTAAAAATAAATTCAAACGAAACCTGCAAAGGAAGCAGTCGCTTGAAGTTCTTTCCACGGTTAGATAGGCTAGATTGTTTCTAAATCTAAGTCATTGAGTTTTGGCGTCATCAAAAGGGGGGAAATTGTTGGGAATTGTTAAGAACAACATGTTAAGGGGGAACCTATAAGGGACACTTAATTGTTTTGATTTGATCCCAAAACCCCAAAGCGTTCTGTTCCCAAGCGACCCATTTTTGATGTAGATAATAGGTTAGAATTTTTCTAAGCCTACTCTGTTAGGATGGCTCTTTATAGACTTCAAAATGTTCAAGTGAAGGCCACTCGCTTGAGTGCGTTTTTCATGCAAAGAAAGTCTAGCGAGCTGAAGTGAAGCGTGCCGAAGAATAGCAAAGCGAAGCAAGCGCTACAGTAGATTCAAAGCGAGTCTGCCAAAGTGAAGCGAAGCGAGCGCTACAGTGTAAAGTCAAAGCGAGTCAACTCTGGTCAACATTTTCCAAGGCAGTCACTAGGGAACTTTACTTCTCAAGCGACTCACTACAGAATGACTATGAAGTGACTCAATTCAAAGCGAACGCTACAACTTCAAAGCGAAGCGAGCCACTACCTACCAGAAAGCGACAACCCAATTCCCGCTCCGAATTTGAACTCCAGTCAACTGGAGATCTCCGCATTAATTACAAGATCTCCACGTGTCGAACGCGGAGAGGAGCAGCGGAGTTGACTGCCAGGCCAACAAGGGCGCCGCAACAGTATTGGGTCGCTCCAGTTACTGTTGAAATTGGATCTTAGCCATTTCCGGCAAAAATCCAAAACTGCGCGTCTGAAAAGCAGCCAGCCTGTGCAAGTACTGTCGAGAGGAGGAGGGACAAAGCCACCAACCAAGCAACGGATCTCGGCATCCCTCCGCCTATAAATAGTGAAGGATGAAGACGAAGAGAAGTAGAACACTTCCTGAGCATTCGAGCCTACTGCAAACAAACACTCCCAGCCTTAGAGCAAAATCCGAGTCTTTGTTTCCAAGTATTCTCCGAGTTCCAGTCTCATCGGAACCCGTCTTCACAACCTTCACACTTAGAGTCTAAGCCCATTCCATATCCAAGCTTAGAAGAAGAGCTCTAGCCATCTTTGCACTTACTGTAAAGAGCTCTTCATAGTGTGTCGTCGTAAACCAAAAACCCTAAATCTGTTGCTAGGTTTTTGTGTTCGTCGTCGTTAGGTTGTTTCGATCCAAGGCCCTTCTTTCATCGATTGAAGAAGCCTCGATCATAGAGTTTAGATCCAAGCTTGCACCTACATCGTTTGTGTGAAGCTCGATCGAAGCTAGGCTGTAAGGAGAGCCCGCAATCTCCCTGTCTGTCTGTCGGACTGAAGCGAGTGAAGCTTCCAGTCCAGTCTAGGTTTTTGGTGTGAAACCGGAATCACCCAGCGTCTGTCAGATCCAAGCGAGTGAAGCTCGATCTTGACCAGGCTTTTGAAGAGCCCGTAATCTTCAAGTTCTTGAGTGAAGAGAACTGTTGCCGAGTGCAACAAGTGGACGTAGGAGCTTTATCTCCGAACCACTATAAACCCTGTGTCGTATCTCTCTAACCCTAAACTCTTTACTGTATTTGATTATACATTGCATATTGCATCTAAACTAACCTAATCTGGAAATTTTAATTACTTAGGAAAAACATTAGCTCACCAAATTCCACACAAAGAGTAAAGTCTCACTCTTGATCAAGCTAGAAGCTTAGGTCAAGAGAATCTTGATTGCTTTAGATCTAGCTCTCAGCTCGGTCTTTGTATTCCTACGAGCACTTTACTTCATACTCTGAGTTAAGGAATTTGAAGTTGAAAAACTTCAAAATACGTATTCACCCCCCCCCCCCTCTACGTATTTTTCCTATAACAAACCGGGACCAACAAACACGATCAATAAGCGTCTCAACACCACCCACATGTGCAAGTTGTTCTCGGAGTTGCTGATTGACAACGCTTGCCGGTGGTTCAATAGTTTACCACCTGGTAGTATTGGATCTTACCGAGATCTGATGGAAGCCTTTCATCAAAGGTTCTTTCAAAAAGTTGAGTCAAAGACTACATCGGCTCATCTTCTTAATATGAGCAAGGATGAGGTGAATCTATTAGTGATTTCATGACTATGTTCAACAAGGAGAGTTTGAAGGTTGAGGATGTAAACGACCTTCTCATTATCTCAGCTTTCCAAAACGGTATCATGCCTGGGGCCTTATACATGGAGATTGTCAAATACGAGCCTCGCACTGCCTCCGAACTGTGGTATATAGCAGATCGGTTCGCTAAGGCAGATGAAGCGGACCGAAGAAAGCGTGAAGCTAACAAGGTTGAATCCTCTGACAAAAAGAACAAAGAGGATGAACGAGGGGACCGAAGCCGAAATCGGCGAAGTGCCCTCAATAGGATACAACGTGGACCTATAGAGTCCAGGCTTGGACCACGTCATGATCCAGAGCGACCTCAGTAAATGCCGTTGAAGAAGACGAGAGCAGAGATCTACGAGCTTCATGCTGATATGTTCGAGAGATTTCGCCCCATGACAGGAGGATCAAAGAGCCGATCTGAAAACAATTACTACTCTTTCCATGAGGACCATGGGCATGACACGGAGCAATGCAGGAATCTCATGGCAGATATTGAAAAGTTTGTACGTGAAGGGGTCCTTAGGAGATACCAAGATCATGGCCGACTAGCTGGTCAGTACGAGGTCCCCCACCGAAGCCAGCATAAACGAAAGCAAGACAATGAGAGAGAAAACTGTGGCCCTTATGTAGAAAAGAATGCGAGGCGCAACGCCGATAAGGGGTGATGACGACCCTCAGTCCAATGAAATTATATCCGCTATAACGGGGCTTCCTCACAGCACCACAAAATCTTCCCTTAAAGCCGAGGCCCGAAGTCCCCAATCAAGTGACCATGCGAACAAAAGATTTAAAAAGGATGAGGCCATCGTTTCCTAGGACAAAGACCCAGTTCGGCCATACTACCTCACCAGGATGCGATCATAATCCAAGCAGTAGTCGCCAACAAGTTAGTTCGTCGTGTGTACGTAGACAATGGTGCATCGGTGAGTATCCTCTTCAACGAGTGATTCGACAAGTTAGGGATTGAAGAGGCACGCCTTACACCAGCACCACTCCCACTTCGAAGCTTCGTACAAGAGGAGACGTGGGCGGAGGGAATCATTGGACTACCTGTCACAGTAGGAAATGCACCAAAGTGGTACAATTTTTTGTGGTGAATGCCTACTCACCATACAACATCATATTAGGCCGAGAATGGTTAAATGCGATAAGGGTAGTATGCTCAACGTACCACTTGACCATGAAGATCCCACAAGGGGGAGGTGGGTAGTTGTGATCCGATGTGATTAGAAACAAGCCAATGAGTGTATGCAGTTCGCCTTAGGGAAGAGATAACTGTGGTTCTTGTGCTGACAAGAAAATGATGTACGATGGTGACGATGAGGGAGACGACGAGCACCAACTCTACGGAGTTATAGTAGCAATCCCCGGACCACATAATGGCCCAACAGTAGGGGGGGGGGGGGATGTGATAGGATATGGCCCAACCAATAGGCCCAAGCATTGAGCCCAATATAAATAGGTCCAACAGTGAGCTCGACCTACGCAGTTCAGTCCAAAGAGAAGCAATCCAGCTTAAAAGAAGCAGTTCGGCCCATAGAGAGCTCGGCCCATGAAGAACTCCTTCAACAAAGGCAATTCGAGTCCTAAGAGACGTAGAAGACTCGGATGCTTATCACAAAATAAGTGATAGAATCAAAGGAGTCCTTAAGAGTCAAATTCTGCATACTTGTATATAAATGGAGGCTAGGTTAGAGTTAGATGATTCATTCACTCTTTCAATACTTTTTGCGTTGTACACACCCCACATCAATAAACATCATCCCCTTTTGCCCCATGGGCGTAGATCTATTCCGATAGATTGAACCACGTAAATCCCTACGTGTTCTTCGTATTTATGTTCGTACATTAATTGCTTACAAAAGCAAGATCGATCAGCTTCCTCGTGAGGACTTTTCTGTGAGAATTGGGAATCTATACTACACTTAAAAGCTGAGTTTTTAACTTATTTACAGAACTACCCTTTGCCCGCCTAAAACACTGTTCTATGACTCTATCCAACTTTTGGTTGATTTTACAACACCTAAACGCTAATTGGGTCCACAAAAATATAGATTAATTGGGCAAATTCGATCTTGCAAATGGGCCAAATCGTTTGCAATACAAACCCCCCATATCAGGCCCTACACGTGGTATAATTTCTTTCTTTCTTTTCCTTTTTTTTCCCCTTTTATTTTCCCCCAAATTGACGTGCTTTCCTTTCTTTCTGCTTCTTCTTCCTTTTTTTTTTTCTTTTCCTTTTTCTTTTTTCCCAAAATTAACTTTATTATTATTATTTTTTTTTAAAACGAACAATTTTATTAGAAAAAATAAAAGAATGGCTCCGCAAAGCGGGTAGCCACCGAAGCCCACGGCAGTGCCGGGTAATCCAACATCAAATTGACGCGATCTTGTGACTCTTGGCCGGAATACAAGCCCAAATAAAAGCTATCATTCTAACTCGGATGGGTCAGAATACAAACCCGAAAATGATGCACTCTATGGTGGCCAGAATACAAGCCAAAGATAGGGAGTAACAAAACGAAGACACCAAATGATAGAGATCAAGAAATCCGGCTGAATTATTTAGTATTAGTGTTATTATTATTATTGAGTTATATTAGTTTATTATTTTATTTGGGGTCTAATTAGAGTTAGGATTGGTTTAGGATTCTATTAGGGTTTAGGATTTCTTTTATAAATAGAAGCAGCTTTTATGTTGTCCGTCGTCCAGGAAATTAAAGAGTGTAGTCGGCTTCTGCCGTAGGGCCTCGTTTCGAGGATTTATATTCAAGTATCATATTTTCTTTCTTCTACTTTCTACTCTACCACCTATACTCTAACAATTTGGTGCGGTGAGCGTGGATATTCATGGCGCCGGAATTGAGAAGCACCGATACCCGACTCCAGCAGTTAGAGCAGGTGGTCGCAGATTTGGGAAAAAGGTTCGACGCTTTACACAACGGTCAGGCGGAAACTGCGGAAGCTCTGAAGGCGATTCTTGCCAAACTTTCCTTGGAGGATCAGGATTCCAAGGATGATGGCAGCGACGAGGGGAAATCGGGTTCAGACGAGCTGCCCAATTTTCCCTTGGTCACGCAGAAGATGGATCTTCCAATGTTTGAGGGTGTAGATGTGTTATCATGGCTTGCTAGGGCGGAACAATTTTTTCTTGTCCATAAGATTGTTCCAATGCAGAAACTGGAGATGGCGTTGATTGCTATGTCTGGCCCCGCCATGTCGTGGATGCAGTTGTTGCTTCGTCGACGGCCGAAGCTAGATTGGGCCACCTTTACGGAGGAACTCACGGGTCATTTTGGTGATGAATTTACCATCAACATTCATGAGGCTTTGGTTACCACCAAACAAACCGGCGCCCTAGAAGATTATATAGCACTCTTTGAGGGACGCGTTTCGCAGCTTCCTACGTGTTCAGATGAACAGTATCTAGGATATTTTTTGGGAGGATTGAAACAAACACTTCGGTCTCAGATACAGGATTCTACCATTCCGACCTTCTCCGCTGCGATCCAGGTTGCTCGAAAATTGGAGGCAGCAGCACGGCCAACGCCACATCCTCCTCGAGTTACCCATAATGTGGTGCCTAATTCAGCTTTGGAGTCACGTTCTACATCTCACCGAATGAATTCTGCCACATCTCCTAATGGTAATCATTCGTCAGCTGCTGCTCCAACTAATCCAGTTGAGTCACAGGCCGCTACAGGTTCACATAGTCGTGGTAATTTCCGTCTCGAGTATCCGATGAGGAGTATTGGAAGCATCGAGCAGCTGGAACATGTATACGGTGTGGGCAGAAATTTTCTGCAACTCACCGATGTCCCCCCAAAACTCTGAATGTGTTAGTTGGTGAATACGAGACGGATGCTACGTTGGAAGAATTTCCTCCATTAAAAAATTTGGTTTCTGATGCGATCGAATCAGTTGAGGAGGATATCCATCAGTCATATTTCCCGCCTTGAGGACAAGGCTGTTTCGCCGGAGGGAGTAATTGATAGAGATCAAGAAATCCGGCTGAATTATTTAGTATTAGTGTTATTATTATTATTGAGTTATATTAGTTTATTATTTTATTTGGGGTCTAATTAGAGTTAGGATTGGTTTAGGATTCTATTAGGGTTTAGGATTTCTTTTATAAATAGGAGCAGCTTTTATGTTGTCCGTCGTCCAGGAAATTAAAGAGTGTAGTCGGCTTCTGCCGTAGGGCCTCGTTTCGAGGATTTATATTCAAGTATCGTATTTTCTTTCTTCTACTTTCTACTCTACCACCTATACTCTAACACCAAAGAAGCACAAATACACACTCACCCAAAAGTACTCTGACGTGCGCTGCCCGGACTGAGCCTGGCAAGCCCCCCACACACGCATACATATTATTAACTCAAAATCATGGCTGAATTACAAGTGCAAAAGCAAGGCAGACTACTTATGAATGTTTGCTTCCATATGAGATAAGACCACCTCTACTGGGAACTCATTGTAAAGTACGTGATAAACATCAGTTTTGATGTCTCGGAAGATCCTTTGAACATTGAACGGTTCTTGTCAATGCTTAGCTTTATTTCTCCCGTACCAAATATGGTTAACTGTCGCAGCAAGTGCTATCCAGCGGGCCTTTCGCACCACTCCCGAACCCGATTTGTTTCGGTAGCAATAGCGGATTGCTCGTTGGATAGTGGTGATACTCCCCGTGATGTGAATCCAGTTCTTGATAAGCTGCCATACTTAGTTTTTCGGCATGCAAAAAACAGGTGTTCATGCGTTTCATCCTCATTCGAGCATAGTAGGCAGGTTTGAGGCACTTCCACAAATTTAATCCTATCAACGGTCTTGAGTCTCCCGTGGAGAGCAAACCACATTGTGACGGAGAACCTTGGTGGGATGTAGCTCCGCCAGATTGCTCTATGCCAAAACTGGGGAGTTGCCGAGGGCCTGAAGAACTCATAAGCGTCGGCAACACCCTTCCCCTTGAACCATCCATCGATCAAGCCTTTATATTTGTCCCTATCGCCACAATTCTTTCCGAGAATTTCGTCTCTAATCCGGTAGAGATTAGCTAACAAGGTCGGGTCCCTACCTTCCTTTCTAGCAGTCCAAAATCCCTATTATCATGTATCTCCGAATGGAGCCACCGTATCCAAAGAGAGTCTGCTTTTGATTGAATGTTCCATATAATTTTCGAGAGAAGGGCTTTGTTCCAAGCTGTTAAATTCCGAAATCCGAGCCCTCCCTCATCTCTAGGGAGGCATACTGTTTTCCAGGCCACGGGACAAGATTCCCCCCCCCCCCCATACAAATCGATGCAACAACGTGTGGATCCGATCTACAACACCACTCGGTATGGGCAGACTTTGGAGCCAGAAACACTCGACTCCCTGGACAACTGAACGCACTAATTCAGCTCGACCCGCTAATGAGAGGAAGAAATTGCTCCATTTGTTGATACAACTTGCAATATTTTCCACGAGCGGCGAGAACTGGGATGTGAGTAGAGATTTCGAGGCTAGAGGAAGCCCGAGGTATTTCGTCGGGAGCGTTCCTTCTAGAATCCAAACATAGGCAGGGATAAGCTCCTTAGTAAATCCCGGGACATTGCTGAAAAAAATAAGTGATTTGTTTGCATTGATCGCCAATCCCGAAGTATGGGTGAACTCCATGATTCCATCCGCCAAAATTGTCATGGATGAAAGATCCCCTCGGCCGAAGAGAAGGAGATCATCCGCGAAGGCTAGATGTATGATCCCCGACCCTTCACACTTCGCATGAAATCCAAAGTCACCTTCCCTTGTTTGAAGCTTGAGCAGCCTGGATAAGTACTCCATACACAGAAGGAACAATGTCGGGGACATCGGGTCCCCTTGACGAAGGCCTCGTCTCCCTTTGATATATCCATGGACGCCTCCATTAATGGCAAGGCCGAAGGTTGGGGAGGTGACACACGTCATAATCCAGTGAATGAAGCAAGGATGAAACTTCAGCCCCTATAAAACTTCATGTAAGAAGTCCCAAGAGATGGAATCATAAGCTTTTCGGAGGTCTATTTTAACCATACACTTCGGCGCAAATTGCTTACTCCCATATCGATGAATAAGGGCTTGGGCGAGCATGTAGTTGTCCGTGAGGTTTCTACCTTTGATAAAGGCTGATTGGGCAGGGCTCACAAGTTTCTCTAAGACGGGAGCCATCCTAGGGTTAAGGATTTTAGTGATGGCTTTGTAAACCACATTTGTGCATACTATCAGCCTAAAATCGGCTACTGTGGGTTCATGAGCTGTCTTCGGGATAAGCGTGACCACGGTGTGATTCCACTCTCTTAGAATTCTGCCCTTCTCAAAGAACTCTGACACCCCGGCAACGACATCATCCCCCACCAAGTCCTAATTCTTTTTAAAAAACCCGGCCGGGAAGCCGTCGGGACCGGGGGCCTTCTCATTCCCGATTCCGAATATAGCATCCTTGATTTCTTCTCTAGTGACAGTGGAAACAAGTGCCACTTGATCAACGCCAGAGAGGGAGTTTCCTTCCTCAAAAACAACTGCGAGGGTTTGCTCCCTTGGAATGGCCCTTCCGAACAGGTCATGATAGAATGATGAAATATCCGAGATGATAGTGTCAATGTCCCCAGTGATAGTTCCATCCGATCTGTAAATAACTGAAATAGCATTACGTGCGGATGTGCTCTTGCAATGGCATGGAAATATTTTGAGTTTCTATCAAATTGATTAAGGTTTTTGGACTTAGCTCTTTGAGTGAAGAAAGAATACTCGGCGTTGCTGAGAAATTTGCAATTTTTCCGAGCTAGGATTTCCTCGAAATGAAGAGCCTCATTCAGGGGTCCTTGTCCACTTTTTCTTGTATCCCTTTCAGAATTTCCTTTGCTGCATTCGCCCTCTCAGAGATATGGATGAGCTCTTTTCTCTTAAATGGTTTGAGGTCAATCCGAAGCAGTTTAAGCTTATAAGAGAGGAGTTGTTGTCCTTCGAGGTTTCCACAATCTCTTCCCCAGCTTCTGTCCAGTTATTCATGGAATGTTGGGTCATCGTTCCAGTAGTTACAATATTTGAAATCGCGCCGAAACCTCTTTGAGGGATTGAACAATTCAGCTGAACAAGCCGATTGATCAGAACCTTTCCCCCTTGTGTGGAAGTGGGATTTAATTGCCCATCCCGTTTCCAGCCAAGCATTGTTACACATCATTCTGTCGATTCGTGAAGAGATAGTGTCGTTGGTCCATGTAAAGAAGCATCCCGTGGAGGGGTAATCTTGAAGGTTGAGATAAGCAACGGCATCAGCAAACTCCCTAACTTCATGGTCAGTAGGAGGCCGCCCTCCTTTCCGTTCTTCATAGTCAAGAACACTGTTGAAATACCCGTAAACGAGTAGAGGCTCGTCTGAAGGGCAATGCGCAATAAGTGAATCCCAGAGTTCCCGCCTCTCCTGCAATTGGTTACTTCCATAGCATGTTGCAATGGTTGTATAGTATGTTGCCCTTCTTCAATCATCAGATTTTTTATTGTTGTACACTACATTGGCACTCGGTGGGGGCGAGGTTATATATGTGTGAATGTTGTGAATTTCCCTCGGAATAGTACCACGTGCTGCATCCGATGGCCCCTTTGTTACTGTTGGCGCCTGATATGTTGCCTGTTGGTGTTGGGCGATGGTGTCTTGATCACCTCCAGCCGTACGTTGATGGGGATGTCGCGACAGGCTACGTGCACGGCCATGGCCATGTGCGTTGGGCTGGGGCGGACGTGAAGCACTACGCACGCGTGTCTTTCCCGGTGCAAGCATAGGGCGAGGGACCTCCCGCCCGACATCTGAGGAAGGTGCATTGGCCTTTGGGGCAGCGTCCGATGAGCGCAGGTTGCCCCCCGGCATTCTATCTTTGTTGAGCTTGTTTCTCCGACACACAAGCTGCCAACCCTCCTTATCTAGATCTGCATTAGGATCACCTCGTGTGCGAGCACTCGGGTTGGAGTTAGTTTTGGCCGTCGATCGACACATGATCGTCGAGTGACCCATGCGACGACAGTGACCACATTACAAGGGATAAAAATCAAATTTAATTTTCTGCTCAATGATCTTACCGTTAGGGAGTTTGATATTAATAAACTCCAGCGGGGGTCTTTGCATCCACAAGAACATGAATGCGTGGTCCATCAATGTTCACTCTCGCAACAGTTCGTGATCGACCTCAATGAGCGTACCAACCATACTTGCAATTTTGGCCAATGTTGACGGTTGCCACAACTCTAATTACAACCCCGGTAATGAAGCCCAGACTTTGAACTTAAAATCGGGAGCCTCATCAAAGTTAAAGTCCTCCGGCATGGAGCACAACATCAACGGGGTCCCAAAAATGGAGAGATTACCCTCCAGTTGTGCAGCTTCCCTATCCGCCTCCGTCTCAAATCTGAACACCATCCAGCCATTCGGGTGGAAGGCAACCCTCGTCGGCCAAGCCCACGACATAATCCTTCGTTCAATAGCATCGCGGCCTAGGAATTTTCCTGCCATAAATCCTAGCAGGCAGTAGCCCCACCCCTCCACAATTGGTACGTAGTCGGAAGGGTCAAGACATAATGTATCTCCATCCACCTTTCCCTGCACATTAGGTAGTGCAAGATCAGATTTTAAAATAGGGGGTTTCTGATGGATTTGTATACTAGAAAGCAGGCCTTTTAGCTTGTATGCATGTGTTGTCCATAACCACTAACAATCTTCTATCTGATTAAGTATGAATTGTTATCTATGCATCAAACATCTATCCATTATCTCAAAGTTGTAGGCTATATGGTGTGTTGTAGATCACAGAAGACCATAGTTGCCGGTTCCTCACGAGATATAAAAGGGTATCACAGTCGACAGTTCTGGATATAACTGTCGGTTTAGGCTGTAGTATAGGCTGCATAAGTAGCTTGTCTTGGCTACTTGTCTATACTAGTACGTGCGTGTACTGATAGGATCACGGTGAGGTGTATTCTTCTATTCTGACCAGATGTAGAAAGAATCAAGACCTCGGTGACTTAAGATGAACCTTAACTCTAGTTGAGTCCTAAGGGTGTATAGTTGTAGTCTGCTTCTTTGATTTACCATGGGTGAGAGTTCAGAGTATCTGTAACTCAATATGCTCCGTATCTTGGGAAGCAATTACAACTAGTACGACTCTTAGTGCAACTGCAACAGAGCACCATATCCTGGTAGAACAGGTTGATCACATCCCCTGAGGAATTCATTAAGGACTATCATACCAAACCCTGCAGGTGGATTAAATTCCGGTATGATGAGTAAGGTATGAATGGTACTACTCAGGAAGATAAAAGAAGTTGAATAACACGAGCAGTCAGAAGCTCTAAGTTAATCAACGGATGTGGGATATCTTAAATATGGGGGTCGTTAAGTCTAATACTAGCCCTGAACTCAACAGGGGTAAAACAGGTAATTCAGTACTATTACTCTAGTGGAATGTTTTAGTACTTATGGACTAAATTATACTCTGGGCTGAGTATGGAGAATTTAGCCATTGGGAGGCCTCGGTTTTACCAGCTAGTAGATCCCTGATCTGGCCCAAAAAGCTCAACAGGCCACAGTATAAGGAATAAGTGGGCCACCACTTGATTGGGCCCAGTGAGGGCGCCAATACTGCAGTTGGACGGCTAGTCCATAAGTTGCAGGCCTGGCCTGCAACTTAAGCCCAAGTCTCACTTGGTCTCCTCTATATATACCCCCTCAAGGTCTTGTTCAAACCTAATGATCAGAATAATCGAGTGCACTTAATATTCTGAACAAGAAAAAGGAGGCTAGGGTTAGAGAGAGAGAGACGCGCGGCCGGGCAGAGCAGTTCGGTGGGGTTCCCGTTTCCGTGGCTGATTCCGAGGCTCGTTGTCCATCCAACGTCAGAATCGAGCAGGGATACAGATCAGAAGATCTATTCGCGAGTTCTCTACTTCTTCAGGTAATCGATCTATAAACCCCCTATGATTCCGCATTTAATTCATAGGAGCATGATAGGTTTATTCGATAGTTAGATATCCGAAATAGATCCTCGGGCGAACCGATCTTCACCGATCAGATATGGTTCCTTCAGTTGGTATCAGAGCCAAGGATCAGATTTTCGGCTCTGTCTGAGTAATTATCGATTATTATGCATGTTAGATCGATTAGGGTGTCGCTTTTCGTGGTGTTTTTCGTTTTTCGGGGCCGTTTTGGCAAATCTATGTAATTTTTGATCGCGAGATAATAAGGTGCGATCTAGAATAGGATTAGATAGATTTTTTCTATTGTTTTTCGTTTGTAACTGCTGCAAAGAGACGAGGAACACGAAGAACGAAGGAGACGAACACCAGCTGGGCCCCGTCGCACGAGGCGGCGCGTGAATCACACGCGCCATCGCACGCGCGTGCGAGTCGCCCAACGGGCTGTCTCCTTCTTCTCCGGTGATCGACTTGGCTCCAGCAGGCTGCTGGAGCCTGCACGTCGTCGGAGGAGGTTAGGGGTGGCCGGAGGGGCGGCGGCAGCAAGGGAGGCACGAGAACGGCGCCGCGGCGGAACCCTAATTAGGGCTCGACGCCGCGGCAGCAGCCGTGTACTGCATGGCGGCCGACGACGGCAACCACGGAGTCCGGCAACGGACTCAACGTGGCCGCGAGCGTCGCCGGCAGCAGCAGGCCGTCGGGGAGCAGCGCCGGAGGAGCAGCAGCAGCGGCAGAATCCGTTAGGGTTTCTGCCGCGCCTTGCAGCGGCGGCTGGCGGCGGTAACGGCGACGGAGAGGGTCCAGCAGCTCGGCGGAGGGGCGGCGACATCAGCCAGCAGCAGTGGTGGCCGTGGCGGAGGTCGTCGGCGGCTGTAACGGCGGCAGCAGGCGCGAGAGTTTCGCGGCGGAACCCTAGTGAGGGCTCTACGCCGCGAACGTCGCCGGAGAGGGCTGCCGGCCGTGCCACCGGCAAGGATAGACCACCAGCAGCAGCAGCGGCGCCAGGGAGGCGGAGGCGGCCGGCGGCAGAGCCTCACGCCGTCGGCTGCGGCGCGGGCAGTCTTGCACGCCCGTGCCCTAGCCCGTGGACGGGCCTAGGGTTTCCAACCCGGCCCGTTCGCGTTTACGGGCTGCCTCCAGCGTTCGGGCTCGGGCCCAGTCGCGAATTCGGGCCGTGTTAGGTCGGTTTCGGGTTCGTGGCCCCATAAGAGTGAAACGAGCGCGGTTTGGGCCTTTTCGAGAGAATTGGGTCACGTGGTGTGGGCCCAATCTCGGTTAGAGAAGCCCAATGGCAACGAAAATTAGAAAATAAATTATCTAAATAATTTATTTATTTTCGGGGAGAAACGGGAGATCAACTCGGAGGACTTATTCAAGACCGAAGCCTGTTTCGGATTTTTCAATTTTATGTAATAGATTAGACGGGTCGTCACACCACGAAAAGCGAGTTTTATTTTTGTTTTTATCTCGTTTTTCTTAAGCATGCTATGGATGCAATTTATTTATTATTATAGCATGTCTTGCCTGTCGAGGTGATTAAATTGCGCTTAGTCGAGCATGTTTTAGGATTGTCAATATAAGCATGTTTTAAATTTTCTGCGAGCATGGTTTATTTGCTGCGTATAGAAAATTATGCTTAGGATTATGTGACAACGTGATCGAGCATGTCGACAACCTTTTGAAAGAAAAATACTAAGCAGATAAAAACGTTTTTGGTATAGAAAATGTTAAGACCTCCACAACTGACCTTAAGGTGAAGTTTGGTGCGAGTGTGTAAACGTCCACACGAACGTGGCTTGCACATCGTACTGAACGAGTTCGCCAGACTTAGGGTTTCTTAACAAAAATGTTCTAGCCAAAATGAGAAGTGGGAGCTTTTCTGAGTAAACGTCCACACTAACGTGGCTTACTCGGAATAGTAACTACGGTTTTCTCTGGAGTTGGTTTTTGAACAAAGATAGCTTAAGGAAAATGGTGCTTTTTCCAAGTTAGGCTAAGATTGTGGTTAAAAGCTTAGATATTAGTTAGAATACAACTCCCCAACGGAGTCCCTTTTCTAATCTAATATGGTCTAGTAAGGTTCAACTATTAGCTCTATTTGCCATAAGGATAGGTTGGCAAGATAAGTAGAGTTAAAGATCCGAGTATCTGGTTGAACAGTGGGAGCGTAAACGTCCACACGAACGTGGCTTGCGATCCGCACTGTTTGGGCTGTTGAAGGTTTCGAAATTATTGGTTTATCAAAAGGTTACAATAATTTTCGTTACGAATTGATGCATGATCTTTTCTTACTTGTGTCTACGTGTTTATTGCTTTTTCAGATATGACTTTAGGCCCGTTGATAAACATTCTCACTTCGAGTCCTCTCACGGATTCCAACTACATGGAGTGGAGGAAGAATCTCGATGCTGTCCTAGCTGCAGGCGAGTATACTGATATGCTCGCGAGTCCAGCTTCTCCTATCCTTACTGATTCGGCATCACAAGAAGAGAAAGAGGTTCATGAGATTTGGCACAAGAAAAATGATGAGGCTATGAAAATAGTCTTGTCATCTGTGTCAGATGGGATGCAGTATATGATTAAGCATATGGTGACTGCATACAGCATGATAGAGACTCTGGAGTCCTTCTTGGTTGATGAAGTGGTGCCGAAGGCCGAACCAGTTGCAGAGTTTATTCAAGCTGTGAATAAAGCAACAGGAGTTACTCTGACGCATGAAGACGTCAGAAAGATGGTTCGGAATGCAAAGGGAGCTGCGAAGGTGCCTCTCGGTGTTGTAAGGAAACCGAAGTTCAAGGGCAAGTGCTTCATTTGTGGCGAGAAAGGACACTGGAAGGCTGACTGCCCTCTAAAGAAGAAGAATTCTGGTACGTCATTCACATTTGTAACTGAAACATGCTTAGCTGCAAGTTCTACCCAGACCTGGGTAGTAGATACGGGAGCAACTGACCATGTATGTTACTCCTTGCAGGGGTTTCTGCGGACAAGGGAGCTGAGTGATGACGAGATTACCATCTCCATGGGCGATGCATCGAGAGTTGCAGCTGTCGCAGTTGGAGATATTCATTTATCGTTTGATAGTACTGTTTTGGTTTTGAGAGACGTTTTGTATGTGCCTGCTTTTAGGCGAAACTTGATTTCTGTTTCGAAACTTTTTGTTTACGGATATTCAGTTGTTTTTGATAGAGGCGTTTCTATCATGAAAAACGATGAAGTTATAGTTTCTGGCACATTGTCCAAGTCTCTCTATACCATTACTTGTCCTATGAATGATTCTTCTTCTTATAATGCTTCCTCATCATTGAATACTAAAAAGAGGAAGAATCCGTCTCAAACGAACCAAACTCTATTATGGCACTTACGATTGGGTCACATCAACCAAAAGAGGATTCAAAGGTTGATAAAAGAAGGTGTTTTGGATTTCCAAATAGAACCTTTATCAACATGTGAATCGTGCTTGGAAGGTGAGATGGTGACCAGACCTTTCAAATCCATAGGATATCGAGCTCAAGAGCTCTTAGAGTTGGTTCATTCTGACTTGTGTGGACCGATGTCCATTCAAGCTCGAGGAGGTTACGAGTATTTCGTCACATTTATTGATGACTACTCGAGATACGGTTTTATCTACCTGCTCCACAAGAAATCCGAGTGCTTTGACAAATTCAAGGAATTCAAAGCAGAAGTGGAGAAGAGAACGGGTAGAAGTATCAAGTCACTTCGCTCTGATAGAGGTGGCGAGTACCTCGGAACTGAGTTTCAAACCTTCTTGTCAGAAATGGGATTTCATCTCAGTTAACTACGCCCGGTACTCCCCAACAGAACGGTGTAGCTGAGAGACGGAATCGTACTCTTTTAGACACAGTGAGATCGATGATGAGCTATGCATCCTTGCCAATTTCGTTCTGGGGATATGCCTTGGAAATAGCAGGTTATCTCCTCAATCTAGTACCTACAAAGTCGACGGTTAAAACTCCTTCCGAACTATGGACAGGGCGCAAGCCCAGTTTGGGCCATATTCGGGTTTGGGGATGCCCAGCACACGTGCTGACTAAGGAGGCCGACAAATTGAGGTCTAAGACTGAGGTTAGGCTGTTTGTAGGATATCCAAAGGGAACGAAAGGAGGTTATTTCTATAGTCCCCAGGATCAGAAGGTCATTGTGAGCACCAATGCCCGATTCCTAGAGGAGGACTTTATTAGTAACCATCGGACAAGGAGTGAAATAATGCTCGATGAGTTGCGAGCATCAGCAGTAGCCAGTATTCCAGAACAGCCGAGTGTACAAGAGGTTATACCACCAACTGCACCCTTATCCGATACTGTATCTCCACCATCGCTTCGTCGCAGTGGGAGGGTTGTTCGTCAACCGGACCGTTTCATGTTCGTGGGAGAATCCACTGAACTACTCTCGGGTATCGAACATGATGAGATTGACCCCTGGACTTACAAGGAAGCGATGGAGGACGAGGATGCGGATTCCTGGAGAGTTTCTATGGATTCGGAGATAGAATCCATAGTTAACATGGACGTGTACGACCTTGCGGAGCTGCCGAATGGGGTAAAGCCCATTGGTTGCAAGTGGGTGTACAAGAGAAAGAGAGGACCTGACGGGAAGGTTTTAGCCTTCAAAGCTAGATTGGTGGCGAAAGGATTCACTCAGAAAGAGGGAATCGACTACGATGAGACATTTTCGCCGGTTGCCATGCTTAAGTCCGTCAGAATACTCTTGTCCATGGCGGCACATTTAGACCTAGAGGTTTGGCAAATGGACGTCAAGACTGCGTTCTTGAACGGGTACCTTGAAAAAGGTAGGGACATATATATGCGCCAACCAGAAGGTTATGTGAAAGATGGCCAGGAGCATCTCGTATGGAAGCTTAAGAAGTCCTTATACGGACTTAAGCAAGCGTCCAGGTCCTGGAACATTCGTTTTGATGGAGTGATTAAATCCTACGGATTTGTCCAGTGCTTAAACGAAAGTTGTGTTTACAGGCTCAGTTCGGACGGAAGCGTGGTATTCTTAGTACTGTACGTAGATGACATACTTCTCATTGGCAACAATGTGAACGTGTTATCAGGCGTAAAGGATTGGTTGTCTGAACAGTTTCAGATGAAAGACTTGGGAGAAGCAGGTTACATCCTAGGGATCAAGGTGATCAGAGATCGCCGTAAGAGGATGTTAGGCTTAAGCCAAGCTTCATATATAGATACTGTGATCGCTCGTTTCAGCATGCAGAATGCCAAGAAGGGTTTTCTTCCCTTCAGACATGGCATACCCCTATCTAAGGACATGTGTCCGAAGACGCAAGAGGAGATAGAGGGCATGAAGACTATACCGTACGCTTCCGCGGTTGGAAGTCTCATGTATGCAATGCTGTGTACTAGACCGGATATCTGCTATGTGGTTGGCATGGTGGCAAGATATCAGTCTAACCCTGGTCAGGGACATTGGACGGCTGTTAAGCACATTTTAAAGTATCTCAAGAGGACAAGAGATCATGTGCTTGTTTATCAGTCCAATGAGATGATCCCGATAGGGTATACGGACTCAGACTTCCAGGCTGATCGAGATGAGAGGAAATCTACCTCAAGCTATGTGTTTACCTTGGGAGGTGGAGCCGTCACTTGGAAGAGTGTGAAGCAGAAGTGCATCGCAGACTCGACCATGGAGGCCGAATATGTGGCTGCTTGTGAGGCTGCTAAAGAGGCTGTGTGGCTCCTGAACTTCCTTAATGAGCTAGAACTAGTTCCCAGTTTGCCCAGAGGTATCACACTATATTGTGATAATGCTGGAGCAGTTGCAAACTGCAAGGAACCTAGGGCTCACAAGGCGAGCAAACACATAGAGAGAAAGTACCATCTCGTACGAGCAATCGTCGAAAGAGGAGAAGTAGAAGTGAAGAAAATCCCTTCAGCGGATAATCTGGCGGATCCATTCACAAAGAGCTTACCAGTCAAGGTGTTCGACAAGCATGTCGAAGGGATGGGACTGGGGCGCCTCCCACACTAGTAAACTTTGAGTATAAGTGGGAGAAGATGTGTAATAGATGCTAGATTGTAGACACTTTGCCTTTTGTCACATGATATACTAAAAGTTTGCTTTAGTATAAGTGGGAGATTGATGGATTTGTATACTAGAAAGCAGGCCTTTTAGCTTGTATGCATGTGTTGTCCATAACCACTAACAATCTTCTATCTGATTAAGTATGAATTGTTATCTATGCATCAAACATCTATCCATTATCTCAAAGTTGTAGGCTATATGGTGTGTTGTAGATCACAGAAGACCATAGTTGCCGGTTCCTCACGAGATATAAAAGGGTATCACAGTCGAGACAGTTCTGGATATAACTGTCGGTTTAGGCTGTAGTATAGGCTGCATAAGTAGCTTGTCTTGGCTACTTGTCTATACTAGTACGTGCGTGTACTGATAGGATCACGGTGAGGTGTATTCTTCTATTCTGACCAGATGTAGAAAGAATCAAGACCTCGGTGACTTAAGATGAACCTTAACTCTAGTTGAGTCCTAAGGGTGTATAGTTGTAGTCTGCTTCTTTGATTTACCATGGGTGAGAGTTCAGAGTATCTGTAACTCAATATGCTCCGTATCTTGGGAAGCAATTACAACTAGTACGACTCTTAGTGCAACTGCAACAGAGCACCATATCCTGGTAGAACAGGTTGATCACATCCCCTGAGGAATTCATTAAGGACTATCATACCAAACCCTGCAGGTGGATTAAATTCCGGTATGATGAGTAAGGTATGAATGGTACTACTCAGGAAGATAAAAGAAGTTGAATAACACGAGCAGTCAGAAGCTCTAAGTTAATCAACGGATGTGGGATATCTTAAATATGGGGGTCGTTAAGTCTAATACTAGCCCTGAACTCAACAGGGGTAAAACAGGTAATTCAGTACTATTACTCTAGTGGAATGTTTTAGTACTTATGGACTAAATTATACTCTGGGCTGAGTATGGAGAATTTAGCCATTGGGAGGCCTCGGTTTTACCAGCTAGTAGATCCCTGATCTGGCCCAAAAAGCTCAACAGGCCACAGTATAAGGAATAAGTGGGCCACCACTTGATTGGGCCCAGTGAGGGCGCCAATACTGCAGTTGGACGGCTAGTCCATAAGTTGCAGGCCTGGCCTGCAACTTAAGCCCAAGTCTCACTTGGTCTCCTCTATATATACCCCCTCAAGGTCTTGTTCAAACCTAATGATCAGAATAATCAAGTGCACTTAATATTCTGAACAAGAAAAAGGAGGCTAGGGTTAGAGAGAGAGAGACGCGCGGCCGGGCAGAGCAGTTCGGTGGGGTTCCCGTTTCCGTGGCTGATTCCGAGGCTCGTTGTCCATCCAACGTCAGAATCGAGCAGGGATACAGATCAGAAGATCTATTTCGCGAGTTCTCTACTTCTTCAGGTAATCGATCTATAAACCCCCTATGATTCCGCATTCAATTCATAGGAGCATGATAGGTTTATTCGATAGTTAGATATCCGAAATAGATCCTCGGGCGAACCGATCTTCACCGATCAGATATGGTTCCTTCAGTTTCATTTTGAGATTACCATCATGACGCCACGGTTTACGTCGTTGACCAGTATCAAGCCCCGGTCGAGCTTTTTTCACGATATTCCTCCGTCGGGGAGTAAACTCCTTCGTCCACCGGGGCGGGGTTCGGATCTTGTGATGGAAGCACCGCTTTCCAGTTCAACTCCGTCGGATTAGTTACGGGTGCATTCCTGGTTCTCCTTAGAGCGGAGAGGTCGGGGAATTCTTCCTGTTGCATCTCCATCGCCCGTTATCCAACGTATGCACCGGCGGTGACGCTCAACAGCCCAGGGAAGCGCTCCGCCCCTTAGTGGATGAAATCTTTTGAAAAATGGTGGAGATCCGAGATACTGAACGCCAGAAACGTCGGAGCAGATGCCACTACACCAAAACCCTAAATCCCCTCCGTTGTTGATTTGCCCGTTGGATATCCTTGAAAATTGAACCGTACCTTCCTCAAATCCGTACGGACCTGCCCCAAAATTTTGAAGACAATCGCTCGGCCAGATTTGTCGGAAAATCGACAACGGCAGCGAAAACCAAATCAGACCACTTTGCCAAAAACCTCACAAGACTACACCAGTAAACTCGTCTTGGTGAGGGGAATCGATTGGTGTGATTTCCAGATGGAATAAGGTCAGAAAAGTGATCGAAAATGGTGAAGAGTGGCCAGAAGATAAGTTTGCGACTGAGATCTAGAGAGAAGTCAAAGAAACCAATCTAGATAGAGAAAGTCCAGCTCAGTCTAATCTCATTTTTAGAGAGGGCTCCAAAATTGACTTTAGTATGTAATTACTTCTCTGGTTTCAAAATTTAGCAAATTAAATTTTAGATATTTAATTTAATTAATTTTTATAAATAATTAGTAGTGATAGATCCGGGTTTGAGATCCACAACAATTTAGAGTATTGTTTATCATGTTTCAGAGATCAAGGGGTAATATTCATGCGTAGAGAATCATATATGGAAATGAGCAATGGATTTGTATGATTTATGGGCTTTAGTAGCCCGTTTTTTATATAACATCTCTTTTCAGGCATAATGTAAAGAATGAAGGCAAACGCATAATAATGAGAGCTTTTAACCATATAACTAGCTGAATCCTCAAGGTTGGGGATCTACAACAATTGTGTAAGGATTCATAGTGTTTGCAAAGGGTATTCATAGAAAAAGCAGCCTAACGACTGAGAACAAGAGATTTGTGGGGATTTATCAGCCACAGCGGGGCATTTCATACAGATTTCATACAAGACTTTATTCACATAAGAGTTGCAAATGATAATCAAGCTATATGCTTAAATGGAGGACACTTCTAGCCATAGAACAATCGCATTCATATGAGATTAAGATTTATTCACATAGAGAACAAAGAGAAGAGGTGGAGAGAGGAAGAAACGGGAGCATAGAGCTCCGTTTTGGCCTCCCCTCTCGTAGCAGCGAAAGTTATACCTTAGGCTTAAGATAGTACACGAGAGAGAGATCCTTCCCGACAGCGAGAAAGAGAGAATGATGGTAATGGCGAGTGAAGCTCCAAGAGAGGTAGCATCGGGAAGCTTCGACGACTTGCACTCAAGGAAACTCAAGGCAAGAATGTGGAAGATGAATGGAATAGTACGCGAGAATGCGTAGTTGTATGGAGAGTTGTGTTGTGATTGTGGTTACGATGATGATCGTGAGCTGTGCAACTACCCGGTATTTATAGAGGTAGGAAGGGTGAAAAAGTGAGCATTCATGCTAAAAGAGGACTCTAAAGGAATTTCCATGGGGACAAGACTCTTCCCCGTCATCAATTTGGTGGTCCTTACTCTAGAGCATATAGAGTCACGCGGACGACGTGCTGTGCAGATCCATAAGCCTCTACAGATGCCTGCAGCTTCTGCACCACTAGGACCTCGACAGATCCTCGGATTATCCCAGATGATCACGGGAGCTGATCAGATCCTTTGATCCTACCTGATCTCAGAAAGTTCCCTACAGCTTTTTTAGGCTAATATCCGCTTTTATTAGTAATGTGAATTTACATAGTAAGGCTGATATTAATCCCTATCAGCTATTCCCCCCCCCCCCCCCCCCCCCCCCCCCCCCCCCCCCCCCCCCAAGTCCAGAAGCGTGCTTCATTAGCTTCTGATGAGGTATTGACAGAGAAAAATTATGCTGCGTACACCATGACGTCTTATCACATGGAAGACAGCGCAACGTTTAGTCTTCCTAGACCATAAAGGTGCAGGAATTTTAATTTTCTCCACCATTACTTCTCCGATGTGACGAGAGCATGAGAGAATATGAGTTTTGTCATTACCACTTTTACCTATAAGAGGCTCTAGCCCTCCTCTATTATTCTGGGTCGTTAAAACCAACGACTGAATTTTGCCTATTGAGTTTGAGTTTCTTCAAGCTATGAAGGTGTCTTCTCCGTGTTATATGAGGTTTTGGTGACTCCCTGGGGATGATTCTAAGGCTTCTCTAACTTTTTTATGAAAGAATTAGCCTTATTTTCTGAAGGAAAGAAGGGTCTGCCTCCTTGTTCTTCTCATTTCATTCATTTATTTTTTGCGCGTGTGAGCACGCTCGAAGATAGGAGGATATCCCCCTTCTGGCATTAACTAAATCTTGGGGTGTTGACAGAAACACGCTTTCTCTTCTTCACCCCCTTTCTTCTCTCTTCTCTTTTTTCCTTTTTTGGAAATAATAACTACTCATTTTTCCTTATATTTTTCAGACTTCCGGAGGAAAAAGGAAAAACCCTTCCCCTTCCCTTTCAACTTGCTCTTTCTCTCTACTGCACAGGTATTTTCTGGCTTCACCTTCCTCTTAGATTCTCTGTTGTCATCTTTTTTAGAAGGTTGCTATGAAATCCTCTTCTTCTCGACGAGGTACTCCTGATCATCAAGGCCGTAACAGATCTACGAGATCTGTTTCGGGGTCTGAGATTCAGAAGGGGAACATGGAAGATAAACCAAAGAAGCAGATCTTTCCCCTAGAAAAGTACGAATCTTCTGTTCTAGATAGAACATCGTTAGATATTTTTATGAAAAAAGTAAAGGAGTTCGGGGGATACTTTTTAAGGATCCCCGAAGAGAATGAGCGTCCTTCATCGTTAAAGCCTCCTCTAAAAGCCTTTTGGCTCTTTCAATTAGGAGCCGGATTACGTTTTCCTGTACCTCCTTTTTCTCTGGCATTGCTTATTTATACAATGCTCCCCTGAATCAGTTAAACCCAGCCTCCATTCGTAAGGCTGCCTTTTTCCATATAATTGCTAGCCTAGAAGGGGTAAAAGATACAGCGTTCCTCTTCTTTCGCACTCATGAGTTAAAACATAGGGATTCTCATCTGTATTTTTCTCCCAATGTTCGCTTTGCTAATATATATGGCAAATACGAATCTATAGATAAGGATTGGCATAAATGCTATTTGGTTGTTAAACCCCCTCCGGGGACTTCTTGGAACATCCCGGATATTAATTTGTATAGGAACCCTGGTAAGGAGAAAACCTCTCGGTCTCTTCCTTCTGATTTATCTTCTTGGGAAGAAGAAATAATGTCTTCCCTTTCTCAAGAATACCCTTCTGATCATACAATGCTTAGGCCCCTTATAGAGAGTGAAGGTACTCTTTCCTTCTTTGGTTTGAAACTCAGCGTCCCCTGGTCCTCTTCAATGGGTAAAAAATTTCTTTTATGCTATTGCTATTTTCTAATACCTTTGGCCAGGTACACAAGTGATATCAATTTTTCTTTTCCAATGTGCACAGGAATGGATGTCTCTAAGCAAAATCTGAAGAAAAAAGCATCTGATAAGATCCAACGTTTGATTGCTGAAGCAAAACACAACGATGGAGCACCTGGTTTGGTTAAGGAAGCTTCCAAGGCTGAGTGCAAAGCCTTTTCTCCCCCCACAGGAGATTCCAGGGGCCTGCCTAGGCCCTCACGGGGGGTAGACGCCTCCTCTCCTTCTCGGTCGAAGGTATCAATTTCACGGCAGGGGAAAGGCAAAGTTTCTGCTAAATCAGGGCTAATAGCAGATGTAGAGAGCCCAGATTCTTCTTCCCTGCTCCCAGTAACTTCTTCTTCGATGGAGAGCTTTGCTTTCTCTCCACCAGGTCAGGATCTGACCACTGCAGAGACTTCTTTTATTCCAAAAGAAGACTTGAGGACTAGTTCGATGAATCCTCTTCCCTCTTCTGATAAGAGAAAAAGTTCATCCCCTCTTGGCTCCTCTACTAAGAAGCACTATGCCAAAAAAGTTCATACATAACGCAAAATTTGCGTTATCTATGTGCAAAAGGAAACTGTTAAGAATACTGGTGTTATAAAAAGTCTCACTCATACATAACGGTTATGTACCGTTATCTATGTGAGTTTTTCATAACGGTTCAAAATTTAATACATAACACTCATTTACCGTTATGTATAGTAACTTTTGATAACGCTTTGCAACCGTTATTAATTTATAATCAACCGTTATAATATGGAAAATAAAGATTACGGTTTTGTAGTCATACATTACGGTTTCAAAGTGTTATCTTTTGTAGTTTTTTCATAACGATTTTATAGCGTTATTATATGTTGTGATGTACCGTTATTAATTATTCTTATACATAACAGTTTTTAACCGTTACGAAAGATTTATTTTAATGTTATTTATTCTTGACTATTTATAACGGTTTTCCTGCTTACATAACGATAATACATAACGATAATGTAACATGTACTACATAATTGATGCAAAATGAAACACATCTATTTCCACCAAAACATTGTCTACATAATCCAAAAGAGATAAGCCAATATCCAGACCATCCAGATTCATGAAAATAAAAACAGCAAATATAATAACAATTCAACCGATCGATTGTGCTCACTCCACCATCTTTCCAACAACTTTACTCCCCACTTGTCTTCAACTGCTTGCACATCACTATACAAATTACAAATAGGCCAAGTAAGGTAAATTTCCCATAAGCAAGAGATATGAGAAGTCTTAACGGTTTATCTCAACAAAATTTTCTGCATAAGTCTAAATACAGTATATAATATGACTAATTTCTGGTGACAAAAGGATAATCAATGAGTAAAATAGTTACTGGTATATGAGTTCTTAAAGTAAAAATAGCTAAAGTTAGACTAATCAGTCAGTATTAAATTATAAAGTTTTAGTTTAGCTCCCAATCTTTACCAATTATAAAAGAGTCTTGACTAGCTCGATACATAAAAGTCTTTTGAACACTAAATATTAAGATACTGCAGAGAAGACGGGACTTAATTTATATATATGTCAACTTACACTCTCAAGAACTCCATCACATCAGGAGACAATGGTGAAGCACCTGAGGTTAGGTAACGAACACGTCCTCCAAGTTTGTCCTTTATCTTATTGTCTTTTGGAACATTATTCCATAATTTTGTTGAAGTAATTCAAGCCCATCCTTCCGTTTCAGAGGATAGTCCCTTAGTGATGGAACAATGTTCCAAAAGAATATAAGTATGAATACTGAGAGAATAGATGTCTGGGCATACCACTATTAGACGTACAGAAGGAATCTCAGACAGAAAGCTTAGTAACTGCAATTTTCAAACAGAAACATTTGAAATCAGCAGACTTCCAATAAGAAAAATAGCATTCGCATTGTATGCTACATACAGTTTGTTCTCTTTCACTCACAGCTGATAAGCAACAGCTGTTTAGCAATATGCGTAGTGATTATCATAACAGTCGGGCAATAAATCAACCCAAAAAGTTCTTAACTAGAAAGAGACGTTAACAAAAGACTCACAGAGTTCAAGGTACTTGGCACAAAGAAAATGGCCTGTATCGCATCATGGTTCGCAATATACATAACAGCATCAGGACCTGCAGATGCATCGGAAAATTACAAAATCAATGGACTTGACTAGACTAGAGAAGGCTCAAATGACATACACCTACACACCAAGGGTGTCGTATAAAGGAACTGATGTGTACGAATATGCTGCACAGGCATGATCCACAATCAACCATTCTGGCCTATTGATAAAGAAAAGTCCAACACAAGCTCCCTGCTCCGAAAAAGAATGTCAGTGAGAACAAGATTCAGGTATAAGACACATTCATGTTTAAATCAACTTCTTTCATAGAAGAAAAAACGTGCGAGTACTATAAATTTGTAGAGATTTAAAAGGAAGGGTGCGGAGGATTTTGCTGTTATCTTTCCAAACTAAGTCGAGTCACCAGAGGATTTTGTTATTGAAGTGATATGATCAATACAAAAACCGATCAGTTCCTAAAAAGAGAGAAATTGTAGACCGGGAAATGAAAGTAACAAAGTTGGCTTACAGGTTTTAGCCCATAATGGCAGAGTCCAGAGCCTACTGCAGAACGAGCAGTACCTGCCTCTCCATATGTCATCCATTTGTAACTGCACATCATTCGAAAAGGACATACAAATAATTTTTTTCCAAAAGAAAGCCACTAGCCTATTTCATTGCCTTACGGCCAGAGAAAGCAAAAGATTTCCAATAAACTTACTCTCCAACAGTCCCATCTATCCGTATACGTGTACCCAAATATTGTAATCTTGAAAACTTTCAACAGAATGCCTGAATTCACCAACAACATTCCACTCTAATTAAATGAATCAGGTAAACAGTTTGGATAGAGGCGACGAAATGAAACTGAGCTCATGTATAGTCAGCCACTAGAACCAAAAAATAATATATAGGGGGAGATATCTATAGCAAAGAAGTGCCTGGAAAAGGGGAAATAATCTCACACAAAATTATCATGCAATGTGCGAAACTCTGGATGATCAGGAAATCTATCGACAAGCTTCAAATTAAACAGAACTCTGAGTCTATTTCATTTCCTCTACTCTAACACCATGACGGGAAGCAAGCACACCGATTTCGATCGATAAAGAGGACAGTAATTCTTGAATTTCAGGTGAAAAACTGAAACTACCTTAGAGAGAAAACCCAGGGAAGCAAGCAGGTAATTGCTGTCTTCATGGTCGAGAGGAACTACTCCCTCATCAACCCAAAAGATCAGCCATTTCGACCAATCCACAGATTCCTTGTAAGGAGATTCCACCAGCTTCCTACGCCATGTACACCAACACAGAACCAACCAAACTTAAATTCCAATAAGAATTTATGACAAATCCACAAAAAAAAAAAAAAAAAAAAAAAAAAAAAAAAAAAAAAAAACCTCAATTCGCACAAATACAGACTTACTGGAACCCTAAAAAAGTTTAAAGTAGCTCAGCGTCATTTCCTCAAACACTTGTTCTGCGTAAGTTTACCTGAGCGTATCCATCAGGTCCCGCCGGAGAGCACGACGGAGAAAGAGCCCTTCTCACCGACGAACTTCGCCGACAGATCCGCGGTCTATTTCGCGAGAACGACGGCAACGTCTTCCTTTGAATCGAACTTCTGTTCAGAGACGATGATTTTGAAGGAGAGGGACGGATCGAGGCTTCCGTCCGGCGAGCTCGAGTTGTAGTATCCGCCGCCGCCAACGGACATCTGATCGATATAGACAGGGGAGAGATAGAGATAGAGATAGAGAGAGAGAGAGCTCGCCTGCTTGTAGCAAGCTAGGCGAGACTGGTTGAGACCGTCGTCGGTCGCGTCTCCGGTCTCTGGTCTCCGGTTGTCAGTCGTGTCGACGGTGAGAAATTTTGGGGACAGAGACGAGGAAGAGAGACGTCGCGGGAGAGGGAGAGAGGTAGGGCGAGAGAGAGAGAGGATTTGGGGGTGAATTTAGTTTCAGTAAAAATTTAAATTTAAATGTTGGTAATTAATAAAAAAATAAAACAATAATATTTAAAATATCATTAGTAACAGTATTTTCTTATCGCTTTTTATAAACCGTTATTAAAAATTAACATAACACTTCAATACATAACGGTTCTTACTAAACTGTTAAGTATAGTAGTGATTATAGATAACACTCTGTTCATGACCGTTATGATTGATTAAAGCTACAGTCACATACATAACGGCAACTGTTATCTATTTAAAAAGTGTTCACATACATAACGGTTCCGTGAAAATACCGTTATGTATGCAGTGTTACCTATGACAGAATTTGGCATAGTGAAGGGACGGTATGAATCTAGCTCAATAGTACCCAGCTCTGCTCCAGGGACTATGATCCCTTCAGCTTTGGGTTTTGCTGCCTTTGGATCCCCCACCCTACATGAACGGGATCTTCAAGTTCAGGCTTTAAATCCTTTAGCTTCACTGGCTAACGCCAATCCTTATCTTCCTCAGAAAGAGATTCAAGCTTCTCAGCCCTGTCTTTCTTCCTCTTCTACTAGTTCCTTAGCTTTCATCCACTCCCTTCGTCAGAAGGGTTTAGATGTTCCTCCTTCGACCTCACAAGGGAGGGGCGTGATCGCACTATTTTCTACCACACAAAAATAGGTATAGTATAAAGAAGTACGAGTATCGTATCCACAGGGACTGACAAATCGAAAACACACACAATACCTCTACTTTAGAACTAAACTGATGTCTAGACTTTTGCGAGTTTAGGAATGTGGTATTTATACTAGGCAAACAAATAAAAGGACTCAATAAATCAAATAAGGATATAAATAAACAAAGCAAATAATTAATCAATTAAAATAACTTAGCAAGCAAGCAACTAAATAAATAAGGTAAGAACTCAATTAAGGAAAAGTGTTGATTCTAGGGAAGCCTACCTAATCAAATCTATGCAAATAATTAATGAGTACAATTAACCAATTTAATCCAATCTAGATGTGATACACGAAAATAACCTAACACTCCGGCTAAGGCAGTATAGATCGTCACCTAATAAGATCCTAATCTCCTTCCGGACTCATAGATATCAAATCAAGTGCAAAATAGAACAAGTATCAATGATATAATCAACTAAGTTCAATCACGACACTCAAATCGATTATATATAGACATATGATAATTCAACTTCGATCAAGACAATCAAACTATCATACCATGTATTCATGAGATCTATTATATATGCAATTATCCTATCACGGCATAAACACATAATTATGCATACATAATTAATGGCCAGTTAATCATGCATGAGAATAAGCACCATGAAACATGCACCTAGATTGAAAGGCTAATTGTAATCAAAGAAAACACTCACATAAATTCAATTAGGCATTCAATCCCTAAAATCAACTAAACGAAATTAGCTAGACATAATTAAAAGAAAGGTAGAAGGAAGAATAAACATAATTAAAAGCATAAAGTAAAAAGAAAGGGATAGAAAAACTCTTGAATCTTGATGAATCTTCAATCTTCAATTGTCTTCATACATAAAATAAATCTAGATCTAAAGTATAAAAGTGTAGAGAAAAAACTAATCTAAAGTATATGAAAGATTTGAAGACCTCAAACTAAAAAACATATGAAAAACTTGGATACAATGATGAGTTTTGGGGTATTTATAAGGTAGGGGTTCATAATTGTTACCTAAGTGGGCAAGGATTAGGTTAAGGAAATAAAAATATGAAATTTAAGAATTTCCGTGTGCTTCACTCGGCCGGCGACTCGGCCGAGTGGTCGTTCGAGTGGATCCATGCAGTTTGCGCATCTTTCTTGTTTCGATCGTATCTTCCTCATCCGAACTCCGAATTGACCTCCGTTTTCGCCTATATGCTCCTATCGAACTCCTCTTCAATGATATGCTTCCATAATTCCAGAATAACTCTTTCAAAATATCGTGAGAAGTCAGAACTTTGGGGTCAATACATCATCGTCTTCCTTGCTTTCATCGCCTCTCGTCTCGCCTTGGGTTTTCTCGACTCAAAAGCCCTAAAAACACTTAAAACAACCCAAAAGCGTAATCTAGATCGACATAACATAAACAATACAAAATACAAGCTAAACTATCAAAATACGACAAGAAAACGATTATATAACACTTAGATAATATGCTTAAAATACACCCTATCAAAATCCCCCAAACTTAAACATTGTTCGTCCCGAACAATAACAAAAATGAAATAAACAATAGACTCTAGCATTGTGAACTATATAGGCCTCAAAACTTTTCAAAAATAATCTCTCATGATCATGATCAAAACTATGCACACAACATTAGCACCAACAACACAATCTACTCAACAAACTCAAAACATGCTAATCCATCTAAGAACACTCTCCAACATGTGAAATTATGTGTATGAAAGTGAACACTCAACTCTCTCAAAGAAAAGATGTATATAATAATGCACATCGTAAAGGTTCACTCATCATCTATGCAATGCAACATGTTTACCATAGGCTTGCCCTTAATCTCAACATCTCCACCTAATGTAATACTTACAAACTAGGATCAAAAAGGTCTTTATATAAGCTTGTAATATAGGGACATTGGTTAAGGTAGGGATTGTATAGGCTAAGTGACTCAAAATACTACAAATCATCAACCTCTTTTCAACTCCAAACAAAGTATAGATTTTACTCCATCTTCTACCATCCAGCACACCAACTACAATACTCACGATGCTCATATATCAACTATACAACTCAAAGCTAACTATCCCCTTATGCTCATTTTTTTTCTCTCTTTTTCTTTTCTTTTTTTCTAGAGCTCAACTAATGAATGTTCTTTCTAATAATGAACAAGGGCTCTATATTTCTTTTCTTTTTTTTCTTTTTTTTCTTTTTTTTTTTTTTCTAAGCTTATAGGGATGGCTAACAAACTATACAAGCATCTACAATTCTTTTCTTCTCCCTCTACACCACAACAAAATATTCTTTTCAACTCCTTCTATACAACTAACTACCAAAAGATACCCATAACCATCCAAACCTCCTATCATCCGGTTTTACAAAGAACGGCTAATAAAGGCTCAAAAGGGGTAAACAAAGGATTATGAACAAGGTTAGTGTATAGGACTCATGTGGCTAAAGAAAGATGGCCTAAGATCATCTCCTAATTCATAAATATACTAAGGTCTTGATGGAGAAACAAGGCAAGTTCTAGAAACAATGAAGAATGCATGATCACTCAATCAAAGAATAGGCATAAATATGCACAAATAACTCAAATCTCACGGGTTCAAACTAACTAGTTCCCGACATCATAGCATACTTCAAACTCATCAAATAAATCGCGTCACTTCGCCAAGGTTCCATGCATAATAAAGATCATGAATTTTTCTCCAAAAATCAACAAAAATTTCCTATCATCGGCCAAATTCACAACACTATCATCACATGCGTATTTGACTCGATTAACTCCTAAGAGTCGAAAATAAAAATTAAAACTACTAATGAAATATCCTAAAATTAAGCTACAATCCAAGAACTCATGTAAACGAGTTAACGAAGCCACACTTCCCCCTCCCCCAAACTTATTTCGAATCATGATGAAGGAATAAGTTTAAAAAGAAGGAGTGGTTAAGTTAACGAGCGTACCTTTCACCGAAGCTAGCTTACTATCGATCTTCTCTTCTAGCCGAAACCTTGTCGAGAAAACCTACAACTCACAAGCTTTGACAATTCTTGGAAAAAGCTTAATAAAAGATAAGACTCAAAGAAAAACAAAAACGAAAAATTGAAAAACTGAAAAACAAAAATAAAGATAGAGTTGGGTTACCTCCCAACAAGTGCTACGTTTTACGTCTTTAGCCCGACGATACCTCATATCAAGGTGGATCAAAATGAAAGTTCTTTTCTCCCCCATCTTTGAGTTTCCTCATGGCTCCATCAATTGATCTCTTGAATTCGGCTAACTTCAATGGTGAAATGGCTTCCAACTGATTTAAGCACCCGAGGATCTCTTTGAAAACTCCGGACATCTCCAAATAATGGTGCAAGAAGTTGGTGATGATCTTGTCGAGAACTTCATCCGGCGCCGGAGGTATAAGAGGTTCCAAGACTTGGACGGCAAACACATCTTCTCGATTATCATCGGGCCACTTCATTGCTTCATAGATGGAAATCTTTAATTCTTCTCCGTTGACTCTAAATGTCAAATCTCCATCTTGAATATCGATCAAAGCTCTCCCCGTAGCTAGGAATGGCCGTCCTAAGATCAATGGTTGATTATCATCCTCGGGCATATCCAAGACTACGAAATCTGCCGGAAAGACGAGGTTGTGAACTTGAACGAGAACGTCCTCGACTATTCCACGTGGATAAGAAACCGAACGATCCGCCATAAGTAGAGAGATGGTAGTTGGCTTCATCTTCCCGATCTTGAGCCGGTTGAAAATCGAGAGAGGCATCAAATTGATGTTAGCTCCAAGATCACAAAGGACATTTTGGAATACTTGATCACCGATCTTGCATGATAGTGTAAACCTCCCGGGATCCTTTTGTTTCAACGGAAGCTTCTTTTGTAAGACCGCGCTACACTCCTCCGTGAGGTTGATCGTCTCGAACTTAGCCCACTTCTTCTTCCCCACCACCGCATCCTTGATAAACTTCATGTGGTTTGGCATGTCACGGAGAGCATCGAGAAGCGGGATGTTGATGTTAACCTTTTGAAGCATCTCCAAGAACCTCTGGTACTTCTCGTCTTGCTTCGTCTTGGCCAATCGTTGCGGAAATGGAGCCTTGGGAGTCGATTCGTGCATCGGGGTAGGAACGGGATCGGAGTTGGGTTCCACTCGGCCGGGTACTCGGCCGAGTGGGGTGACTCGGCCGAGTGGGCGTCCGAGTGAGTCATCCAGTGGAGCTACTCGGCCAGCGACTCGGCCGAGTGCTTGGCCGAGTGAACCTCCCAGGTTTTCTTCTCCTTCTACTCGGCCGGTGACTCGGCCGAGTGAGTCTCCTTCCGGATTTTCGTCTTTTGCCTCGTCCGTTTCCGCCTCCGAATTGCTTCCATCACCCAAATCTTCGACACTTCCTTCAACTTCATCTTCCAAAGATGGATTTGTGTAATGAGTGCCACTCCGAAGCTCAATAGCGTGAACTTGATGGTTGTTCTTCGGGTTTTGCTCGGTGTTGCTTGGGAAGTGGCCAGGCTTGTGGACTCCTCCTTGAGCATTGGCTATTTGACTCATTTGCGTCTCCAACATTTGCATTTGCTTGGTCAACGCATTGATGCTACTCGCCAAGTTGTTAGTCGAGGTATTTTGAGTAAGCTCCAATGTCCTCAACTTTGCATCTTGTTGTGTCATCCTCATCTCCGACTGTGTCATCCTCTTCTCCGACTGAGCCATATATTGACGAATCAAGTCGTCGGTAGACATCTCCTTCTTTGGCGCTTGGATGACTCCGTTCTCAACATGGAAGCCGGGAGGTGGTTGCAAGGCGTTGTTCGGGTTGGCATAAGAGAAGTTCGGATGGTTTCGGTTGTTGGGAACATAAGGCTTCTTGTAACCTCCTTGGTAGTTCGAACCTCCTTGTTCTCCTTGCCAGTTGTTTCCTTGATTTTGTTGCCACTTGCCACCTTGTTGCATGAAATTGGCATCTTCTCCTTCGGGTTGGGGTGCTTGTTCATCAACTATAGCATCGCACCGAAGCACTCCTTTCTTGATGTTATCCAACTCCTTTGCTGTTTTTGTGTACTTCTCCATCAAGTCTTCATAAGCATCGATTCCAATGTTGGCAACTCTCCTTCTTCCAATGCGACGGTCAGTAGCCTCCTCATAACTTGAATTCACGGTCAGCTCAATAATCTCCATGGCCACGTCGTACTCGTTGTTCAAAAATCCTCCTTTCGAAGCGTAGTCGAGCTCCTTCCTACACATCTTGTTCAAACCACGATAGAAGTTCGTGATTTGATCCTCCTTGCTAATTCCATGATTTGGGCATGCTTGGAGTAGCTTCTTGAATCTCCCCCATGCCTCGCAAAAGTGCTCATCCTCGTATTGTTGAAACTGGATAATCTCATTGATAAGCTTTTGAGCCCTCGAAGGTGGGAAGAACTTGTTGAGAAACTTCGTGCACATGTCAGCCCAAGTAGTGACCTCCATCTTGTCCAATCCATCTAACCACTCTCTTGCATCGTCCTTGAGAGACCACATGAAGAGGCTAAGCTTGAGGTAATCCGAAGACACTCCATTGGCTTTATATGTAGCACAAATATCCAGAAACTGCTTCAAGTGAGCGTTCGGGTCCTCCATCGGTGTGCCTCCATATTGGTTGTTTTGCACCATGTTGATGAGGGACGTCTTGATCTCATAGTTGTTAGCTTCAGTGGTCCCCCACCCTCCTTGCTGGAATTGATCAACGACCGGCTTGTAACGGTTGTTCAAAGTCCTTCTCACTCCTTGATCCGCCATAAGAATTTTTTCCTAATCAAAGGAAGAAGACGGTTAAATCAATAGAAAAATAAACGCCTAAATCACCTATTAATCCTATTTCAAAATATCTATGTGAAATCTAATCAATCCCCGGCAACGGCGCCAAAATTTGATCGCACTATTTTCTACGACACAAAAATAAGTATAGTATAAAGAAGTACGAGTATCATATCCACAGGGACTGACAAATTGAAAACACACACAATACCTCTACTTTAGAACTAAACTGATGTCTAGACTTTTGCGAGTTTAGGAATGTGGTATTTATACTAGGCAAACAAATAAAAGGACTCAATAAATCAAATAAGGAAATAAATAAACAAAGCAAATAATTAATCAATTAAAATAACTTAGCAAGCAAGCAACTAAATAAATAAGGTAAGAACTCAATTAAGGAAAAGTGTTGATTCTAGGGAAGCCTACCTAATCAAATCTATGCAAATAATTAATGAGTACAATTAACCAATTTAATCCAATCTAGATGTGATACACGAAAATAACCTAACACTCCGGCTAAGGCAGTATAGATCGTCACCTAATAAGATCCTAATCTCCTTCTGGACTCATAGATATCAAATCAAGTGCAAAATAGAACAAGTATCAATGATATAATCAACTAAGTTCAATCACGACACTCAAATCGATTATATATAGACATATGATAATTCAACTTCGATCAAGACAATCAAACTATCATACCATATATTCATGAGATCTATTATGCAATTATCCTATCACGGCATAAACACATAATTATGCATACATAATCAATGGCCAGTTAATCATGCATGAGAATAAGCACCATGAAACATGCACCTAGATTGAAAGGCTAATTGTAATCAAAGAAAACACTCACATAAATTCAATTAGGCATTCAATCCCTAAAATCAACTAAACGAAATTAGCTAGACATAATTAAAAGAAAGGTAGAAGGAAGAATAAACATAATTAAAAGCATAAAGTAAAAAGAAAGGGATAGAAAAACTCTTGAATCTTGATGAATCTTCAATCTTCAATTGTCTTCATACATAAAATAAATCTAGATCTAAAGTATAAAAGTGTAGAGAAAAAACTAATCTAAAGTATATGAAAGATTTGAAGACCTCAAACTAAAAAACTTATGAAAAACTTGGATACAATGATGAGTTTTGGGGTATTTATAAGGTAGGGGTTCATAATTGTTACCTAAGTGGGCAAGGATTAGGTTAAGGAAATAAAAATATGAAATTTAAGAATTTTCGTGTGCTTCACTCGGCCGGCGACTCGGCCGAGTGGTCGTCCGAGTGGATCCATGCAGTTTGCGCACCTTTCTTGTTTCGATCGTATCTTCCTCATCCGAACTCCGAATTGACCTCCGTTTTCGCCTATATGCTCCTATCGAACTCCTCTTCAATGATATGCTTCCAATTCCAGAATAACTCTTTCAAAATATCGTGAGAATTCAGAACTTTGGGGTCAATACATCATCGTCTTCCTTGCTTTCATCGCCTCTCGTCTCGCCTTGGGTTTTCTCGACTCAAAAGCCCTAAAAACACTTAAAACAACCCAAAAGCGTAATCTAGCTCGACATAACATAAACAATACAAAATACAAGCTAAACTATCAAAATACGACAAGAAAACGATTATATAACACTTAGATAATATGCTAAAAATACACCCTATCAGGGTGCTAGTGTATCCTTCCCCGGGATGATCAATGTGATAGATGGGGGTTTGGCCGCTATGATCCTAGATAGAATTCCCCGTGAGGAGGACTGGCGGTTGGCAGAAGCTCAACCTTCTGATTTTTTATTTAAAAGGGCGGCTAGTTTTGAGTTGCAGATATATTTTTAGCTTATTCATTTCCTTTTAATGAGATTAAGGAGGTATTAGTAACATCTGTGTTAACTATTTATATTCTTCTCAGGCTGCTAGCTGCAGATCCATGCTAGGCATCCGTGCTTTAGCCTTTGACAATCTACAAGTTCATCATTCTCATGTGGAGGAAGAGAGAAAGAAACTTCAGGCTGAAGTGTATCACCTCCAGGAAAAAGCTCATCAACATGAGAATCTTCAAACTCTCCAAGCCCAGAAAAAGAAGCTTGAAAAGGAGTTGTCCGAATTAGAGAAGAAAGATCGAGATAGGGAGACTTATCTCCAGGCCTGGGAAAAAGAGATTTCCCAGCTTCGAATTAGTTCTACTTCCTGCTCGTCAGGCAAAGGATTTTCGCGAGGCCTTAACAACTTCTGTCATGCAACTAGCGGGGGCGCATGACGCCCGTTTTGCAGAAGTGGAACAGCTTAAGAGGCAACATGAACAAGAGTTGGCGCGAGCGAAGACTTCTTCTCGAGCCGAGGGTTTCCAGGAAGGGCTGGAACAGGGCCTCATTAGGGGCATGAGGAGCTGCCGTTCTCAGCTTCTTCTTACCCCCTATGGGCAAGCTTTCCTCAATCACTTAATTAACCGTTTGCCTGAGGCCTATCTCCACTCTCCTGGTTTTTGGGTTAGGATGGCTGAGCCTCTCACCGAGTGGGCGGCCAAATCTGTGTTCGAATGTTGTAAGATGCTAGGTGTTCCTGAGAAGACCGCATCTGTAAACCTAGGCCCTATTGTGGAGGCTTTTAGTCGAGCACCCGAGACCCTGGCTCTCAACCGCAAGATTAGCGAACAGAACCCCTGGTATCTTCGAGAACTTCAGAAGGCGGCTAACATCCTTCATTATCCCCATGATCATTTGGAGCCATCACCTTCTTGGGGCCCTCCCCGCATTCAAACTTATCTCCCTGATGCCGAGGCCCAGAGGCTCCTTAAGAGAGTTTTTGAAGAGGTATTATTCTATGATCCAAGGACCTTCTTCTTGTTTGTATTTATACTATTTGTGCTTAGGGACCAACAATTCCCTTGATTACTTATTATTTTTATAATTTGTTGTCGTATGATGTTTTCATTTACTTTTTAGGAAAAAGAATCTCCTGATCTACTTCCGCCCAGATGCGAGCTTCCCTTTGAGGCTTCCTCTCCCGAGTGGCTCTCTTCTGATTCCTCCGATACAGAGTCCGATAGTGCCATTCACACTTTGGCTAACCAGGCTGTCTTTCTCAGGGACCCCGAGAAAGTTTCCGCTACTTCTTCTGCGGAGATTCAGGCAAAGGGAGCAGTTGAAGCCGATATCTCTACCTCTGAAACTGGGCAGATCAATGAGGAGCCCATTACTACTCATGACCCTCCTGTAGTCCCTTCGACTATTGATACTGCCGCCCCTTCCTCCGAGGATCCTTCGGGGCTTGCTCAGGATACTGCTATCGGCCCTAATCAGGATACTTCTGTGGATCCTAACCAAGATGCTGCCGATCGCTTTGTGGATAACTTGTTTAATCCTGACGTTACTGAGCCTTCTGCCCACAACTAGAGTTCCTTTATTGACTCCTAGTTTATGTTGACAGCTGTTTTTGAAGTGAATCTCTCTTTCTTTCTTAGATTTTACTCTGAGTTTTTTGAATGACTGGAACTTTATTTTTCAGAATTTATTTTCTGTTTTTGTAGGTGTGATCCCTTTTTTTTTTTTTTTTTTTTTTCAACCTGTCGCCTTCGTAGGCAACGTAGTATAAATATTGACATAGAAAAAAGCATTTTAAGATAATGGGATACGGATATTACCACTAGGGGGATACTCCCTACTCCCCCCCCCCCCCCCCCCCCCCCCCCCCCAAAGTGAGGTATAAGGAGTCGGAGGAATTACACCTCATTTTTGGTAGTGTTCTTCAGAGAATGCCCCTTTTAATTTTTAGGGACTTAGTTCAGTTTTCTCAAAAGCTAAGAAATAGAATATTACCAAAAGGTATCATTAACCCTGTTTTCCTTCATTCTTATTGTTTGAAGAAAGTTTTGGATTTTTTCCTTCCTTCGGATTGCGGAACTCTTTCTCGCTTGTTTCCATCTGTTTTGAGGCCCTTTCCACGACCTGATTTTGTTCCTTCAATTTTTTGACTTCTTTTGTTAAGAGCTTCATCTGCTCTTGCTGTTGGGCATATTTCTTGGCCCATGCATTTTTAGTGTTCTCATTGAGATTTCCCTCAAGTTCTTCAGAACCTTCCTCATCTGGGGATTCCCAATCAGTAGAAAGTCCCTCTTCCTCTTCAGCCACTGTCGGAAGCAGCCTTGAGATTAGCTCTTGAGTTACGCCTTGATGCATAGGCTTCTGCTTATGCATTGCGGGAGTACTCTTACTTCCTCCCCCCTCCTGGGTCTCGCCCAAGGGATCTGTGTTCTGAGGATTTGCTCCTAAACTGTGGAGTCTTTTTTCAACAGCCCCTTCTACTACTCCTTCGATAAGGGCTTTCATTTGCTGAAGCATAGCTGGAGAAAACTGAGCTTCCATGTTGACACTAGCCTCTGTCAGCATAGTGTCCGTTCCTTTGTGTCCCATCACAGAGTTTTCCGGATTCCCGGTGGCTTGACCAGCTTCCTTGGAAACGGCATCTGATGTAACATTCATCCTTATAGGGATCTGCAAAGGTTTAAGTACGTGTTGAGGATTAATTCCAGATGCTCTTTGAGAGAGACTTGGGTATATGTAACTAGCTATTAACAAGCTTTCTGCATTTGAGCATTATTTATAGTGGCTTTGACAAGTGTAGCTTATTGGTTATAGGATTCTTGGAAGGGGGCGACCCTTGCCAACAGGTGATGAAGGCAAGTAATGATTTAAAGATAGGAATTTGATTATGACAAAGGGTTTTGACACGGTTCCTTCCTCTTAAGATGAGGCATCTTAATCATATGAGATTTAGTTACGACCCACTGCTGGCTTAGCAGGTCCTGTTGCGAGTGTTAACCATTCAAAGCGGTTTTAACGAGCGTGGTCTACTTAGCATGAGGTCCTTCAAGAATGGCTTTCGCCTTCATGGAGCTGATGTTAGTGACATTTGTCTTTACAAAATTTATTTTGCTAGGTTGTTTGTCTTCCTGAGACCTTCTTGATGAGACCTCTGGGAGGGATCTGATCAGAAGGAGAGGTTATTAAAAGTTTGTGTGGCATCTTATTTTATTAAGCTTAATGTGATATGCCTCGGCCGTACAGCCCCTTTTTGTCGCTAGCACCTATTTTATAAGGTTTTCTTGTTAATATATTCCCTGTTAGCCAGGGATTGTGAGAATGATGTCCCTTATGCGGGGTTCCTAAGCATATTACTTATTGAACCAAGCCCATGAGAACTTGGTCCATTTTATAAAGCTTGCAGAAGCGCTTATTATCAAGTTAAGCTTACGAAGGCAATATCCTCCTTGGAGGTTTATAAAGGTATTGCTTATCAAACAGCATTTTGTGAGAGTGCCACTTGTAAAGCGAGATCTAAGCGGGATTTTACCCACTGGAGTGCAATGGGTAAAACTTACAGGAGCGATATACAAAATATCGCCTTTAGAGCAAGGCTTGGGAAAAATTCTGCCCATTGCAAGGGGCTTGCGATGGAGAGGGTTTTGTAGAAGATTCTGCCCATTGGATGGGGCTTACAAAAGAGGTGCCTATTAGATAGGGCTTTGTGAAAGGGTTGCCTAGCAAGTAGGGCTTGTAAGGTGTTCTGTCCATTATATGGGGCTTATGATGATGTTGCCTGTTAAACAGGGCTTTTAAGGTGGATTGAATATTAAATAGGGCTTGTGACAGGTTCTGCCCATTATATGGGGCTTACGATGATGTTGCCTACTGTGTAGGGCTTCTGAGGGTTCTGCCCATTACATGGGGCTTACGAGGGTATTGCCTACTAGGTAGTAGGGCTTTTGGGAGTATTGCCTGTTAGACAGGGCTTATGAGAAAGGGTTCTGCCCGTTATACGGGGCTTACGAAAGGGTTGCCTGTTAGACAGGGCTTCTGAGAGGAGGCTCTGCCCGTTATTCGGGGCTTACGAGGGAGTTGCCTGTTAGACAGGGCTTCTGAGAGAAGGCTCTGCCCGTTATTCGGGGCTTACGAGGGAGTTGCCTGTTAGACAGGGCTTCTGAAAGGTGGTTCTGCTTCCAGATGCGGGCTCCCTTCATCAACATGGATGGGGTAGCCCTAGCATCTTTCGACTCTCCGTTTTCTTTAATGTTTTTATTACTTCATGGGTTTTAGGGTCATGGCAATTCAGGAGCATTCGCCTAGCTTTAGTGGGGATGCTTATTTCGTAATCACCAGACCTTTGCATCTTATGAATGGGTTTCATATTGAGCATATAACAGGCAGAATTGTATGCTCACCAAGTATACAAGGTGACGCGAACGTATTTTGGAATTGCTGTGGCTTGCGATCCGCCTTTTCTCTAAATCCCTCACAACCTTAAGTTTTTGACAAAACAACAAAAGATTAGCCATCACAATTCATGTCATGAGAGAGATGAGGCCTTGAGATTGCTTCCAATCTCTGAATTCATGAATTACAAGTGATATAGCTGTCACAAATTCATGGTATACATACTAAAATTTTCCAGGAATAATATAAATCTCACATTCGATATACATTCCTTTCATTAGATAGCCATCATTCTAAGTGATCATCACAACAGGGCAAATGAAAAGGCAAGTTTATGCGCATATCATCAGAATCAACTAGAACTTCGAAGATAAACAGGGGATTGGCCCCTTGAAACCACGGGTATTGACAGTGCTTACAAATATCAGTGTATGTTGGTCCCGGTATGCTATAGGAAAAATACGTAGAGGGGGGGGTGAATACGTATTTTGAAGTTTTTCAACTTCAATTCCTTAACTCAGAGTATAAAGTAAAGTGCTCTTGAAAATACTAAGACCTAGCCGAGAGCTAGATCTACAGCAATCACGAATCTCTTGACCTAAGCTTAGAGCTTGATCAAGAGTGAGACTTTACTCTTTGTGCGGAATTTGGTGAGCTAAAATCTTTCCTAAGTAATTGAAAATTCAAGTTAAGTTTGTTTATATGCACGTGCAATGGATAATCGAATACTGTAAAAGATTAAGGTAAGAGAGATACGACACAGAGATGTATAGTGGTTCGGAGATAACGCTCCTACGTCCACTTTGTTGCACGACGGCAACTGTTCTTTTCACTCAAGAACTTGAAGGTTACGGGTCCTTCAAAAACCTGGTCGGGATCGGGCTTCACTTGCCTAGATCAAACGACAGACGTAGTGATTGCGGGTTCACTACACAAACCTAACAAAGACTGGAAGCTTCACTTGCTTCAGTCAGACAGACAGGGAGATTACGGGCTCTCCTTACAGCCTAGCTTCGATCGAGCTTTACACAAACGATGTAAGTGTAAGCTTGGATCTCAACTCTACGATCGAGGCTTCTTCAATCGATGAAAGAAGGGCCTTAGATCTGAACAACCTAACGACGACTCAAAAACCTAACAGACAACAGTTTAGGGTTTTTGGTTGACGAACACACTAATGAAGAACTCTTTACAGTGAATGCAAAGATTGGCTAGAGTTCTTCTTCTAAGCTCGGATATATGAAGTGGGCTTAGAATCTAAGTGTGAAGGTTGTGAAAACGAGTTCCGATGGACTGGAAACTCGGAGAACACTTGAAACAAAAACTCGAAGATTTGCTCGAAGGCTTGGGAGTGTTTGTTTGCAGTAGGCTCGAATGCGCAAGTAGTGTTCTACTTCTTCACGTCTTCATCCTTCACTATTTATAGGCGGAGGGTTGGCTAAGATCCGTTGCTTGGTTGGTGGCCTTGCCCCTCCTCCTCTCGACAGTACTTGCGCAGGCAGTAGCTTTTGCAGACGCGCAGTTTTGGCATTTTGCCAAAATTGGCTAACTTCCAAGTTTAACAGTAACTGGAGCGACCCAGTACTGTAGCGGCGTCTTTGTCGGCCTGGCAGTCAACTCCGCTGCTCCTCTCCTCGTTCGACACGTGGAGATCTCGCAATTAATGCAAAGATCTCTAGTTGACTGAAATTCAAATTCGGAGCGGGAATTTGTGCTGTCGCTTTCTGGTAGGTATTGGCTCGCTTCGCTTTGAAGTTGTAGCGGACGTTCCAAAGTGAGTCGCTTTAGGATCATATTATAGCGGGTCGCTTTGCTTTGCTTGCAGCGTTTGCTTCGCTTCGCTTTACAGCATTCGCTTCGCTTTGCTTAGCTTCGCTTCGGTAGACTCGCTTCGCTTGTAGCGCTCGCTTCGCTTCACTTTGCTTCGGTAGACTCGCTTCGCTTGCTTGACTTGCTTCGCTTTGGAAAACACACTCAAGCGAGTGGCCTTCACTTGAACTTTTGAAGCCTAATATAAGCAAAATAAAAGAGCCATCCTAACAGTGTAGGCTTAGAAAAATTCTAACCTATTAACTACATCAAAATGGGTCGCTGGGAAAAGGACGCTTGGGGTTTTGGGATCTAATCAAAACAAGTGACTTTATTTAACAAATGTCCCATATAGTTCCCCCTTAACTTTTTAGTCCTTAACAATTCCCAACAATTTCCCCCTTTTTGATGATGCCAAAACCCATACGACTTAGATAAAAATAAATCTAGTCTATCTAACCGTGAAGGGAACTCCAAGCGGCTGCTTCCTTTGCAGTTTCGTTTGTAATTTTCTTTTAAGTTCCTTCCCCCTTTTTTTTTCGGTTAAATAAATGAGTTTGTAGCAAAAGGTAAAGTCATTCACAAAGCGAGTAAATGACACAAGAAGAGACAGAAATTTAAAAATAGGATATATGAACAAGATGTTCACACAAAATGAAACATGTAATTTCAATGTTTTCCTGCCGCTTTATCCTATTCCTGTTTCTCCTCCTCCTTCTTCTCTTCTTCTACATCTGCCTCCAAATCCTTTTCAATCATGTCTTCAGGTATGATGTATGCACTGAAAATCCTTTCTTCCATCGACTCAGCACTGTGGATACTTGGCCTCCTCCAAGTCTCTTCCAATTGGAAGGCTTCATCCACCTCAGCGTCGATGATGCTGCGATTGAGGATGCTGGTGCCAGGTAGGAATGGCATGATGAATTCTTCCTTGGCTGGTACCTTGATGATTAACGGTGCAGGCTCTGCAAACTGTGCAAGAGCGAAGACTTCTTGTCTAAACTTCTCATCATAGATACTAAGGAAGTTGTTGAGCGCAGTGACCCTTGAGCATTCAGTCTGCAATGGCACTACCTCCCAATAGTAGTAAGCTTTGATAAACTTCTCCTTGTAGTATAGCCATTGCTCGAGTAGTTCGTCAGGAATGAACTGCTCAATCTCACGGGCATCAGGGTGCTCATTTCTGCGTACAGCCAACTCCTCCTCCGACCAGCTGGACATCTGAGCTATGATTGTTTTGAACTTCTTTCCTGACTCGCTGCTCCAGAGAGGAAGCTTCTTGTTGAGTTGCTTGCGAATGTAGTTGCGTTCTTCTCTGAGAGGGTAGCGGCCAGAGTCAATCATTTCTTTCGCAGTTTTGTGACATGTGTCGATCGTAGCCTGATCTATGCATGCATCGGATTCTTCTGGCGTGATTGGAGCAAAAATGCTCCTGACCAAAACGGACTGGATGACTTTCATTTCATTGAAATTTTTCTCAATTCGTTCGTCAATGACTTCCAGTCGTTTTGTCCTTGTCCTCTTTTCCTTTTCTGCCCTTGGAACAACTGCCTTCTCAACTTTTTGGCGCTTGGTCCCTGATTCATCTCTCTCAGTTTCTGGATCTGTTCGCTTCAGTATTGATGATGGGGCAGATGAAGTGGGGGCTTCGTCTGAAGTGGGCGCTTGAGAACTCGAAGTACCTGCAAGAGTTTTCGAGTTAGACTGGCGCTCGCTCTCCCAAGCCATAGTCTCGCTCGCTTCTGCTAGCTTCCGCCTTTCCTCCTTTGTTAGCACAGTAACTGGAGGATGTCGAGCAATGGAAGAGGCAAGCACTTTATCTCCAAGTGGCTTGCGGGATTCTTCAGGCTTAGTGAGCTTTTCTTTGCCTTTCTTTGCAGACTTCGCCTCTCTCTCCTCTTCTCCAGCACCACTACTCTCCTTCAACGATCTCTCTGTTTCAACAGCTCCAATTCCTCCACCTTGTGACTCCAACAGATTGACATTTTTCAGTACCATCCCTTCCCCCTTTTTGGCATCATCAAAACCAGGGGTTGGGACGCTTGTCTTTCCAGTAAGAGATTTGTGAAGAACCTCAATCTTGTCAAGTACAATATGAAACATTTCTTCCGTTCGAGACTCGAGGACTTGCTTTTCCGACAATCCAGCAGTTTTCCTTAGATTTTCAAGCTCGCGCTTGTCAATTTCACTCTCCTCTTTGACTTTCTTCAATTGGGTTCGAAGTAAGTCAAGAGTCTTCTTGGTGCTGAGGAGTTCGCTTTCTTTCACCACCAACTCTCCCTCCTTATTCTCCAGTTTCTTTTTCAACTCCTTCACCTCCTTTTCCAACGTGTCCTTCTCTTTACCAACTGTGACCAGATTGGTATTTACCACTCTCAAGCGGCTCCGTTCTGCGTCACGCGAGTCCTTGAGATCATTCACCAGATTTACTTGTGCCTGCAACACTTTCTCCTTCTCCTTCAGCTCCATCTTCTGTTTAGAGATCTCGTCTTGTAAACTTGCGATCTCTGCATTCTTAACCTCCATTTCTTCTGCATGATCCCTCATTAGCTTCTTCTCATGCATGGTTGGGGTGTGCTCAGGGATATGGGTAGTTTCAGTAGGTGAGGATTGAGATTTGTCCTCAAGCGGCTTCTCCACCGCCTCGCTTTCTTGGGCAGATGGAGTGCTTTGCTTCAATTTCTTCTTCTTCCCTTGCTTTGCAGCCGCTTGCTTCAAGGGTGAAGCGGCTCGCTTCGTTCGGGGAGCTTCAGCTGCGGACACTTCTACAACTAGAAGTCCCTTATCCATTGGAATTTTTGTTGACTTCCACTGTTCATAGAAGACTGTCTTCTTGCTGTATATAGCCATGTCTGAATCCGGCCATCTTATCTCCGGATACTTTAGCTCCAACGCGACTGACAGTCTTGAAAAGAATTTCAACTTTCCCTTGCGTAGAATCTTATCTGGAGTTCCTGGTACGAATGCAAAGTCTTCTGCAGCTTCGTGAATTTGCTTGAGAAGCCACCCATGCCAGTTGAATTTCGTTCCTGTGAGGCTGTCGACGATCATGGTAGTGCCGATCATCTTCGTTTCTGACAGCGTGTCGAGGGAACCGACATAGCATGCAATGCTTCTCGTAAAGAGTTCGCAGATGAGATTGAACGGTTCCTTCAAATTTTTGCGAAGATTTGCCTCCTTGAAGTTCGGCTCTGCTCCGTCGACTTTAAATCGATCATACTGAACTTCGGCAGAAAGGCCTAGATCTAGCAGAGAATCTCCTCCTTCTCTTGGTAGATCGAAGACCTCGATGAGTTCACTCATATCAACTTCCACCGGCTTCCTGGTTCGTGGATTGGTGAAGGAAGATGTATTCTGTTCCTTCTTCAGATTCAGCAGAATCTCTCCGATGGCTTTCGCCAGAATCTTCGTCGGAACCAAGGTTACGAACTTCCATAGACCGGCCGTGGTCACGGCTCTACGGAAGAAACCACTCTTCTCTATGACGATCGGGTCGAGATGGGGCTCGACGTTGATGTGATCGCCAATATTTGACATGAACTTCTCCATCGTTTCTGTACTCTTCTTCTTGCCCATGGTGGATTTGAAGAAGTTTGAAGAAAGATTTTAACAATGAAATAGAAGGGGTTGAGACTCGTGAGTTGCAGAGTAATTGCAGATCTAACACGAGAATGGCAAATTTAGAAGGCTGTGAAGGGTTTGCAGTTCTGCCTCGTCCCATATATATAGAAATAGGTTATGGCTGACGTGGTAGGGGTAGAATGGTAATAACGCCGAAAATCCTGTAGGTAGGCGGCGGACGTGCGGTGATGGATTCTGACGTGTCCGGCGTCATCACAGTAAAAGTGAACCGCCACTTGCTCGGCGTCGCCACGTGGCCTTCTATGGTTGGCTTGTTGTATACGGCGTTGATCGAACGGTTCCAGATTGGGGCCTGTTGAGATTCGACGGCTGGATCTTCTCCGCCTATTCCCGCTTCAAATTCAAGCGTGTGAACACGCGCCCGTTATTTCCGTCGTTCCTGCACCTGCATTAAATGCACAGCAGAAAGTAAAATTGCACTCGAGTGCAGACAGCTCATACTCGCTTCATGCCCGCTCGCTTCGAGTTGGGCCGCTACGCCTTGACTCGCTTGAGAGGCATTCGCTTGAGTGACTGTTCTGCACTCGCTTGCGATGGCTAGCTTTGAGTGACGAAGCACTCGCTTGGCCATCTGAAGCGACTGGAATAAGAAATTGAATTTCTTTGCTTAATTTAAAATGTTTCTGACTTACATACTTCGAGGATAAACAAGAGTGTTTTCCTCTTTGTATTTGTGTCAGATTCATTTCATATATTCCACGTAGTGAGTGAAGGTTTCTAGCACGCTTCGGCTCACTTAGTGTACTTAAAATTGAAACACTTACCAGTCAATCTCACTTCGTAGGAGATTGATACCACAAATTGAAGACTTCATTTGAATTAGATACCACATGTTGAATGCTACACGTTGAGTTAGATCTTCATGGCATTCATCTTCATGGCATTCATCTTCATGGCATTCATCTTCCTCTACGAATTAGAGAGTCCTCCATCGAAGTGAATGAGGGAGAAAATGAATAAAGTACACAAGCTTACTGCAACCCGAAGGGAGCATCACGTAAGTGTACTTATTCACGACGAATGGGGGATGAGTACAAGTCCTTATCTCAGAGCAGAAATGGACAGGATGACAATGAGAATGCTCTGACAAGACAATCTCGTATTTTACGCAGAAACATGTCACCAGTCCTGCAACCTTTTGTATAAAAAGGTAAACCTTCAAGCTTTCCTACATTCTAGAGAATGAATCTGCTGTTGGTTCGCTTTGACCCAAGTTAGGGCAAATTGAAGCAACGCAGAATTCAAGATTGCTGCAATCTTGCTTGCTTTGGAAGTAGCTTGCTCCGAGAGAAGCATTAGTTCCCCCTTAACCATATACTTAACAATTCCAATAAGTTGGTAGGGAACTTCTTCCAGTACTCCACCTTTCTCCACCTAACTTCAGTTTCTTCAAGCGAGTGAGATTTGAAGTGGCTCGCTTGAGTTGGTGAAGATCCGAAGCGAGTGATGCTCAAGAGAAAAAGCGAACACTCCTTCGTGCATCCTGGAACTAGCATTCTTCACCAGGGTCTAATAACCCTAATTCCATGCATAGCTGGTTGAATCGAGACTCAGCTAGAGGCTTGGTGAGAATATCTGCTCGCTGGAGATCGGTGTGAATCTTCTCGAGCTTGATATCCTTCTTCTCGACATGATCACGAATGAAGTGATGTCGAATTTCCACGTGCTTGCATCTGGTGTGAAGCACTGGATTCTGCGAGATACATATGGCACTGTTGTTGTCGCAGAAGATCGGAATTTCATTCGCTTCAACTTTGTAGTCCTTCAACTGTTGACGAAGCCATAGGATTTGAGAACAGCAGCTTCCTGCGGCCATATATTCAGCTTCCGTTGTTGAAGTGGCTACACTTGTTTGCTTCTTTGAGAACCACGAGATTAGCTTGCTCCCCAAGAACTGACATGTGCCCGACGTTGATTTCCTATCAACTCGGCAACCTCCATAGTCAGCATCGGAATATCCAGTGAGCTCCAAATTGTCCTCCGCTGGATACCACAGACCCATGTTGACAGTGCCCTTCAGATATCGAAGAATCCTTTTGGCAGCTTCAAGATGGCTGTGTTTGGGATTGCTTTGGAAGCGAGCGCAGACTCCGACTGCAAAAGCAATATCTGGCCTGCTTGCAGTGAGATAGAGAAGTGACCCAATTAGGGCACGATAATCTGTAGGATCTACAGATTTTCCTCCTTCGTCTGGCTCCATCTTCCAGTTGGTATTCATAGGAATCTTCACAGCTTTAGCATGTTGAACACCAAACTTCGCAAGCATATCTCGAGTGTACTTGGCCTGATTGATGAAAATTCCATTATCCTGCTGCTTCACTTGAAGACCTAGAAAGCAGCTCATCAAGCCAATCATTGACATCTCATACTTGGTCTTCATTAGCTCTCCAAACTTCTCGCTAAGCGACTGATTTGGTGACCCAAATATGATGTCGTCCACGTAGATCTGGACCCATAGCATATCTTCTCCATGATTGATGGTGAAGAGAGTCCGATCTATCTTTCCCTTTTGGAATCCATTTTCCACTAGGAATTGAGATAATGTATCATACCAAGCTCTGGGAGCTTGTTTCAACCCATACAGAGCTTTCTTCAAGCGATACACTTTATCTCCCTGCTCGAAACCCGGTGGCTGCTCCACATACACTTCTTCCTTGAGTTCACCGTTGAGGAATGCGCTCTTCACATCCATTTGGTACACTTTGAATTTCTTGGCCGCTGCATAGGCTAGAAATAAACGGATCGCTTCAAGACGTGCCACTGGAGCGAAGGTCTCGTCAAAGTCGATTCCTTCCTCTTGGCAGTAGCCTTTGGCAACTAGTCGCGCCTTGTTCCTCACTACGTTGTGGTCCTCGTCCGTCTTGTTCTTGAATACCCACTTGGTGCCAATAACATGCTGAAACTTGGGGCGATCCACGAGGTACCATACGTCGTTCCTGGTGAACTGATTCAGTTCTTCTTGCATGGCGATCACCCAGTTAGAATCGGCTAGAGCTTCCTCCACGCTTGATGGCTCAATGTTTGAGAGAAAGCAACTGAACATGGCACTTTCTTCAAACACTTGACTTCTGGTCACTACACCCTTGGATGGATCTCCAATGATTTGGCTAGGTGAGTGATCCTTGAGCCACGCTCGCTTTGATCCGCCAGCTTCATCTTCATCCGCTTCCTTGTCGCTCGCTTCACCGTCCGAAGCGACAGGATTGGGTGCTTGGCCAGCACTAGCTTCAGGAATCTTGGGGGCAGCTTCGACTTCTCCTTTGGGATCCTGCTCGCTTGATTCTTTGATCTCATCATCTTCATCGAGCACGTCCCAAGTGAGTTGATTTGAGGGTTCCTTGCTTTGATCCTTTTCATTCGCTTTGGCCTGTTCCTGTGGAAGACTTAAAGAAGATTCATCAAATACGACATGGGGTGATTCTTCCACAATTAGGGTTTTACAGTTGAATACTCTGTAGGCTTTGCTAGATGTAGAGTATCCTAAGAATACTCCTTCATCAGCTTTGCTTTCAAAGGCTTTCAACTGTGACTTCCCATTGTTGTGAATGAAGACCCTACAACCAAAAATATGGAAATAAGATATGTTAGGAATTCTCCCTGTCCATATTTCATATGGTGTTTTGTCATGCCGTTTGTTGAGAAGCGTCCGATTCTGTGTGTAGCATGCCGTGTTGGCAGCTTCAGCCCAATATTTCATCGGGAGCTTCGAGTCAGCAATCATGGTGCGAACGGCTTCTTTGATGATTCGATTCCTTCTTTCAGCAACTCCATTCTGCTGAGGAGTGCGTGCTGAAGAGGTTTGATGTGCTATGCCATGCTCCGTGCAGTATGCTTCAATTGTAGAGTTCAGGAACTCTGTGCCTTTGTCGGAGCGAATGGTCACGATAGCTTGATTCTTTTCCACCGCCAATCGCTTGAGTAGTTGTGGCAGTTTGGTCAGTGTTTCCTTCTTGCTGAATAGAAATACAACCCAAGTGTAGCGAGAGAAATCGTCGACTACAACTAGAGTGTACTTTCTTCCATTTACACTAACTGGAGTAACTGGACCAAACAGATCCATGTGAAGCAGCTCGAGCACTCGCTTTGATGAGGCTTCTTCGAGACTGGCGAAGTGCTTCTTCGTCTGCTTCCCTCGTTGGCATGGTGAGCATGGATGGTCTTTGATGAAGACTTCATTCGGTATGCCTTGCACCAAACCTTTTCGAGCTAAGCGATTGATGGCTTTGAAATTGAGGTGGTTCAAGCGTCTGTGCCATAGCCATCCAATTTCTGTAGCACTTCTTGCAACTAGACAAGTTTCCTCCTTGCAGCTGTCCCATTGTGCTATGTAGACATTCCTTTGTCTAACTCCAGTGAGCACAATCTGGGATGTGAGTTTGCTCTTCACAATGCACTTGTTGGAGATGAACTCCACCCTGTACCCTTTATCACAAAACTGTGAAATAGATAACAGGTTGTGCTTGAAACTTCTTCAATTTTGAGCTTTCCAACTTTCAGTGCGCCGTATCCCCTGGTGCTTCCTCGAGAGTTGTCACCAAAGGTTACGTGTGGACCCTTCTTCTCTATGTAGTTGTGAAGTAGAGCTTTCATGCCGGTCATGTGTCTTGAACATCCACTGTCCAAGTACCAAACTGGTTGACCCTCACTTGGCATGGGATCCACGGCGCTCACCTGCAATTAGACAGATTTTGGTACCCAAATCAGTTTGGGTCCTTGCAGGTTAGTTCCCTTAGGTACCCACACTTGCTTCACTCTCTTTTGAGATGAAGCTTGTGTCTTGGGCTTCTCGACCTTCGAAAACTTGGTGTACTGCCTATAGGCAGCTTCACACGTGCAACAGTGTGTGCAAGAGGGGTAGCGGCTCGCTTCAGACCTACCTACGCTCTTCCCATTTTGCTTATATCCTGAAGCGACTTGCTTCGGATTAGCTTTGGGTTTAGAGACTGACTTAGGGTTTCTAGTCTGTTGAAGCGGCTCGCTTGGTTTCCTCGAAGCGGTCCAACTAGGGTTTTCACCCCGACTCGCTTGAGTAACCTTGGAAGTTTGAAGCGGCCTCTTGGTTGCTTCATGTTTTTCCCCCTCAACGTTAGTCCGGTTGGACCATCTCCAGTCCGGATAACGTGACACATAGACATTACTCCTCTTTTTAGGAGGTAGATCCTTTGTCTCTCGTGTCTTGGCTTGAGACTTAGAAGCTTCAACAGTTCTTCCTTTACCCTTGGATTGGTAAGACTTAGCAGGTTGAGTGCTAGGGACTGTTGAACTTTGCTTGCCCTTAGGGTCTGCCCTTAAAGATATAGACATCTTCATAGGCTTCTTCTTAGGGTTCTCAGCCATTTTGCCTTTGTCCTTGTTGGTGATCGCTTTGGATGCAGTGGGCAGTTCCAAAGTGACTGATGGTAAAGTGTGTGATGCACCAACAAAGACAGTCGGCTTGGGAGGTCCACCCTCATATCCAAGTCCTCCCTTTCTACCAAAAGGTAGAAGAGAACTCTCTAGTGCCTGTCTAGCGTATGATGCTTTATTTAAGTTGGCAACTAGAGTGGATTGGGTTTCATACCTTCCCTCCAAGCTTTGATGTCTAGTGAAGAGATCCTCGAACTTACTAGTCATAGCCCTTAGATTAAGTTTGACTTGGTCAAGCTCAGTGGCTAGCTTTCGGTTCTCCTTCTCGCTTCGAGACAGAGCTTGTTTTACCACTTCGTGGTCGCTTGACAGTTTCTGGTGTTTGTCAAACAACTCACTCCATGTCGAGGATTGCTCTTCCTCATTGACAGTGTGTGCTAGTGTAATTGAAGTGATTGAAGGATAGAAGAATACCTCCCCAGTTTCTTCATCGGTGAGCGCCATGAGTCCCAGATCCTCTCCCTCGCTTGAGTTGGGATCTGTGAATGCATCTGAGTCGCTTGAGAGATCTTCAGTTAAAGCGACCGGCATTTCACTCGCTACGAGCGCTCGCCTTGGGGCATCCCTCTTGGCCTTCAATTCTTCGCGCTCTTTGGCACTTAGCTTTGGGCAATCGGATTTGTAGTGGCCCATTTTGTGGCAGTGGTAACACTCCACTTCCATCATGTCGCGCGGGATCGGCTTGGTCGTTTCTTCTCTCTTTCCTTTTCCTTCTCGAGCATCAGTGCTCCTCCCTTTGTACTGTTTGTAGAATCTTTTATACTTGCCCACTCGAGAGTTCATCTTGTTGAAGTTCTTTGATAAGAACGCAATGTGTTCTTCCAACTCTTCCCTTGTCATTTTGGCAAGCGACTGCTCGCTTGGCCCTTCGGCAGCTTTGAATGCTACTCCTTTTGACGTAGTGGGCGCTTCATCCTCGTCGTCGAGGCTCATTCGATTCAGATCAAACTCGTGAGCTTTGAGCTCGGAGAACAGCACTTCTGGCGTGAGCTTCGTTAGATCCTTGGTAGCTAGATATAGCTCCTTCATAGTCTGCCACTTCCTTGTGAGAGCACGGACTATTTTCAGATTTACTTCCTTGTCTGTGAGTTCCTTCCCAAGCGAGTTGAGAGTTGCAGTAATGTTGGTAACTCTCAGCTCGAAGGCGTCGATGGACTCTCCTGACTTCATCACCAAATTTTCAAACTCCCGCATCTGAACGGCGAGCTTGTTCTCCTTGATTTTGTCTGTGCCTTGAGAAATGAGGGCTAGGGTTTCCCACATTTCCTTTGCTGTTGCACATTTCCTTATTCGTGGTAGATAGGCGTCCGACACGGTGCTCTGCATCGTGTGGCGTGCAATCTTGTCGAGGTTGGCAATTTTAAAGTCATTTGGAGTATACTCGTCCTTATCCTTCTCCACGTACTGTTGTCGAACATGGGCTGGACGACCTTCAGCAGCTGGAACCTCCACAGATATGGCTTTCTTAATTTCGATTGGTCCGTCTTCAACGACTTCCCACATCCGGTCGTGGATTGAGCATAGGAAGCTCTCGACTCGGAAACTCCATATCTCGTATCCTTCGATCGAGAACTGTGGAAGATTTGATGCACTGTATGTAGACATAGCAAACTATCAGCAGTAAATGCAATATGCGTGGGTGAGGTTTTGATGCACTTAGGAAATAGGATCCGGTTCAGTGAGACAACGTGAAGTGAGTGGGGACTCACTTCGGATATGCAAAGCAGAGGCTCGAAAGAACCGCTGCTCTGATACCACTTGTTGGTCCCGGTATGCTATAGGAAAAATACGTAGAGGGGGGGGTGAATACGTATTTTGAAGTTTTTCAACTTCAATTCCTTAACTCAGAGTATAAAGTAAAGTGCTCTTGAAAATACTAAGACCTAGCCGAGAGCTAGATCTACAGCAATCACGAATCTCTTGACCTAAGCTTAGAGCTTGATCAAGAGTGAGACTTTACTCTTTGTGCGGAATTTGGTGAGCTAAAATCTTTCCTAAGTAATTGAAAATTCAAGTTAAGTTTGTTTATATGCACGTGCAATGGATAATCGAATACTGTAAAAGATTAAGGTAAGAGAGATACGACACAGAGATGTATAGTGGTTCGGAGATAACGCTCCTACGTCCACTTTGTTGCACGACGGCAACTGTTCTTTTCACTCAAGAACTTGAAGGTTACGGGTCCTTCAAAAACCTGGTCGGGATCGGGCTTCACTTGCCTAGATCAAACGACAGACGTAGTGATTGCGGGTTCACTACACAAACCTAACAAAGACTGGAAGCTTCACTTGCTTCAGTCAGACAGACAGGGAGATTACGGGCTCTCCTTACAGCCTAGCTTCGATCGAGCTTTACACAAACGATGTAAGTGTAAGCTTGGATCTCAACTCTACGATCGAGGCTTCTTCAATCGATGAAAGAAGGGCCTTAGATCTGAACAACCTAACGACGACTCAAAAACCTAACAGACAACAGTTTAGGGTTTTTGGTTGACGAACACACTAATGAAGAACTCTTTACAGTGAATGCAAAGATTGGCTAGAGTTCTTCTTCTAAGCTCGGATATATGAAGTGGGCTTAGAATCTAAGTGTGAAGGTTGTGAAAACGAGTTCCGATGGACTGGAAACTCGGAGAACACTTGAAACAAAAACTCGAAGATTTGCTCGAAGGCTTGGGAGTGTTTGTTTGCAGTAGGCTCGAATGCGCAAGTAGTGTTCTACTTCTTCACGTCTTCATCCTTCACTATTTATAGGCGGAGGGTTGGCTAAGATCCGTTGCTTGGTTGGTGGCCTTGCCCCTCCTCCTCTCGACAGTACTTGCGCAGGCAGTAGCTTTTGCAGACGCGCAGTTTTGGCATTTTGACAAAATTGGCTAACTTCCAAGTTTAACAGTAACTGGAGCGACCCAGTACTGTAGCGGCGTCTTTGTCGGCCTGGCAGTCAACTCCGCTGCTCCTCTCCTCGTTCGACACGTGGAGATCTCGCAATTAATGCAAAGATCTCTAGTTGACTGAAATTCAAATTCGGAGCGGGAATTTGTGCTGTCGCTTTCTGGTAGGTATTGGCTCGCTTCGCTTTGAAGTTGTAGCGGACGTTCCAAAGTGAGTCGCTTTAGGATCATATTATAGCGGGTCGCTTTGCTTTGCTTGCAGCGTTTGCTTCGCTTCGCTTTACAGCATTCGCTTCGCTTTGCTTAGCTTCGCTTCGGTAGACTCGCTTCGCTTGTAGCGCTCGCTTCGCTTCACTTTGCTTCGGTAGACTCGCTTCGCTTGCTTGACTTGCTTCGCTTTGGAAAACACACTCAAGCGAGTGGCCTTCACTTGAACTTTTGAAGCCTAATATAAGCAAAATAAAAGAGCCATCCTAACAGTGTAGGCTTAGAAAAATTCTAACCTATTAACTACATCAAAATGGGTCGCTGGGAAAAGGACGCTTGGGGTTTTGGGATCTAATCAAAACAAGTGACTTTATTTAACAAATGTCCCATATAGTTCCCCCTTAACTTTTTAGTCCTTAACAATTCCCAACAGTGTATAATTCACATTTAAGGAGAGGAGATTAGCCTCTCAAACACAAGTTTCCTTTCAATCACCAGGTTTATCACGATTTCCACCTCAAAGAGAGCATAATTATAAAATCACCTCACATTCAACGGCTCACGGCCGTGGAAAGCTTTAGCAAATATCAAGCGGTGGTATGCACATTTGAGGTTTTTGCAGACTAAACAACAAACAGAGCATACCCAACCAATATAACATCAGATTTTCTCATATTCTCAACATGAGGACAGAATAAAAGGAAATCGTAAGTAGTATTACACCCATGAGTTGGAATTTTGCATAAGAAACAGGGGAAATCAACATCTCAACTTAAGAATTTCCCACAGACGACGCCAGTTGATAGATCCGGGTTTGAGATCCACAACAATTTAGAGTATTGTTTATCATGTTTCAGAGATCAAGGGGTAATATTCATGCGTAGAGAATCATAGATGGAAATGAGCAATGGATTTGTATGATTTATGGGCGTTAGTAGCCCGTTTTTTATATAACATCTCTTTTCAGGCATAATGTAAAGAATGAAGGCAAACGCATAATAATGAGAGCTTTTAACCATATAACTAGCTGAATCCTCAAGGTTGGGGATCTACAACAATTGTGTAAGGATTCATAGCGTTTGCAAAGGGTATTCATAGATAAAGCAGCCTAACGACTGAGAACAAGAGATTTGTGGGGATTTATCAGCCACAGCGGGGCATTTCATACAGATTTCATACAAGACTTTATTCACATAAGAGTTGCAAATGATAATCAAGCTATATGCTTAAATGGAGGACACTTCTAGCCATAGAACAATCGCATTCATATGAGATTAAGATTTATTCACATAGAGAACAAAGAGAAGAGGTGGAGAGAGGAAGAAACGGGAGCATAGAGCTCCGTTTTGGCCTCCCCTCTCGTAGCAGCGAAAGTTATACCTTAGGCTTAAGATAGTACACGAGAGAGAGATCCTTCCCGACAGTGAGAAAGAGAGAATGATGGTAATGGCGAGTGAAGCTCCAAGAGAGGTGGCATCGGGAAGCTTCGACGACTTGCGCTCAAGGAAACTCAAGGCAAGAATGTGGAAGATGAATGGAATAGTACGCGAGAATGCGTAGTTGTATGGAGAGTTGTGTTGTGATTGTGGTTACGATGATGATCGTGAGCTGTGCAACTACCCGGTATTTATAGAGGTAGGAAGGGTGAAAAAGTGAGCATTCATGCTAAAAGAGGACTCTAAAGGAATTTCCATGGGGACAAGACTCTTCCCCGTCATCAATTTGGTGGTCCTTACTCTAGAGCATATAGAGTCACGCGGACGACGTGCTGTGCAGATCCATAAGCCTCTACAGATGCCTGCAGCTTCTGCACCACTAGGACCTCGACAGATCCTCGGATTATCCCAGATGCTCACGGGAGCTGATCAGATCCTTTGATCCTACCTGATCTCAGAAAGTTCCCTACAACTTTTTTAGGCTAATATCCGCTTTTATTAGTAATGTGAATTTACATAGTAAGGCTGATATTAATCCCTATCAGTAGTAATTTATTTGTGGTATTATAATATATTTTGGTCAATTTATATAAAATTTTAGGGAATTAGGTGTTCTAAAATATTGATTTTATGATTTATTAAAAAAAATTGTGTGAAAAAAATAATTACGAAAACTTGTAGTAGATAATTTTACGAATATATTACTTCCTCCATCCCATTTTACTTGATTTATTTCATTTTGACACGAAATTTTATGTGCGATGTTAAAAGTGAAAAGTAAAAGGTGAACATTGAAAAGTAAGAGTAAATTAATTTTATTTTAGAAAGGGGTATTGGTATTTAAATACACGAACTATAGGGGGTATAACGTTTCTCTCCTGAACTTCGATCCTTGGTATTTTAATACACGAACTTTCAATTTTTTGTAATACTTCCACAAATCTCAATTTCCCCCAAATTGAATCTTACGTGGCGAAATTGAATCCGACGTGGCGATACAGTTGGCGTTTCCTTATCGAAACGACGTCGTTTTCGATAATTAGAAAGGTGAAAAAAATAAAAAATTCCACCTCATATTTCTCTCCTCACCCAACCTCTGTCCCTCTCTTCCGGCACTGCCGCCGCCGCCACCACCATCAACAAGAAGAAAGGGAGCTCCGTCTCCGTCGACAGCGGTGGTGCGTCGCCGCAGATCTTCCTCGATTCTCTATGGCTCCCTAATTCCTCCCCTCCCTTTCACGGTATCCCTCTCTCTTACCCCCCTTCTTCACCTTCTTCCTCAATTCATCGATGGACGGTTCGCCCCCTTCCGCGGACGCCGTCGCCAACGATGGTGGCGGGTTCACTCTCCTTGGGCCTCAATCGTCCGAGGAGATTCCAAGCAGAACTCCTCTCCCACTGCCGCCGCCGCCGCTACAGCCTCACCTTTTGCGGCTTCTTCTTCTCCGCCGGTGGAGGAGTCTACTGCCCCCGATAACTCCTTGATTGAGAGTTTGGGTTCGGGCTCTGAACCCCAGCTCGAAAGCCCTAAGAATAACGGCGACAGCAATGCGGGTGGTCCGAGGAGGCCCGTTTGGAATAGGCCAGTGAACGGCGTCGTTGAGCTCGCTTCCGCCTCGCCCAACCTCTTCTCCTTCTCTTCAATACTCTCTTCCTCTCCACATTAATTACTGTCCGTGGCTGCCCCCCTTCACTCTCTTGCACGCTCTCCAAGTAATTGTACATGAACTCAAAGGGGGCACCGGGAAGATGGTAGGAAATCCCGAATTCGCCGCCGCCACGACGATTGCCCAGTCAACGCCGTCTCGGGAGGGTGGATTTTCTGATGGGCTTTGAAGTATTTGGAGCCGTGGTGGTGGGCGGTGAAGGCATCGTCGCTAGGAGGGTGGTCGGACGGCGCCGCCGCTGGGCTTTTAACCGGGAAGACGCGAAGAGAATTTAGTTTTTTATTTGTATTTTTATTTTTATTTTTATTTTTGTTTATTATTTATTTTTATTTTTAATGTGTCATAACCAAAACAACCTCGTTTCGATGAGGTGGATTTTTGTTTTTTTTCCTCTTTTTTTTTACCATTTTAATTATCGAAAACGACGTCGTTTCGATAAGAATATGCCAACTGTATTGCCACGTCGGATTCAATTTCGCCACGTAAGATTCAATTTGGGGGAAATTGAGATTTGTGGAAGTATTGCAAAAAATTGAAAGTTCATGTATTAAAATACCAAGGATCGAAGTTCAGGAGAGAAACGTTATACCCCCTATAGTTTGTGTATTTAAATACCAATACCCCTTTTAGAAAATATGTCAATTGAAGTGGGACACCCCAATTAAGAAAGAAAGTCAAGTGAAGTGGAACGAGGGAATAGTATATAAAGCTATAACTTTGAATTGATTGATTAATTAATTACTATAAATTTTTTTTAGCTTAAATAATTTTTTGATTTAATCTAATTAAGAGTTTGAAATTAACATACAAACAAAATGATGAAAAAGAAAAAGAAAAAAAAAATTGTATAAAAGTAATGTACTGTAGCAACTGTAAAAATGAATTTAAAAAGTAGATAGTGAATTGCAAGTGGAGGGTGTGATGAAGGGTTTGCACCTGCAAAGCCTGGCAAGATCGAAGCTCCCGATTAATTGCTACCGGTCATTACATTGGGTTTCTTTTTAGACTATTGCACATTGCCTAACATATAAATCATGGAAAACTGCAACAAGAATCTTGAAGCCCATGTATAAATTTGTATTTGAATTGAAATCAGCTGCATTTTTTGAGTCAAATCGTGCTTTATGCAACCTCTATATATAGATCGAATGATGTCATTTACTCTCACAAGTATTATGCTCTTGAGTAAATATCAATTCAATAAATTTCTTTAGATTGCTATACTTTTTCCTTTGAAATTTAGAAGTTAGAAGGTTCTTTTTATTTATTGTAATTAATTGTATTCTTTGAGTTGACAAAGGTTCTTTTTTTTTTCTTTTTTTTTCTTTTTTTTTTTTTTAAATCTTTCTTCTTTCCCCTTTTTTACCTTATCAATTACTATTACAATGTTGACTCTAGATCCATACATGTCCACTTCCTCGATGTTCATTTCTACTATTTGTGTGCACCTGATTAGTTGAGAATTCTATACAAGAATATTAGAATGGATGTGTTTTGGAATCGTCAAATAATTTATCTCAGTATTGAAACAGAAAATTGTCAATGAAATTTTAACAAAAAATACAATGCAAATTAATGCCTACATTCAGAGATAATATTGAATGCATACAGAAATACATAAAGATTTTTTCAATTCTGATGGAAATAACTTGACACCATCCTTCCTTAATTTTAACAAAATTTTCGTAGTGTAATTCCTTTGAAGAAAAAAAGTTCACAAATCCTAAAGAATGACATTAATTGTACTTTATATTAGTTTGAAGCACACCAAAGTGATTCCGAAAGTGCAATTTTCTGATTTCCTATCATATTAATTTGCTGCAAAAGCTTGGGTTATTAGGCTTCGTTTTTAGTTTATTCTCACATTTGAACTATAATTGTACTCCCCCGATATAGGAGTTTAATCGACAAATAATATAGTTAAAATGAACATAGTTTATTTCAATTAATAATTATTATTTTTCCACAAAATAACAAAAGTAACATTACTTAAGTATGAATGCATGCATACAAAATATGATTGTATGTGTCTATTATATGCAATAAGATCGTTCATAGATTATTTGAATAATTGAGTGAATTTTATGATCGTATATACTTCGTGTCTAATCGTTCTTTAGTTTCAAAATTATTTATTTTTAAAAAAAAAATCACCGTAATACTATTTAAAAGTAAATAAAGTAAAAACATACATTATATATTTAATACCACTCCGGTCCTAGTTAGTTGAACCATTTGTTTTTTGACTTTTTCGGCACGCGTTTCCACCGAGACGTAGTACGGGTTTTACGATATAATTTTGAAATATTATTTCTTTTACGGGATACTACGAGTGTCGAGATATCCCGTAAAAGAAATAATATTTCAAAATTATATCGTAGAACCCGTACTACGTCTCGATGGAAACGCGTGCCAAAAAAGTCAAAAAGCAAATGGTTCAACTAACTAGGACCGGAGTGGTATTTACATTATCATGTTTTGGAAGGAAAACTTCTAAGTGGGCATAATACTGAACATAAAGTTTTGATACCTCGACTATCTTTAACTCCATCAGATTAAAGTTTGCCATTCAAGTTTCAACGTTGACAATTTCCATTGATTGTGTCTTATGCAATGACCATGAATAAGAGTCAAGGACAATCTCTTTCTCATGTTGGATTGTTTCTAAAAAATCCAGTTTTTAGCCATGGTCAACTCTATGTTGCTATTCAAGGGTTCGGAGTCGCAAAGGTTTGAAATTTTTAATGTGCACTGAAGATGATAGCATTTAGATGTCACTGAAAATATTGTATATAAAGAAGTTTTGCAAAATGTATAATATGCATATTTTGTGTTAATATGATTTTCCATTTATTGAATGTTTGAATTTTCACAATACTTAACTATTATTTTGTCATAATAACATTAACAATTACAGAGTAATATCTTCCATGCAACGCACGGATGCAACACTAGTTGGTGGAGAAAGGAAGCGTTAACGGTGGAAGAAGGAAGCGAAATGGGTATGCTTGGATTTAAATATGTGGGTCCCACATCAAAAATTAAAAACAAAGAGAGAAAAAAAAAAAAAAAAAAAAAAAGAAAGAAAAGAAAAAGGAAAAAGAGGCGTACGTAGTTAACGGACCTGTTTAATGGAGGTTCTATATTCCCCGCTTAATGTACATTTGGGTGAAATATGCCATGACGTTGAAGTTGGGGTGATACTCTTGTCAGAGCATCTCCAACAGTTTTCTCTATTTTCCTGCAGCACTAACACTAAAATAGTGCAGATACAGTAACTCATCTCCAACAGTTCACACTAAAATACAGCAGAAAAGGAATAGTCCAAAATATGCTTTTCTCATTTATTTTTTGAATAAATTGTAAACATGATTAAAAAAAATGACAATGATATAAATTTTAACTCATTAAATTAAGATAAAATAAGTAGATATTGCAAATAATTATAAATATGTAGTTTGTTTTGTACTTTAATTTGGCAATGTTATGTAATTTTATGTTTTTCTTATTAATGCATTTTTTTTATATTTTGTTTCATTATTTCATACAATCATTTTGTATATATATTTGTATCACACGTAAATTATAAATAGAGTTTTAAAAGAAAAGAAAAATTAGTTAAATTAAAAGTAATATACGAGTAATAAATTGTAAAAAGAACAACAAAAATATAAAAAATTGATACACACAAAAAAAGAATATATCAAATTAAATTGTGAAAAGAAAAAATAAAATTATCAACAAAAACAAACTAAATTGAAATACTACACCACAAATAAAAATCGCAAACAAAACGAGCACAAAATGATGAACACAAAATTATAGTGCAGTGAATAGTGTTACTCTATATTTAAGGGAACACTGTTCATTGCATTATAATTTCTCTATTTTGGTGCAGACTGTTGGAGCAAAACTCTGCACTAAAATAGTGTTCGACACTATTTTAGTGCATTGTTGGAGATGCTTTTAGAGGTAATACCCGTGAAGGCTTATTTGCTACTTTTCCTTTTAAAAAGTAAAAAAGAGAAATAGTTGAAAATATTGTAAATTCTTTAAAATATCAAGGATAAAGAAAAAGTAAAAGTAAATTAGGCGAGAGATATTGTGATTTTAAAAACCTAAAAATAAATTTAGAATACGCCTAAATCCGATACTAATAATTTCACACTAATTCTAATATCTATATATATACTAAAGTAAAATACTTTTCCCTCCAATTTTCTTGGTAATTAAACTTTATTTTTTAATTTAATAAGGTTATTATTTTTCTCTAATTAAATTTTACATTTTGTAATTTCCTATACAAACACTTAATACATTTATTTCTATGAAAACCTTTTTTAATTCATTAAAATTTTAACATATAAGTTGAATTTCCAACTTCAATATAATTGATTTCCTACTTTATAATATTTTATAATAAATTTTATTTATTCCCTTGACTAATAAAATTCAATATGTTATTGTATACATTAATATTCTTTCTTTGCATGTTCATTTTTCTACAATTGATAAAACATTGGTAAGCTCAATTGATAATGTTATAAATTCTGTAAAAATTCATGCATACATGAATGTTTATAGTTAAATAATCTATAAAAATGAGACATACAAACCTACTCATGCATATATGTATATAAAATGTACATAGGGATACGCAAACATATTTTACTAGAGTGTACTACTCTCTATAAAAAAAAGTTTTTCATTGTGAAACGAAGTGAAATTATCAATAATTTAAATATTTTATAACTAACATATGTCATGCACTATTATGTATCGATTAAATCCCTGCATCGCGGGGTACAATGCTAGTTAGGTGATAAAGAGAGAGTACATCGATTCCTTGAATCAAACTCCTACGTACGGCTGACTTGCCCAGATGGCAAAATAAACTCCAGAATAAATTATAGATACCTGGCTATTTGCCCGAATATATTATACTCCATACATAAGGAATTTCGGCTCTATACTTCAACATTACTTCATATTATATCTAATACTGTATATTACTCCCTGCTTCCATCCTTTTATACTAGTACTAATTACCTTTCTTTTGAAGTACGAGAATTAAGAAATGCTACATATGCGTGTTAATGTGATGAGTGGATGTGCAAAAAATTGTTTTTCCTTTAGTAACTTTAAACTAAATAAGAAAACATAGCGTGTTCCGCGGGATGTACTAAAAATGAATACGTAACTAATATAAAGGGACGGAGGATTTAACTAGCAATGTATTACAGTTTGACGACACTCTAACAAAACTGATACTTTTCGGGTTGCTTCAGCTCCAAAATTAAAATCACACGGTTTATGCAGCCAGCGCCGCATTTCTCTCGCACTTCAATTTCAAATTCCATGAATTCAACTGTCCAAGATCAACTTCTCTCTCTCTCTCAGCTGACGGCCGGCTAGTGTATAATAGCCGTGATCCTTGAAACAAGGATATCCCTTTATTTTAAAGATAAAGCAAGCGCACTAATTCAATGCGTTTCTTGCATTAGCACTATAGCTTCTCATATTATATAAGTGCCCAATTTCATACTTTCCCACCATTTCCATCAAAGCTCGATAGCTTTTTCAAATTGAAGAGTACCTCTCCAATCTCAATAATATCCAATAATAGCTGAAAAAACCAAAGAAAATACGAAAACTCTCAAAATAAGAATGGCTACTCTAACCCGAAAAATCCCTACGATTCTATCATTTTTACTCTACCTAACGTCTTTGCATAACGTAGCAGCACGAGACGGCGACAAAGTGGCGACGGCGAACAAGAATATGAGCTGGTGGTGTAGCACAACTCCTTACCCCCAGCCCTGCAACCATTTCATGAAAAAATCTGACCCAAAATCCGCCCATGAATTCAGAACCATGACCGTGGTAGCCGCGTTAGAGAGGGCCTCTGATGCTAAAACCCGAGCCAAAAAGCTCGGCTCTCTTGCCAACACCACGAGAGATAAGATGGTGCACCGAAACTGCGACTACGAACTCCTCGAAAACACTATTCTTCAACTAGACTCTATCCTACAAAGAATCAAAACAAAACCATACTCCGCAGATTCAGACATGCAGACGTGGCTCAGTGCGGCACTCACGGACGTCGAAACCTGCACTTCGGGATCCCCGGAACTTAGCTTGTCAATAGGGAATGTTTCGGAGATGATAAAGAATGGTCTGGCGGCGAATGCAGCTCTCTTGAAGCGTGATCGTAGAGTTCCGGGTCGGGTCGTTACTTCCGATGGTGACCGGAAACTGTTGCAGAATTATGTTTGGGCGTCGAAGGCGAACGTGGTGGTGTCGAAGGACGGGTCGGGTCAGTTCGGCTCAATCCAGGAGGCGATCGACTATGCGACCGGTAACCGGGTGGGGAAGAAGCGGGTGATTGTGTATGTTAAGAAAGGGGTGTACGAAGAGAACGTTATGATTAATAGGACGATGAACAAGGTGATGCTGGTTGGAGATGGAGTGAGGAACACTGTGATTACCGGCAACCGGAGCTCCTCTGCTGGCTTTACTACATACAGCACTGCCACATTCGGTAAGTCTGTAACGCCGACTTTTACCTTGATTCACTTTCGTAATCTTGATTCAAATTTATTACTAGCTTTCCTTCATCCTTACATCAAAATTTTATTTGATTTCTTGTGCTTTAGTAAGTGTTTGGTCCAATGACACTAAAGAGTAGTTTTTAAAGGAGTAAACAATTGAGGGGTTGAGTTATCCATAATAAGTAAGAATAATCGATAATCAATTACTCAAATCAAACGAATAGTAATGGTATTAATTAATTGTTAATTTCCATTTCCACGCCCACAAAAGAAATAAACTAAACACACGATAATTCATTAGGATTTAGTACACACAATAGGGGTTCAATTACATTTTGTATTCATCGAACTTTTACTTAATCATATAGTTTTGATGAAAATGATTGAAGTCTCTAATTAATACTTCATCCGTTCACAAAGGATGTAGTATTTTTGTTGTTTACGTCCGTCTATAAAGAGTCTGATGTTTTCATTTAAGTCCATTAGACTCCCTTCATAGTTTGTGTCCTCTTTATTTATTTATTTATTCATTTACAAGATAAACAATAATACGTTATAACTTCAATCTATCTTTGGTGACCCTAACCCATACTTAAAAAAATGTCATCCCTCCGTCCCGTGGCATTAGTCTCATTTGGATATGGCACAGTAACCAAGACATGCAGAGATAAAGGGGTTTTAAAAGGTGTTTTTGTGTGTTAAATTATTTCCTTTTAAGGAAATGAGACTAATAAATGAGACAAACAAAAAAGAAAAGTGGGACTAATGCCACGGGACAGAAGGAATAGCAATTATTTATTTATTTATTTATTTATTTATTTTTTTTTATAAAACCAGTGTCACCAAGAGCCATCACACTTTTAATGGATGGAGAGAGTAAAAAACTTGAGTCGGTGCAGTTGGTTCATAGCAACATATTAATGTTTTTTCAGTTTCCGCATACCGCATGTAATATTTACGTTGAACCTTTCTCTAAATACAGAAACGTCCATATACTTATTTATCTTTAAATTGGAAATGGTATAATAATTTGGATTATTATCACTTATAGTCCCAAAGTTTCAACCTTTATTATGATAATGTTCCAACGTTTTAAAATTTACAATAATGTTCTAACGTATACAATAGTTTTTACGAATGTGCCCTAACATTGATTCGATTACTATGTGCATATGTGGCTCATCGAAATGTCACATCACATGTACATTTGGATTAGTTTTTTTTTAAGTAAAAATAAATAATTAAAAATATATGAAAAAAATAGAAACTATAAAAATCATATTAGGTTTTTTATTCTTAGAATATATGTTGTATAGATGTCACGTTTTTCAATTTAAATTTTGTTAATTTTTAATTTTAACTTTAAGTTTTCTATTTTTAATTTTTATTGATGTTTTTCAATTTTTAACTTTGCTTTAAACTTTTCTGTTTTATATTTAATTTCCTTCTATTTATATATTTTCAGTTTTTTTAAAAAAAATGTTAATCCATGTGTACGTGGGACTTGACATTCCGTGGGTGAGCCACATAAACATAAAGCAGCCGGATGTCATGCTAGGACATCATCGTAAAAGATATTACATACGTTAGGACATTATTATAAAATTTAAAACGCTGAGATATTATTGAAAAAAACTGAAGCGTGAACAATAAGTGATAATAACCTTAATAATTTTGTATAGGTATTTCCCACTAATATATAACCTTTGTATTAACTTTGGTTTTCACACCCCTTTTAAAAATTATAAATAAATTCCCTATCCTTTAATTTTTCTTAATTATGTCTCAAAGTTTGGCGTACTAACCGTATCAATTTCTATTAATTTTTTACATTTTTTTAAATTACTTCAACATATTATAATTAACTAATTTTCAATTTATTTGTAGAGTTTTATAATCAATTTAGGGACCTTTAGAGTTTTTTTTTTTTTTTTTTTTTAATATTTGATTCTAATTTGTTTAGATAAAATAGAGTTGATAAATTAGATCTTAAGGTATGCAATTTCTTATGATTCAAGGTTTTTTATTTCCTGCACTAAAAAAATATAGATAGTATTTATTATTGTTCTCAATTAAGAATGATTACACTTCGAAGACAACATAAAAACTTCTAAGGAACATATTTATTTTATTTCGTTCTTTGAGGGCATTCGTTGTCAATATGTTTTCAAGTGAAAATTCATTAAAGTTATCGCCTCTTTTAATTTTTTTTTTTTTTTTAAAACAAATCACACAAGTAAATTGCTTTTAAGAAGTAAAGTTCAAGCTATACATATTATGCTACATTTTTATATTTTATATAAAAATTATACATAGAAAAACAATTAATATGACTCCGACTATACATATTATGCTACATTTTTATATTTTATATAAAAATTATGCATAGAAAAACAATTGATATGACTCCGATGAGGAAATCTTTGTTAATTGATACTATTATTTTTATTTATATAAATAATTACGGCGAGAATAGAAAAGTGAATGCGATCGGCTTATAAGTCCATCTTTAAAAATAAAATCAAGGTCGTGGGGAGGGCTAACCAAGGAACCATGTTTACCTCATTACATAAACTCGACTGAATTCGAATAACCAAATTTAGTTTTTGTCCAACTATACTTTTTCTAGTGAAATTCAACCAACCATAACTTTCTTTGATGCAGGCGTCGACGGCAATGGATTCATTGCACGGGGCATCACCTTCCGCAACACAGCCGGTCCAGAGAACGGGCAGGCCGTAGCTCTTCGATCAGCCTCCGATTTATCTGTCTTCTACGGCTGCAGCTTCGAAGGCTACCAAGACACACTCTTCGTCCAATCCCAACGTCAGCTATACAAATCCTGCTACATATACGGCACCGTCGACATCATCTTCGGCAATGCCGCTGTCGTCCTCCAGAATTGCGTCATCTACGTCCGAAAGCCTCTGCCCGGGCAGGCAAACATGATCACTGCCCAGGGCCGAGGTGACCCGTATCAGAATACAGGCATCTCCATCCATAATTGCCGGATCTTGGCCGCACCCGACCTCAAACCGGCCGTTGGTTCGGTCAAGACGTATTTGGGCCGCCCGTGGCAGGAATATTCGAGGACCGTTGTTATGAACACGTATCTTGATGATTTGATCGACTCGGAAGGATGGTCCAAATGGGGCGACTCTGACTTCGCACTGAATACTTTGTATTACGGGGAGTACAAGAATTTCGGACCGGGTGCTTCAACTGAAAACCGGGTTGATTGGACGGGTTACCACAATATAACCAGCCCCAATGAGGTGGCGAAATTTACGGTGGCGAGCCTTATTATGGGTCGGCAATGGCTTCCGGCCACCGGTGTGCCATTTACCGCCGGCTTGTGAGCTTGCGTGATTCCCTTCTATGTATAAATGTGGTGATATGTGATTCTTTTATATATTGATTGTTCCTTTATGTGTAATTCTTATTGATTAATTAGTACGATTTAATGAATGAAGTTTCAATTATATTTCACATTCTTTTTAAAATCTATAGATTTAAAATTTTTTACTGATCATTAATAATAATGCTATTAATTTCTATGCGATATATACAATAATTTTATCCGCCTTGGCTTTACTTAACGTGATACAAATTTTGATATATATAGAAATCAAAAACACATCTAACCAACGCACAATGATTGGTAACCCAATTTGGTTATAAACAACATACATCTTGGGGATCTCTCCCGAGGAAATAATCCGCTGTTAAGAGTTTCAGAGATATAAATAACCGCTCACAAATTCGCTATTACTCATCACCCGTTTACACTCTCTATAATGAACTTGAAGATAACACTCCTAAACCCAAGCCTAGCCAAGTTTGTCAATAGCAATTAAACAACTATTTCCCCTTATCTTAAAACTTGATCAAATACAATAATCATTCAAAACCCGAAAATATAAAGAACCATATATGTAAAAAGAAAATATACGCTCAAAAATTCTAAAGCACTCGACAACTTTGAACATGTTATATGGCGCCTATTTATATAGACCCTCCAATTTGAGTCCTACTTGAACAAGGAAATATCCAATCTCCTTGTCAATATCCATAAGGAAATAAGAGATCTTCTAATTCCCATAGATATCGTCATGGATATCTTTTATGGATATGCTTTGCACAACGGATTTGCACATCGGAATACTACATACATATGCCAACATAATTCATACACTCACAATCTCCCCCTTTAGCACTTATGTAGTTAAACATTTCAAAAACGGCTCCCCCTTGCTTCTAAACATTAGTAAAGCAAATCCATTTTCAATTGAGACAAACTCTGCAATAGGTTCTAGCTTAAACTAGGGCAAAGTTTGCAACGGAAATCCTAGAATACAAAAATTATTCATAAGTTACCCCCCTGCAAATGTTAACTCCCCGAGTTTAAAAACCCAAATGTTCAGCACAAAACTAACTCTACAGCTTAAAAATTCAATTTCCTTCTTCCCCCCTCGTTTGACACTTTAATGCCAAATGAGAATGAACTATCAAGGTAGTGCATGAGCATAAGGTCCTGGAGAACCCGTTCTCTCTTTTGACTTAGACATCGAGTTGCACCTTCAGGCAAAAGAAGAAGGAACGAGGAGGAGTTGGGACCAATCAACATTCACCACTACCGCAAGCCATAGGAGATCCGCCGCTCACGAAGAAGTAATTTAATGATCATTTCAAAGGAATTCTTCGGTAGCCTAGATTGTCCGGAGATCAAGACTTGGAAGGAGATGTGCCGACTCTTTCTCAACAAATTCTTCCCTCCGTCCAAGACATAAAATTAAAGCTCATCAATTATACCCATAAATTTCAACAATATGAAGATGAACATCTCTATGAAGCTTGGGAAAGATTCAAGAAGCTATTCTGCAAGTGCCCAAATCATGGTCTCGACAAGGAGGATCAAGTCATCAGCTTCTATCACAAATTGACAAAGCCATCAAGGAAGGAGCTCGACTTCTCTTCACAAGGAGGGGTTCCTCGACAATGTGATCGCTGAGGTTACGAGGATTATCGAGCTCACCATGACTAGTAGTTTAAAAGATGCTACAGATCGGAGGCTGATGAAGAAGAAGGTTGCGGTGGTCAACATGAAGGTCTGTGAGGATTCGATGGGGAAATGTGCAAAAACAACAAAAGAGTTGGATGTCATCAAGAAAGGTAGCACCAAGTCAATGCCATATTGGAAGATTCAGAGTCTCGTTTGGATGACAACGTCAATTATGTCCAACAAGGCAACCATCATCAAGGAGGGCATGAGCGTAATCATGGATACAACTCCTACAATCAGAGTTATCCTCAATAACTATCTTTGGAGAAAAGTCCCGTAGAGAAGTTGATGGGGAAATTGATGATTCAACAAAGGATTTAATCTCTAAGACGGAGTCAAAAATTGGACCTTTGGAGAATAGTGTAACCACGATTGGTAACACGGTTATGACTTTCAGAAAGCAACTTAAGATGGTGGAGAATCGAGTTGAACAATTGGTGATGACACAAGGCGAACTCCAAAAACAAGTTCAATTTCCAAGCAGAGGCAAGGTTAATCCGAAAATGCATCATTGTCATGCTATTGAGGTTCGGAATGAGACTTATTACTCTCACAAAGTTTTGAAGTCGAAGATGTAGGAGATGGAAGCGACTTGGAGTTGGAAACAGAGGAGAATGAGAAAGCTAGTTAAACCAAGAAGCCTCTCGACCAACCTATCGAATTGCAAAAGCTAGTACCCTTTTGACCAGCCTTTCGACTGAAAGGTTGGCTGAAATTGTCTCACAGAAGCTCCTTTCGGCCGACCTATTGGCCAAAATGGTCATGATTGGCCCCAAATGACGGATTTTTCTCCCGAGCCCCCTTTCCCTAGATACTTGGCCAACCCTAAGCCCAATGCAAAGTTCCTACAAGCTATGGATATGTTCAAAAAGGTTTCTCCAAAGCAATGAGATCCGGGGAGGTTTTAGTTGAGTTGTTTAATCGGGGCTTACACGTTTAACAACGTGTTTTTTGATCTTAGGGCAAATATCAACCCTATGCCTCTCTCGACTTTCAACCGCCTAAGATAAGGACAATGAAGCGAACAACTACATCTTTCTCATGGCAAATTGTTTGGTTTGCTATCCACAAGGAGTTACGAAGATGTGCTTGTACGAGTCCAAGACTTCGTGTTTTGGCGAATTTCATTATCTTGGATTTCCCGGAGGATACGACTCAACCATTGATTTTGGGACGTCCCTATTAGCTACTGGTGGGGCATTGATTGATGTCAAAAGTGGCGATCTCACATTTCGGGTGAAGGATGAAGAATTCAAGATCTCCATGTGGAAACCTATTGGGAACCCTCTGCCAATTTGATTTTGATGATGTTTATCAAAATCACACTTAAGAAATTTTATATCACATTTATAGTTAAGTGTGATAGATCGATCTGCCACCTATTAAGCAAGGTCACGTGCATCTTGGTCTAATACATCATGTTGATCTACCATGTAAAGGAAAGGTCGTAGCTACAACCTTGCCTATAGGGATCGACCTGTTCTAGTCAAACTCTATCAACCTTCTCTATTCAAGATTCCTGTCGCAAAGACTTGGATGATTTCAAGATTGCATCGCGTATTATAAATTAAAGGAAGTGAACATCAAATTGAGTTGGAGAGGATAAAAGAGTTGGAGTTCACGCTGTCGGGTGAGAAGAAAAGGAAGCATGATTTATTTCCTTTAGTTAGGGGGGGGGGGGGGGGGGGGAGATTTGAGGACAAATCTTCTTTGAGAGGAGGAGAATGATGCAGCACGTAGATCGTAGATTTCACTTTATGGGCCGAGAATTAATGATGGTATGGCTGAAAAGTGTAGATATTATTTAGTAGTTTATATAGTTAATTATTTTTATAATTGATTTTTCGTTTTTATTTAGTGTTTAATTGATGAAGTTATTTTAAACATTATTTTGGAGATTTTATTCCCTTTTAGACTATAATTTAGTTTGATATCTTTTAGAATAAGTTTTTAAGTAATTTTCTTATGGAATTAGGACTTTTTGAAACCTATATATAAAGCTCATTATAGGAGACGGAAATTAGAACATTATTCATTAATAAAATTTTAGTTTATTTCGCTTATGAGTTTTATCTTTGAATTTCATTTGGTGTGACACATAAATTCTTTATCCGGCGAATCAGCGAGTTCATATCCCTCGTTGTGTGTCATTCATCGTTCCTAAGTTGTTGAGTCAATCGTCTTCTTGGGGTTTAGGGATTTTCTCGCCTTTATCACTTGGAGGATTAGATTCAAAGGTTTGGGAATATCCATCATTTATTTGTTCGAATCATGTTCGTGTCATCGAGTCTTCCGCGTGCGTGTTCGTGTTTCGGTCGTCAAGGATTGTATCAGGAGGCACCAGCCCCGTCGACGGCAAAAGGACGGCTGACCGGCGGCAACCTCCAAAGGGAGAAACAACAAGTGCGCACCAAAAGGCGTAGGCGCGAGGGCCTACCGCCTACGCAGAGAACACTACATAATCTAACCCAAACCGACAACACGCCAGTGAAGCCTAGGCCGATGACGCACTAGCGTAGCAGCCGGTGATGTAAGGAAGGGAGAGCAGGAGAATTGCAAAGAGGAAGATGTTGGAACGGCTGCTTGAAAGCCGCCCGAATCCCAGATCTTAGATTGGATGCGGTGATTTGATCGTGCACATAAGTTCATGCAAGGGCTCGAGTACATACCTTATGATTATAGAAGACGAGGAATCTGAGTCGTGTCTGATCGATCTACGGTTCTGATCTTCTAGGATGTGATCCCACACCTCTAGATCTGAGATTTGGTGGGCGTCTCGAGATCCCTGGAACCTCGATCTCCTTCACTCGTACCCGGCGGCCGCTCCTTTCTCTCTCGTCTAGGTTTTCACATAAAACCTAATCTGACAACTAGTGAGAACTAGGGTTTTAGTGTTGGGAAACGGCTGCTTGAAAGCCGCCCCGACCCAGATCTTGGTTCGGATGTGTTGATTCGATCGTGCACATAAATTCATGCAACGGTTCGAGTACATACCTTGATTATGAAGAACGTGCAATCTGAGTCGTGTCTGATCGATCTACGGTTCTGATCTTCTAGGATGTGATCCCACACCTTGAAATCCGAGACTTGGTGGGCGTCTCGAGATCACTGGAACCTCGATCTTCTTCACACTCAGACTCGGCCGACTCTCTCTCTCTCACCCTCGATTTCTGCGCCAATCTCACAGAGAGAATTCTGGTGGCTAGGTCAGATTATGAGAACTAGGGTTTTATGAGAGACTTGAGAGTATATATATATGGTTCATAAATAAGGAGATTTGATTCCTTATTTATCTCCAACCATATTAATGCCAATCCCATATTTATTCTCTTTCCATAACCTACAAATCCTATTCCTTTATTAATACGAAATTAATTAGGAATTAATCTGTTCCGTTATGCAACTGTATATCCGGAATTAATTCTAACAAATAGAATTTATTCTAATTCCAGTAGAAGAATAAATAAATAAATATATACAAAATATATTTATATATATGATATTTATCCCCATAAGATTTAATTAAATAAATCTTATTAGATTTAATCTTATCCGTGAATAACTAAATAATAAATAATTAGATTTAATCCCATAGGATATAAATCTCAATTAATTATATTTATTATCCATTCACCGGATATAAATCCAATATATATCATATACCGGGCCTGAGTACAATTATTGAGTCCAAACTCAATAATACCATTTAGATCGATTCCCGAGGTCTGTTTGGGCCATCCTAGGGATCGGATACCAGACAGAGTTGGGCCTTATCTAATTCGATATTTCCATGTCCACCCCTGAACATGTATCTCATTAGAACTATGACGCACTCCACTAAAGTGTCATAGCTGAATCACCGCTCTGTCCCAATTATGTAGATTGGGTAGGTATTTTGTATAGTTCGACCCCCGTGTTTAAGACCTCCTTATCCGTTAATCAATTAGAGCTACCATGACTGCTCCTAATTGTTAACATCTATTCCTCAGGTAGTACCCGTTCACTCCTCATTATTATACCTGAACTTAATCAGCATGCATGACTTGGTATAATAAACATTGTGAACTCCCTTGAGGGGATAACGTCAGCCTGCACTCACACAGGACACGGCTTATTGATAACACTTATTAGACATACTATGCATCTCCGTGTTACCCGAAGTACGACATGATTAAGATGAACTAACGAAGTTCATATCTTCGTAAATCAAAGTAACATCGAAGAATACATATACATCTAATAGTTTACCAAGGTTAAGATCGAGCTAGAGCCTGAGATCTATAGCTCTTCACCTATATCACCTTTGATATAGGGTCAGTATCAGAAGAGCATTATCTCTGTTGATCCTTCAATACGTTCCACCGTACCAGCATAATTAGTGATTAGGACTCATCACTACCATTAAGCTGCAGTCAAGACCGACAGCTCAGCCCAAGCTGTCTCGACTGTGAACTGTTTATATCTCATCATTATTAACGACCTTCGTGATCCTCTCCGAACTCAGATCGACACGTGGTCTAAAACATGAGATAATGGACTTTATTCTTACTTATTCATATTCTTCCAGATAGGGATTGTTAACAGTGGATCGGTGTCGTAACCACTAAAACAACCGGTTTTGCTTTAGGTATACAACAACCCCAACATTTAGATGAGAGACTTAGAGTATTTATATGGTTCATAAATAAGGAGATATGATTCCTTATTTATCTCTAATCATATCTATGCCAATCCCATATTTATTCTGTTTTCATAACTACAAATCTTATTCCCATAATTAATACAAGATTAATTAGGAATTAATTTGTTCCGTTATGCAACTGTATATCCGGAATTAATTCTACCAAATAGAATTTAATCCTAATATTAGTAGAAGAATAAATAAATAAACATATATCAAATATATTTATTTATATGATATTTATCCCCATAAGATTTAAATAAATAAATCCTATCTTATTAGATTTAATCTTATCCTTGAATAATTAAATAATAACTAATTAGATTTAATCTTATCCCACAGGATATAAATCTAAATTAATTATATTTAATATCCATTCACCGGATATAAATCCAATATATATCATATACTGGGCCCGAGTACAATTATTGAGTCCAAACTCAATAATACTATTTAGATCGATTCCCGAGGTCTGTTTGGGCCATCCTAGGGATCGGATACCAGACAGAGTTGGGCCTTATCTAATTCGATATTTCCATGTCCACCCCTGAACATGTATCTCATTAGAGCTATGACGCACTCCACTAAAGTGTCATAACTGATTCACCGCTCTGTCCCAATTATGTAGATTGGGTTTGGTATTTTGTTTAGTTCAACCCCCGTGTTTAAGACCTTCCATATCCATTAATTAATTAGAGCTACCATGACTACTCCTAATTAATTAATCTCTTATTCCTCAGTTAGTACCCGTTCACACCTTATTATATACCTGAACTTAATCAGCATGCATGACTTGGTATAATAAACCTTGTGAACTCCCTGAGGGGATAACGTCAACCTACACGCACATAGGACATGGCTTATTGATAACACTTATTAGACATACTATGCATTTCCGTGTTACCCAAAGTACAACATGATTGAGATGAACTAGCGAGAAGTTCATATCTTCGTAAATCAAAGTAACATCGAAGAATACATATACATCTAATAGTTTACCAAGGTTAAGATCGAGCTAAAGCCTGAGATGTGTAGCTCTTCACCTATATCACCTTTGATACAGTGTCAGTATCAGAAGAGCATTATCTCCCTTGATCCTCAATACGTTCCACCGTACCAGCATAATTAGTGATTAGGACTCATCACTACCATTAAGCTGCAGTCTAGACCGATAGCTCAGCCCAAGCTATCTCGACTGTGAACTGTTTATATCTCATCATTGTCAGACGACCTTCGTGATTCCCTCCGAACTCAGATCGACACGTGGTCTAAAACATGAGATAATGGGCTTTATTCTTGCTTATACATATTCTTCCAGATAGGGATTGTTAACAGTGGACCGGTGTCGTAACCACTAAAACAACTGGTTTTGCTTTAGATATACAACAACCCCAACAATCTCCCACTTATACTAAAGTAAAACCTTTTAGTATACCAACGCGTCTACAGGAAACCATATGACTTCATCCATGTACAATGTTAACAATCGCAATCGTTAATAACCATCATACACTTTCTCCCACTTATACTCTAAGATTTTACCTTGCTGTGGGAGGCTCACTAAGACAATGTCAGCCACGTGCTACGGTATACCTGACATGTTACACTTAGTGAAGGAACCGTCATCGTAGATTCCTCTAGCGTTTCTATTTATCCACGATATCGCCTCAATATTCGGTACTCACTATGTTGTTACCGACATTTTTAAATCTCAAAATTTGCCACTGCACTTAGAATTCTTCCAGGGGGTGTAAGAATTTCTAGCAAATTTAAGATTACTGCCCATTCACGGAGCCAAGCCCTGAATTATCTAGCTCCCTCTCAGCATTTTATTGCGTGAGAATCTTCAAGATAATTCTGCTTGCTACGTGAATTCATAGTACAAGGTCGATGATGTCATTTCTAGCTCCCGTTCAATTATCCGTGTCTTCAAACATTCAAGAATGATAGACTATATCCGTTACCATGCACTGAGCAATAACATATATTTGGCATTTTATGCAATATCCAAGTATATTGCAAACTTTGCCATAACAGTAGCCTATGAAGAGTACTTGAATAATGTTATACTATCTATAGGATATATCCAACATTACTCCTAACCTTCATTCTAAACTGTTCGGATAATCACCACCTATTGTGTCAGATAATACTTTCACATTGTCGCCAAGTGCTAGTAATATTATCTCACAATGTACAAGACAACCAATTCAACGTCTTTTGTAGATGAAAGATGTACCATTTGTCAACACATTTCATGAACGAATTTATATGTGTTATCTGACAAATGAATGTTTTAAATCATTGAACTACACATTTCAATGTGTTTGTCCCGAAACATGGAACTTTTGAGAGAAAGGTATACTTTTCTCAAACTACATCCATTTTTCTCTTATGTATGTCCTCAACGAATATGAGCATACAACTTGCAAGTCTTCCGAGTGTTAAACTCATAGACTCATCAATGATATGCAACCACTTTCAACTAACTAATCCTTAACAGTCAACTTGGTCTGTTCATTGTCCAAGAAATTAGATTTCTTGATGAACAATTCACAATTTTCGAGACACACCCGAAAATACTCCCAATGTGACAAGGATCCTTAAATAATGTTGTGCAGATCCTTTTGGTTATCTGTCTTGTACTTCCGGCCTTATGATGTTCCAATCCATAAATTCCTTTTATTCTTGGACGTTAATCAAGAATAACTGCTTGTCTTTTCTTGAAGGATGACTACTTATCCAACTAATCACTAAATCTAACATTAAACTTGCGACACTTCGTGTGCAAATTATCCTTATTTTCGAACATATTTAACCAATGAAATCTATAATTAGCATCTCCGTAAGGAGGAAGACCCAAAAGTTAGCGTATATGCTAATTGATTCCCTTTAAATCACAATGAAATCTATGATCAACATGAATGCTAATCATTTCATTTCAAATAAGGAGAAGAAATAGATTTAGACATAGTGAAGTAGTACTTTATTAAAAGACAATTTCGAACAAGAAGTGCAACATTTATCATAACACATTTTGGAATATCTCTCAAGATTCAAATTATTACTCCCACTACGAATGATATATCAAAACAACCAGTATTAAAGAAATAAATCTCTAATACAATGTAAGAAATCTATCATCTATCCATATCCAAGAACATAAGTATCCGCCAAAATAAGGCAACTAATGTTGTGAGCAAGTAATAAACCAAATTTAATATCCAAAAACCAAGATAAAACTAAGATAAGAAATCTTCAAGTCTTCTGGACAACTGCATCATCGGAATGACGCTTGTCGAGCTCAAGAACTTGAAGTCGTCCTACTCATTCTTCGTAGCTGAACCTACAAAGATTGCAACAAACCATAATTAATATCCACCAGTTAAATCCGTCCGCGAGGACTGAACTAGTATAATTTGGTTTTTCATGTTACAAGAGTCTGACATACCTCCATCTATCTTCAACTTCTTGTTCCTCCTTTGATAGACCTTTATTATCGGAGGTCTCTCCTTCCTGGCATCATTCACTTCCTGTACAGATTGATCAGAGATCAGCTCATTCACATCATGAACGAGTCCTTCAAACTCAAAATCATCAATCCTCAGTGATTGAAGGTACTCATCTATGAAGGTCTCGTTATCTTGGGCCGTAAAACGCCGATTGACATCGACGTTCCTATCAATAGGACGATCCCAGAAGTTCCTCTCCATCTCATAGGCAGTCTGTAATTTATCAATCCTCTCCCTATCAAACACAAGCAACTCCCCTATAAGGGCAATTGGATCCTCATGAATGATATGGTTCTGGACGACTGCTTCCCTAAGATCCAGGAACCAACTCGGAAAACATGCAAGGAGAACCTCGCAAATAGACTTTCCCGACATAACGCCACCATATGACACGTACATGTATACAAGGTTCTTGAACCTCATAATAAATTTCTTAAAGTTGAGGAAATCCTCAAACCTCAAGAAACTAATCTCCTTCCGTGCCAGGAAACTAAGTAGTCGAAATCGAAAGGAATCCGGAACACCATTTGAACAAGCTAAACGACAAATCTTCGTGCGAATAGAAACAATAGACATATCTGAAATAATAACAAGTAAATAAACAACTCGTAAGCAAAAATAATTTATGTTATCAATGTTAAAACCCTAAAATAACATTGAACCAACAAACGAGTAACCCGATACTATTTACAAATAGTCCACTATAGGTGGATGCTACCCATAAAATTACCGACCATGACCGCAGTCTATTTTATTTCCTATCCCATCACATGGACCTTTGTGAAACAAAGAAATAATAACCCGTGCCTCAGGACCCTGCTAAATCGAGAAGTGACCTCTATAGGAGGATTCATCAATAAGCAGCTAAGCTACAACCATATTATAATATTCCGAAAAATTAATTCAATTAAGAGCAACCCTACCGAAAAGGAGGAATTACCTTTATAAAATCATTTTTCCTATATTATCAATTTGAATTTAACCAATGAATTCTATAATTAGCGTCTCCTATAGGGAGGAAGACCCGTGGTCAGCGCGAACGCTAATTATTTCATTTTAAATCAAATTATCCTTTTGAAGTCTAAACCAATGAATTCCATAACTAGCATCTCCTATAGGGAGGAAGACCCATGGTCAGCACGAATGCTAATTATTTCATTTTTAAACCAAATATGGAGGTCCTTTAAATCAATTAACAAATAATCGATTAACTTTACCGCTTAGTCTTTTTAAGGGTTTGTGTGACAAACGTAGCACATAGACAATTAAGTCCTAGCACATGATTTCTAAGCGCAAGTAATAAAGCATGCTCGCATTGAAATCATTAAACTGGCATGCTATGACCCCTATGCATGTTATTTCTATTACACAAATAATGAAAATCAACTATAACATGCAAAAACATGCTAATCATCTCATTGCGTAATTTAAATCATCGATAGCATGCAAATAATTAAATAAATAAATAGGCTGCCGACCGGGAATAGAAAGCCCTATCTATTACATTTAATTAAAATAAAATCCCGGAACAAGCTCCAGTCTTTAATCTTCAGTTGGAAGTTAACCCCGGTCTTCAAGTCCACCTTCCAAAAATAGCAACTGCTCGAAATAACTAGGTGCGGAAAACCCTAATTACCAAAAACGGAAAGCGATTTAATTTCGAACGAACTAGGGCACGAAAACCCTAGCCGTCGACGATCATGCCAAGGTTTCGGAAAACCCTAGCCGTCGTCAACGTCATGGGCTGAACGTTGGAAAAACGAACAGCCCTCGTTCGAAATCCGGCCACGCGCCGCCGCCGAGCCGCGCGTGCAACTCACGCGCCGCCGCGGCACGTACCGGGACTGCCGTTTCGGCTTGTGATGAGCCTGACGTGGCTGGGTCTGGGCTGGGTACGTTCGTTGCAGCCCAGCCCGAGCCACTGCTCGTCGCCGTCGCCAAAACCATCGTCGCCTTCGCCGTTATCCGTTGCAAATCGCAGCGCCGCCGCCGGTGGATGGAACGCCACCGGTCGCTCCCACTGGCTCGCCGGCGTCCCCAGCACTGCCAGAGGTGCTGGGTTCGAGCCTCAGCCGCCGTAGCTAGGTCCGGTTGCAGCGAGCGCGCAAGGGAAAAAACCTAGCCGCCGCCGCCGCTGCCGCCGTTCGACCATGCCACAGTCGCCGCCGCCGCCGGTCCCCCAACCACCGGACCTCCTGCTGCCTCTGTCCGCGCCTCCCCGTCGCCATCTGACCGCCGTCGAGCCATGGGCTTGAGCCCAGCAGCGCGCGAGCACGAGAAACTCATTAGGGTTTCGGCCGCCGCTGCTGCAACTCGCCGCCGTAGCCTTTGCCGCGCCGCCACCTGTCGTCCGGCACCGTCACGGCTCCGTCCCGACGTCTAGCCGGGCGCTGGACCGTCGAGCAGCCGCGGTTCAAGCCTACAGCAGCGCCAGCAGTGTTCTAAAAGACGCCGCCTAGGCGGCGCCTAGGCGCTAGTCAGTATCTCGCCGCCCGACTAATAAGTAATCCGCCTAGGCTCTATGCGAGATACTCAACGAGCCGCTCTTGTAGCTTAATCCATAGTCTTTATGTGTTAATTAATCTATATTTAGGCAAACTATGCTACTCTATATATGATTTTGGTTTTATAATTATGAAACTAACATATATATCAATTGTCATAGTATGTGTATTTATTATAAATTTGGCAACAATATTGTAAGAATAGTAAAAATAAGCATTATAATTCGAATCCGCCTAGGCGGCGCCTAGGCTCCCGCCTAGCGCCTAGGTGCTAGTCACCCCTCCACCGCCCGATTAGCGCCTAGCGCTTTTTAGAACATTGGCGCCGGCAGGCTCGAAAACCCTAGGGTTTTCAGCCGCCGCGCTGCACCAGCCGTCTCCGCCGTCCGCCGCCAGTTCTGCCGCCGCCTCTCGTCTCCGGCTCGCCTGAACCCTAGGATGAACCCTAGGGTTCTGCCGCCGTGAAAAACGACGAGGAGCAGCCGCGCAAAACGCGGCAGACTACGCCGCCCGCCGCCGTGCGTTGGCCGACGCGCCGCCGCCTGCGGCCATCATCGCCTTCGTCTTCGTGTTCGTCCTCGGACCTTGATCTTCCACAATCTTTCGATTCTCCAGCAACAATACAATGCAAAAATCGAAAAATACTAGAAAAACGAATCCTAATCTAATCGGCACCTTATTATCCCGCCGATTTAATAAAAAACGAACAACGAAAAATACGAAAAACGATAAAATAACGCACATTATTTCCCGGACAGCAGCATGCACATATAATCATAATTACTCGAATGCATGAACATAAAATTCGAATCAACACAGAGCCAATCCAAAACCTCGGGCTCTGATACCAATTGTTGGAACGGCTGCTTGAAAGCCGCCCGAATCCCAGATCTTAGATTGGATGCGGTGATTCGATCGTGCATATAAGTTCATGCAAGGGCTCGACTACATACCTTATGATTATAGAAGACGAGGAATCTGAGTCTTGTCTGATCGATCTACGGTTCTGATCTTCTAGGATGTGATCCCACACCTCTAGATCTGAGTCTTGGTGGGCATCTCGAGATCCCTGGAACCTCGATCTCCTTCACTCGTACCCGGCGGCCGCTCCTTTTTCTCTCGTCTAGGTTTTCACGTAAAACCTAATCTGATAACTAGTGAGAACTAGGGTTTTAGATGAGAGACTTAGAGTATTTATATGGTTCATAAATAAGGAGATATGATTCCTTATTTATCTCTAACCATATCTATGCCAATCCCATATTTATTCTTTTTTCATAACTACAAATCTTATTCCCATAATTAATACAAGATTAATTAGGAATTAATTTGTTCCGTTATGCAACTGTATATCCGGAATTAATTCTACCAAATAGAATTTAATCCTAATATTAGTAGAAGAATAAATAAATAAACATATATCAAATATATTTATTTATATGATATTTATCCCCATAAGATTTAAATAAATAAATCATATCTTATTAGATTTAATCTTATCCTTGAATAATTAAATAATAACTAATTAGATTTAATCTTATCCCACAGGATATAAATCTAAATTAATTATATTTAATATCCATTCACCGGATATAAATCCAATATATATCATATACTGGGCCTGAGTACAATTATTGAGTCCAAACTCAATAATACTATTTAGATCGATTCCCGATGTCTGTTTGGGCCATCCTAGGGATCGGATACCAGACAGAGTTGGGCCTTATCTAATTCGATATTTCCATGTCCACCCCTGAACATGTATCTCATTAGAGCTATGACGCACTCCACTAAAGTGTCATAACTGATTCACCGCTTTGTCCCAATTATGTAGATTGGGTTTGGTATTTTGTTTAGTTCAACCCCCGTGTTTAAGACCTTCCATATCCATTAATTAATTAGAGCTACCATGACTGCTCCTAATTAATTAATCTCTTATTCCTCAGGTAGTACCCGTTCACACCTTATTATATACCTGAACTTAATCAGCATGCATGACTTGGTATAATAAACCTTGTGAACTCCCTGAGGGGATAACGTCAACCTACACTCACATAGGACATGGCTTATTGATAACACTTATTAGACATACTATGCATTTCCGTGTTACCCAAAGTACAACATGATTGAGATGAACTAGCGAGAAGTTCATATCTTCGTAAATCAAAGTAATATCGAAGAATACATATACATCTAATAGTTTACCAAGGTTAAGATCGAGCTAAAGCCCGAGATGTGTAGCTCTTCACCTATATCACCTTTGATACATGGTCAGTATCAGAAGAGCATTATCTCCCTTGATCCTCAATACGTTCCACCGTACCAGTATAATTAGTGATTAGGACTCATTACTACCATTAAGCTGCAATCTAGACCGATAGCTCAGCCCAAGCTATCTCGACTGTGAACTGTTTTTATCTCATCATTGTCAAACGACCTTCGTGATCCCCTCCAAACTCAGATCGACACGTGGTCTAAAATATGAGATAATGGGCTTTATTCTTGCTTATACATATTCTTCCAGATAGGGATTGTTAACAGTGGACCGATGTCGTAACTACTAAAACAACTGGTTTTGCTTTAGATATACAACAACCCCAACAGAAGATGCATGAAAGAGAGAGAGAACCGGATGAGGAAGGGATTTAAATTGGGGATTTTAACCCCAATTTAGATAAGGAGAAGGAGGAAATGATATCTCCTCACACTATTCAAATGGACCACTATTGGGCCTAGAAATCGGGCCCAAACTTTGAGGCGAGTTAAGAAGGATTCTAGATCCGAACGAATCGATCATTCACGTATTCAATAATAATAATAATTTTATTTAATTAAAATGTTTGATTAAAAATCCTTATATTATTATGCGTCAATTAATTCAATTAAAATTCTCAGATTTATCGATCTTCGATTATTTAGCCGAAGTACGTATAATCCATTTCATCAAATAAATTCTGGATTATTTAATATCAATAGATGATTACTCCTTTAACCGTAAATGCTTGTTTATTCTAAAAATAGAAGTACGATATCAACAATATCGTTAACTCAAGAGTAGGGGTGACTATCCGGGAACCGGTTCTCCGAGAAAACCGGTACCGATAAAAACCGGTTTCGGTCCGGTAACCGGTTCCATACATTTAAAATTTTCCGGTTCCCGGTTAACCGGTACCGAACCGGGAACCGGTTTTTATATATTATTAATTAAATTTTTTATAAATATATATATATATATTTATATATTTTTTTAATTAGTTATGGAAAATTTTTATAAATAGATATGGAAATTTTAGTTATGGAAATTTTTATAAATATAAATGTATATATATAATTTATTAATTTCTAATTTCATTAATTTTTTCTTTCAAATATATAAATAAAAAATTATTTTTCAAAAAAAAAGAAAAAAAAGGAGAAAACCGGTTCCTTAACCGGTTCTACCGGTTAACCGGTACCGAACCGGTCCGGTACCGGTTACCCGGTAAATTAACCGGTCCGGTAACCGGTTCCTCAAATCAGCACTTTTCCGGTAACCGGTAAACCGGTTCCGTACCGGATAGTCACCCCTACTCAAGAGTGTCGACTTAATGAATTAATCCACAAAAATCTGATGTGGATTAATGAATTAAATAAAAAACAATATTTAGGGGTAGAAAAGGAAAAACCAAATCTTAACTTCCCACATAATCGAAAATTGTGGTAACTAATTAGAAATCTCTAAAATCAACCCAATTATTGAATAACAAATTTTGAATCACTAATTATTATTATTATTATTATTATTATTATTATTATTATTATTATTATTATTATTATTATTATTATTATTATTATTATTATTATTATTATTATTATTATTATTATTATTATCAATATATATATATAATACCGATACGGATCCCGATCCTACGTGGCATCGCGTATGATTTTCTAGAATATTTTCGAATATTCTCATTGATTTGGCTTATTTTATATTTATTCACAATGAATTCTGTCCCACATCGATTTTTTACAAAAACTTAACAATAGATTACCTATATAAATAGATCCATATATTTTCACCAAAATTCATCTTTAATTTGAGAAACTACATAATTAATTCACAATGAATTCTGTCCCACATCGATTTTTACAAAAACTTAACAATGGATTACCTATATAAATAGATCCATATATTTCCACCAAAATTCATCTTTAATTTGAGAAACTACATAATTAATGTAAAAATCTCAAAAACAAAAATCAAACGATATATAATAGCGTTAAGGATCTTGATGCTACGTGGCAACACGTATGATTTTTTTGAATATTTTTGAATATTCTCTTTAATTTGAGAAACTACATAATTAATGTAAAAATCTCAAAAACAAATATCAAACGATATAGAATAGCGTTAAGGATCTCGATCCTACGTGGCAACACGTATGATTTTTTTGAATATTTTCGAATATTCTCATTGATTTGGCTTATTATATATATTTAATCCAATTATATCACATTAATGAATTATGTCCCACATCGATTTTTTACAAAAACTTAACAATGGATTACCTATATAAATAGATCCATATATTTCTAACAAAATTCATCTTTAATTATGAATTATGTCGCACATCGATTTTTTACAAAAACTTAACAATGTATTACCTATATAAATAGATCCATATATTTTCAACAAAATTCATCTTTAATTTGAGAAACTACATAATTAATGTAAAAAATCTCAAAAACAAAAATCAAACGATTTTTTATTTGTGAAAAATTACCCTAAATTTTTATTACCGCAAGTAGCAGGCTATTTTAAACAATATATTCATATGAATAATTATATATTTTCCTCTAATTATTTATATTTTTTATTTTTAAGTATGCTCAATAACAGGTGGCTTAAGATTTTAATGGTATATCTACATACAGTTCATTCCTTAAGTAATTTATTTTATGAGACTATATGAAGCAACAATAGGTTTTGTGAGAGAACTACAACTAAGATTTTTATTTTTAGTTTAATATTTAACATATTAGTGACCAAGTAATAATCATTAAATCTATTCACTATCAATTATCCCACGTTGATTATATAGAATTTTTATAAGAAATTAGTGACAAAGTATATATATAAATAGATCATGTACCTACATCGAAATTCATATTTGATGTGAGGAAATACATTACTAATTCATGCTAACGTTATATCGAACAACGGGCTAATTAGAAAATTTAACGGGCAAATATGCACTATTCATGCTAACGTTATATCGAACAACTGGCTAACAGAAAAATTAACAGGCAAACTTACACTATTCATGCTAACGTGACATCGAGCAATGAGCTAATCGAAAAATTGTGATATTACGTTTTAACATTTTTTTTTTAATTGTCACAAGTAACGGGTGGATTAAAATATTTTATAAGAATTCGTAATAATCTATTTCTCTAATTTATATATTTTGAGGAGAATAACTATTATAATAAATAACGGGAGATTTGTCATCATACCACGTATAATTATTTGAGAAATGTTAGCCTTTATCGACATATTTTTATTTCAGTATACATGTTCGACGGGTGCTTTAGATATAAAATAAATACAACTTTCTATCAGTTTTATCGAAATAAACAACGGGTAACTTGATATATTTTGATATTTTTCTTTTATATTTTGCTTAAAATTAACAATATAGAGTCAAATTTTGGCGTGACTTTGTAAAACTGGTTATTTTAGAAATGTTAACCCTAACTATCCATTTTTATTTGGTCAAAAAGATCCATATGAAGGGTACTTCAGTTAAAATAAAAACGGGGCGGCTTAATGTATTTTTATTTTATTTTATATTTTGATTAAAATAACATTATAAAGTGATTTATGTCAAATTTTGACGGGATGAAATAATCGTAAAAATATTAATTTATTAACTCATTTCATATTACCACGAGTAACGGGTTGCTTGAAATAATTAATTTATTATACAAAATTATGTATTTTCATTAAAATTTTATGTAAAATCACGAAATAAATTGAATCCCGTCGAATTTCGAACTACCCTAATTTTTTAATTACCAAGTAATAATCATGATTTCTGTCCCACATCGATTTTTTACAAAACTTAACAATGGATTACCTATATAAATAGATCCATATATTTCCACCAAAATTCATCTTTAATTTGAGAAACTACATAATTAATGTAAAAATCTCAAAAACAAAAATCAAACGATTTTTATATGCAGTGACAAAGTACATATATAAATAGATCATGTATCTTCACCAAAATTCATATTTGATGTGAGGAAATGCATTACTAATTCATGCTAACGTTATATCGAACAGCGGGCTAACGGAAAAGTTAACGGGCAGATATGCACTATTCATGCTAACGTTATATCGAACAACGGGCTAACAAAAAAATTAACGGGCAAATTTGCACTATTCATGCAACGCGATATCGAGCAATGAGCTAATCAAAAAATTGTGAAATTACGTCTTAACATTTTTTTTTTTTAATGTCACAAGCGGGCAGATTAAAATAATTTATAAGAATTCGTAATAATATATTTCTCTAAGTTTATATATTTTGAGGAGAATAATTGTTATAATAAATAACGGGAGGTTTGACATTCATACAACATATAATTATTTGAGAAATGTTGGCCTTTATCGACACATTTTTATTTCAATATACATGTTCGACAGGTGCTTTAGATATAAAATAAATACAATTTTTTTTATCAGTCTCATCGAAACAAACAACGGGTGACTTGATATATTTTGATATTTTTCTTTTATATTTTGCTTAAAATTAACAATATAGAGTCGAATTTTGGCGTGACTTAGTAAAACTATATAGTTATTTCAGAAATGTAAACCCTAACTATCCCTTTTTATTTGGTCAAAAAGATCCATCTGAAGGGTGCTTTAGTTAAAATAAAAATGGATATATTTTATATAATTTTATATTTTGATTAAAATAACATTATAAAGTGATATATGTCAAATTTTGACGGGATGAAATAATCGTAAAAATATTAATTTACTAACTCATTTCATATTACCACGAGTAACGGGCTGCTTGAAATAATTAATTAATATACAAAATTATGTATTTTCATTAAAATTTTATGTAAAATCACGAAATAAATTGAATCCCGTCGAATTTCGACGGGTATTGCACTAGTTATAAATAAACGGAAAACACACTATATGCAGACGTGAGTTTTGCTTATTTTATGAATTTAGTTGCTTTACTTTTTAATTGATTTTGCTTCTACAATGGAAATTTCAACATTATTTATTTATTTATTTATTTATTTATTTATTTATTTATTTATTTATTTATTTATTTATTTGTCTCTTTAATTTATAATAAGACAATCTTATAATACACATTGTTAATTGCTTAATTGTATGTTGTTTATTGCTTAAAACACCACAAAATATTGCTTAATACCATTACTATATATCGTTTCATTGTTTAAGTATAAGTTATTTATTAAACTATTTGAATTGCTTATTTGCATCTATTTAATTGCTTATTTACACTTGTTGAATTGCTTATTTTGCTTATTTTACACAAGTTGAATTGCTTATTTAATTTGCACATAATGAATAACTTATTTTGCTTATTTACACACGTCGAATTGCTTGTTTACGCATGCTGAATTGCTTATTTTGATCTCTATCATGCTTATCTATTATAATGGCTTGATTTAAAGTTAAAAAATATATAAATTAAAATGGCATGTCCATTTACAAATTACGAATGGGTAAATGATGATGATAATTTATTGTTTCTTCCATTAAAAAATAAAATAAAATGGGTCAATTAGATTTAATATAAATAAACGATTGTTAGATAAGTAGAGATAAATTCACTTAACCAACTCCCTTGAATAATGGAGTTGCGTTATAAAAAAAAAAAATACTTTATTAGCCTTTTTAATTTAAAAGGAAGGAAAAAAAGAAAAAAACCATGAATAAATAATAACCGTCGATTTCAGAAAATAAACGACTTTGATCGGATCCTAGTTACTACCTAAGGATAAGGATCTCATTTTAATTTATATATATATATATATATATATATATATATATATATATATATATATATATATATATATATATATATATATATAAGGGTGAGAATCCTGTACAAAATAGGATTATCGTATAAAATAAAAAAATGATGCATTTTATGCATATAATTATAATGCATGATGCACATAATTATAATGCACAATGCATTATAATGCATTATCTATACAATCATAATGCATTTTAGTAAAATCATAATGCACCAGTTAATCTACATCGTAGATCACACAGATCAATGATTCAGATCATTTCTCATTTCTTACAGAACTTGTCTTTTGTATGTGATCTCTCCGCTATATATATATATATATATATATATATATATATATATATATATATATATATAGGAATTGGTTCATATGAGATTCCTTCATTTCGTGAGAACTAAAAACTAATTTCCACCTTTAGATCTAATGGATCAATGGTTGAGATCTAATTTCTAATGGGTATTATTTTCGGCAGTTTTGTTATGTGGAGGGGCATTAAAGTAATCTATATTATATCTTCCTTAAATTTAGGGATTACTCATTTGATTTTTCTCTATCTTCTCTTTAACCGTTGGTTTCTCTCTATCCTATATTATACTACGCACTACTCATTTTATTTTTTTTCTTCTCTAGTTTACAAGTTTTTTTTTTTATTTTTTTATTTTGTTGTAACAGCTCCCCATTTTTTTCTTACTTCCCCTGCCTCTTACTCATTTTCTCTCTTTGTCTTCTTTCTCTGTCCAACGTATGTAAATGCAAGATGAGTACATGCATGCGAGCAATACTTGTAAGATTTTAAGCATAAAATATTCAATACGAGAATTACTTAAATAATTAAAAATAAAATTATAAGGATTAAAGCAATAGACGAATAGTGGACACGCATGAATGTAAGCAATATTATACTCCCTCCGTCCTCCATTTAGTGACGTTAATACTATATTGGGACGTCCTCCATTTACTGACAATTTCCATTTTTAGACGTAGACCCCACAATCACTTTAACACTTTAACACTTTATACATCTACTTTTTATTATTTTAATATTTTAATACTATTAAACAATTCAAATGAACCCACAATTATTCCACTTTAACACTTTAACACATTAATTTATTATTATACCATAAAATGTGAAAAAACGCGTGCCCAAACTCCCTCCGTCACTAAATGGAGGACGGAGGGAGTATAAGGATTTCAGTATTAATTTTATCGTTTATTATATTTTTAAAATGCTTAATTTATTATGTTTTAATGCTTTTTTTTTATCATGTTCTCACAATGCTTTTGAATTGCTTGCTATATCTAGTGAGAGTTTATGATTAATAGTTCTAATTAAAATTGACTACTCTTAAGCTTTCTGAGAAGATAAATAAGCATTTCAACCAAATAAATTGAGCATGAAATTATAATTTACAAATCATATTGTGTAAAGAAAAAAATTGGACAAAATAAATTAAGCATGAAATAAATTGGACTATAATTCTTTCATGCTTTTCTTTTTTTTATATATGATTTTATATTTTTCTTAGAGGTACAATTATGATTATTTAGATATAATATTATGTTTTTTTTACGAATGTCTAAATGCTTTATTTACTTTCTTGTGAGCTTGTTTAATTTTTCTTGTTCGTATATCTTCATATGTTTTCCCCTAGGATTTAGTTTCCCATGACAAGGTTTAGTCTTCAATTAAAGGCGAAGTCCAGGGAGCAGATCCAGGAAGAGCGTATAGCAGCCCGTGCCCAGCAAAAGTAGTTGATAGATGATTTTGTATCTTTTTATTATTCATTTAAGTTCGTTGCTTGGTTTGTAAATTCCAAATGTAAAGTACGCTATCGAGCTGAATGAAGCAAAAATCATCTTTCGACCTGACGACAATATCTCTTTGTCCAGGCATCTGCCTTTACTGCTTTATTTTACTTTCTTAACTGTCTTTCTTATAATTCCTTATCAACCTTAATGGTTAATCGATCTTTCATTGTTTTATATCTTAGGAATTATTTGTAAAGTGTATGGTTTCGACATCATCAAAAAGGGGGAAATTGTTGGGAACCCCTTGCAGTTTGATTTTGATGATGTTTTTCGAAACCACACTTAGGCATATTTTACTTGTTTAGGGTCAAGGCCGATAGATCGACCTGCTACCTGTTAGTGCAGGTCGATGCTCTCCATAGTTCTAAATTCAAGTTTGATCCACTCTGTAAGAGAAAGGTCGTTTATCGACCTGCCTCATTCGGATCGAGCTGGCATATCTGCCTTGTCTATCGACCTCCCTTTTCAAGCTTCCAGCCTGCTTTGACTTAGAATATTTCAAGAGCTGGATTATCATATCAAGGTCGATGCTCCGCCTTCATGGAGCAACACGACCTGATCCTTGCCACGTGGTGTGCCAGCAAGGACGAACTTTTCCAACGGCTAGAAGTGAGTCAGCCTCCAACGGCTAGTGCCACGTCAGCCTGACTCCAACGGCTAGTTTTTCAAAACTGCCTATAAATACTTCAGCCATTATCGGATTCAAGCACGGGAAACTCAAGCTATCAACGAAAAATCTCTGCCAAAATCTCTCTCAAGTTCATATCCATTCAAGTGTTCGAAATCCCACTAGTTTCCCAAACACTTGACGAAGAGAGATTTTCTACTCCGATAAAAGTCCAACGACGAAGCGTTCACTGCTGCTTGTCGTTGATTCAACAACTTCTTCTCCGACCCGTTCGAAGTTAGAAAGTTTGTGTGTGTTTCACCATTGTAGAGTTAGTCAAGCTCTGTTGTGTGTGAAAGGTTGTTTGTACGTTTTGTACGAAAGGTTGTAAGGGTCACGACCCAAAACTCGTGTCTAGATATATTCAAGTTAGAGTGTATTTAGAACTGATACTCAGTCAGTATAAATAAGAGAGAGGTTGAATCCAAAAGTAAAGGGATTCTCAGGTCGAGTCGACCTGACGTGGACGTAAGAGGATTTCTCCGAACCACGATAAATTGCGGTGTCTCTCTCTCTCTCTCTTTACTTATCGCTATTTCATTTTATTATCAAACTGACGAGCATCAACCTGCATATCAAGCATCAACCTGCATTTCAGTATCGACCTTAGATTTTTTAAAGAGTAAATCAACCTCCACCAACTTCCGCATAAGCACAGTTTGATAGATCAAGCTTGTCCTCAAACGAGCTTGATAGATCAACCTGTCTCTGATAAGGATCGACCTTGACAATCGACCTTTGATCGACCTGATTTTATAAAAGTCAAAAACGGTTGGTTATTGGTGTATTCCCCCCCCCCCCCCCCTTACACCAATTACTCTTTCCCGGGACCAACAATGGGATTTCTTCTAAAGAAATTTATTATTTCTTTAATTGAGTTCTAGGTATTTTAAAGCTTGTCATGCCATAAATTTTTTATTTATGTACGACGCCTATCTTGATTGGCTTCGTCAATTTAATTATAGATTTATGTCCTTGTGAGATAGCTATCTTACTTGGATTAGTGTATACATTAAGACCGTGAGTCATCTTCAGGTTGGCCAGACAGATATCGTGAGAGTAGCCACTCTCTCTTTATCACATTATCATATATGGCAGATTACGAAAGAACTTAGTATGCTCAGACACACTTTTAGAAACTAAAAAAGAATTTAGCGAACATAGGAAAAAAAACAACATTTCAAAGGGGAGGATTGGATTAATTATTTCATGAAAAAAACGTTGTTGATTGATTAATTTGCATGAGAGATTTGCTATTCTTGTTGTAATAAATTTAAACGCATAGAGCAAATTGAAATTATTTTAAATAATGATCACGATACTATCGTTTGCAGATAAAATCAAATATGAGAACTATATTAATTAATTAAGATGAAATTCAGTATAGAATATACGTTTTTAGTTTAATAGTAATTTAGTTGTAAATTAATTTTATTGTGTATATGTTAATAATACACAATTGTTTTATTTTTATGATTTGGTAAAAATATTTTATTGGACTCTTTAAAACGTGTTACATTAGTGAAGTGAAAATAAAATTATTAATTTAAATAAAAATAATAAAAAATATACACATCAGATATTTTGTAAACCCTGAAAATTTTAATTGAAAACAAATAAAATCACATTACCGCCTCTCAATACAGAATCTCGCGCTAAATTTTCAGAACACGTTCTCACGCTCGTAACTTCCATTTATATAGGAGACGGGTTTGATAATAGAAGGTGGGTGAAGTAAAAACTCTGGTGTTTCAACTGAGGCAAGCAATTGTTCGTAATTCATTACTTTATTACACGATTACGGCTGCAAATTCTTATAATTCTCTTTGTGTGATACAGGGAGATCATAGATGGAAGCTATGGAAAGCTCGGAGAACGAACATTCCGCTGGTATTTTCTTTTCAGTATTTACGTTTCGCAATTTTAGACACATTCTGTTCTACAATACACAATTGAGCGTGATCACGTATTTTTGTGTGTTATTATAGACTCTGCAGAAGAAGTACAAACGCAGGAGCTAATAACGGATGGGCAGTCAAATACCGATGGTATTGTGAATTATGATTTTATTTTTTATTTTTATTTTTTCCTTGTTTTATTGTAGTATTTACAATTGAAAGTAATATTGGAGTTGCCGTGATTATTTTGGTGGCAGGATCGTCAAGACAAAGCGAGGCGTTACTAGAGGCCTATCGGTTAAAAAAAAACGGGGTTGGAAAAAAAAACTCGACATCGTCATTCATCCTACAAGGAATCGGATCGTTGGTGAAAATGCTAAGGATTTCAAGACAGAAGCTTGTGTGACAATAGTGCTCATGTACCATAATAGTGCTGTGAATTAGTAAATTGAGTGATGCGTTTAAGATTTGCTGGAAAAGTTGTATCAGAAGGTACATGAAAGTAGGCGTGATCAAACTATTCTAATATTGCACTTAAAATTTACTTTGTGTGAGAATTAATTCGTAAATGAGTGTGATCATGTTCATAAAATTTTGATCTACTATTTTGATTGTCATTAATGTTTTTTTATATGTCGTGAGTTTTTTGTATTTTAAATTCTGATAAAGATAAAAACAAAATGGTCGTAAATTTCATGTTGAAAATTGGAATGGTAAAATACTGATATGAGAAGTAAACGTTTACTGTATCTTTTACCTAATGTGAAAGCTAATATAGAAATAGGCGTGATCACCTCTAATATGAAATTATTATACTGCATTTTATCTTGCTCATTATTAATTGTTTATTTCAGACGTATATTTCAATGCTACAGAAATAGGCGTGATCACCTAAAATATGAAATTATTCTACTGCATTTTGTCTAGCTCATTTTTAATTGAGTTTTGTATTTATTGTTTATATCGTCTTCTCCTCTGTAGAAACTTAGTGATCGCAATAAACAGAATAGGCAAAATTTGAAGATGAGTCATTCATGTGGAACGAAATCTATTGCCCAATCTTGCTATGAAGAGGTATGTGAGCTTGTATTCTTCATTTGCGTAAATAATATCTTCAAATATCTTCAATTTATTTGTTAATGTATTTATTATTTGTGTATTTAGCGTAACTTGGAGACTGGGGAGGAACCTAGCTACACGTACAATGGCATGGAGAATGAGCCGATTCAGCAGTAAGAAAAAAGATTGGATTGATGAAGCTTCGAAAAAAGTTTATGTGAGTATCATATATTTTACATATTTTCCCCTATACACTGATTAATGTTGATATTTCAATTTTAGTGATGATCCTTTAATTAGTTGCTGCGTGTATGTTAGATAAAAGTTTACAGCATATGCTTTATGATCTCATTTTGGAATATGCGTGACCATATATTTTCTGCAATTATCCATTGAATGCTCATTCAAAAATAAACGTGATCATGTATAATTTATGCTTTAGTTCATTAGTTGTTTTTTTGTCGCCTATGTGCACTGGAACAATTGTTTTATACTGTTGTATATGCTAATATCATTTATATTTAGGAGGAAATACTTATGCTGCAAACCGAACCGGTCGAGAATGGCGACAGTCCTATGACCGAAGACGAAGCCTTTGTGAAAGTTCTTGGCGAAGAAAAGTCGAGTCGGTTGCGTGGTTGTGGTGATGGGCTCAAGCCGCCTTCGAAAAGAGGAGAAAGAATAAACTACCATTTGCAAAGAGAAAATGAGGAATTAAGAAAGAAAAATGAAGAGTTGAGCTCTAGGTTCGAAGCTTCTAGGTTCGAAGCTTTAGAAACTCAAGTGAGCACCCAAGAAGTTAATCTACAGGCTCAACTTCAATCTCTATTGCAAGCTCAGCTCCCAGCTATTCTTCAAAATTTAAATTCAACTGGGCAACTCTCAAATTCTGGTTAGCAGAGGTAATTATATAATATTTATACCCATTTATTTAAACTTAATGCTCTATTATTAACTTTAAATTATCTTTTCACTATGCAGGTTTTGGTTGCGTTTAAGCTAGAAGAATTAGTAATAGTTTGATTATTTAGTATGATTTCTATTTATCGTTAATTCAGTATGGTTTAATAGATTTCGATTTGTACGCTGTGACGTTCCTATGAATATTTTATGCTTTAGTGGTTATTAGTTTAATGAGACTGGTGGATATTTATATGGTTATCATTATTTTATATTTAGTTATATTTTTTTCCATTCACTATTGATATTGCGCTTTATATAATGACAAAAATGCGTAATTTTAGTGACAATAATTAATTTATATTTAATTAATTAAAACAAAAATAAATTTAATTTTTATCCTTTACACATAACATTTTAGTGATAAAAAAATCAACGATTGTGATAATAATTTTTGTCACTAAAATGTTATTTTAGTGACATAAATTATTGAAATATAGTGATAAAATATGATCGTGACAAAATGTCTTCGCTCTTGTGACAACACTTATTTTCTTTAGTGACGACAATCAAGAGTAACTATAACAAATGAGAATACTGACATTAAAAAAAAAAATAGTGACAATACATGCATGTGACTGCAAATGCATTTTAAGTGACAACTACAACATGTGACTATAACATATAGATATAGTGACAATGATGACGTGTGACTAAAGTTCTTAGATTTTGTGACAAACAAACTATGTCGCAATAAATTTGAACAACAGTGACGAACATTATGTGTCACTATAAAAATGAAATATAGTGACATTAGTATTACGTCACTGAAAGACTATTTTTACCGTCAACTTTGTTTGTTACTATAAAAAATAATATAGTGGCGATATTTTTATCGTTGTTGCTACAAGCCTTTGTGACGGTATCTATAACGACAACTACAAAAGTCGTCACAAAGTACTTTTAGTGATGATTTTAGGGTATACAGTGACGAAAACCGTTGTCACTGAATCCTGTTTTTCTTGTAGTGAGTTATGCATAAACTAACAGTTTTACCTTCCAACGACCATCACATTGCCAAAGGTAAACAATAATGCAAATTTGTTGGGAATTGCAAAAACAATCAACGGCTACATTTAAAACTAACCAACACTCAGTTTGTTGAATTCATTACGATATTTTGACACGGGTCGAAATCAAGAGTGGGATGCTCGTGCCAGGAACATTAAAACAACCCCAGCTAGTGAACAAGCGGCAAATCCATAAATCATCTGCTCAACGACGAAGGAGAAAAGCAAAACCCATCAAGAAAAAAATGAAAAGATTAATTTGAAATAATACATAAGATAGAGTTGATTTGATGGATATACCTGCAGAGGGGAGAGAGAGAGCAGAGACGACCTTCAGTCCCTTCGAACAAGTAATCTTGCTGGTCCTCATCGTCCCTTCTCAGCTTTTTCAATTGATGTAAAATTGGGGACTAACCTATGTTGCATGGGTGCGGGGGCCATACGATGCGGATACGGGGATACAGATTTTTAAAAAAATTTAGGGTGCGATCCGTGGAAGGTACGTGGTATATATTTATATTTTATAATATATATGACACTTATTTATAAAAATAAAAAAGTATAAATAGAAAAGTATATTGCAAATATCCCTTAAAATGAAATCTTCGATTAAACCCCATAGTTTGAATGTTACAATAATTCTATTAATTGTTTAAATTTTATACGTTGTATATAATAATAATTACAAAAAAACCAAAAAGTAAAATTCTTACAAAAATAACCCCAAACGCACCCTAAACGCACCAGATTCTCGAGGCGGACGCACCCCATTCGCTTATTATTATTATTATTATTATTATTATTATTATTATTATTATTATTATTATTATTATTATTATTATTATTATTATTATTTGCAGGATTCGCCACGTGGCATATCCCGTGCGTATCCCACGCGAATTACACCCACACCCGAATACTGCGCGTATCCGATACTGCAATATGATATTTTTTGAAGAATCCGTACATTATAGGGACTAACACTATTGAGATATTTTTTGAGAACGTGGTAAGATTTTTTGACTAACAATAAAATGTGAACTGCCAGGACAAAATAATCGTCGATTCATTTTGTTTTAATATATTAATAGATTTTATATCTTTTACTAAAGGTCTAATTTTCTCGTTAAATAGATAATGACTAAAATTTATAGTTCTTAAATTAATGGGTATAATTTATCTTCTACTAATGTTTATTTTATATCATTATTGCTATAGATTTCGTTAACTATGAATCCTTTTATATATAATAGCAATGCGAATTCGGAGCACCACGTTAATTCACATGCCTACGTGGCGCTTCCTATGTTCTTCGTTCCTATTTATCTTAAAATTCAATTTATTTATTAAAAAATATTATAAAGTAATTCTTCTTTGATTGTACAAAAATATTATAAAATAATTGATACATATTGATCTTAAAACACGATTATCAAGTGGGGTCCATGCCAATTGTCATTAATTAGAAACATATCAAAACTTAATAAGGATTTGAACCAAATCCTATTTTTTTTTTTTTTTATTTATAATTCGATTATAAAAAAGTATTATAAAATAATTCATACAAATATTCCATGTATATAATTTATTAATAAAATCCTACATGAACTATCAAGTATTTTATGAGTTATTTTTAATGATATTCCATTTATGCATTAATAGATCTAATATCTTATATATACTCTCTTTAACATTTTTCAAACACAACAACACACATAAAACTTCATCAAATCATACACAATTTACATCTTTCCTGTTATCAAGTTTCTTGCATACAACGCTATTATCGCAGGTAACTCATCTTTTTTTAGGTGCTTGATTGTTTTGTTTAGTAGCTCTTTGATTTAAAAAATTTGATGGAAATTTGTACCAATATTGTATTTGTTTGGTTTAATTATACGTAACACATATATATATGCTTTGCATGTGATATAATAAATTGCGTGAGTGATTAGTTTCGTATAAATTTAGTTTGAAAGAAGTCAACAAAAAAGCAAGGAACAAAACCGTTGTTGTAAGAATCTTATGAGTGTACATGAAATAATTTTCTAATTTTTTTGTAGCTTACACTTATATATATAAATAATATAATCTAATTATATCACAGTACGGACTTCTCTATTATTTATATATTTCAAATAATATTATGTTATAAAATAACCTTTGAAAGTCATATAAATAGTATGAATAATGTGATTTAAAATACTATTATTTATATACTGCCTATATAAATATATCTATATCCTATAAAAAAAAATCATAGTAATAATTCTTTAAATACCTATCTCACTCCACGTCAAACTTTTATAAGATTCCTTAATTGATCATAACTATGTGTGAATCTCTTTGACATATTTTATTTATCAAAATAAATAATGAGCGACTTGACTTATTTTGATATAATGAATCTTATTTTTATTATAATAAACAACGGGCTACCTAAAAGTAGCAATATAAAGTGATTCATATAGAATATTGACATTAAAATTATAACTATGAGAGTCTCTCTTTGACATATTTTATTTATCAAAATAAACAACGGATACGAATTGACTTATTTTGATGTAACGAATTTTATTTTTATTACAATAAACATCAGACTACGTGAATAATGATCATATGATAAGCATAGATAGTAATATACAATATAAAACTAAAGATGAGACATATTGTGTGAGATTGAAATATATATTTTATATAATTAATATTTATAAATATTAATTATCAGCAACGGGCGACTTGACTTATTTTGATGTCATGACATTTTATTTTTATTAGAATAAACAACGGGCTACTTAAAATTAGCAATATAAAGTGATGCATATCGAATATTGACTATGAGAGTAAATATTAATTATCAGCAACGGGCGACTTGACTTATTTTGATGTCATGACATTTTATTTTTATTAGAATAAACAACGGGCTACTTAAAAGTAGCAATATAAAGTGATGCATATCGAATATTGACTATGAGAGTCTCTCTTTGACATATTTTATTTATCAAAATAAACAACGGAAACGTCTTGACTTATTTTGATGTAACAAATTTTATTTTTATTACAATGAACATCAGAGTACGTGAATACTCATATGATAAACCTGGATATTAGTATACAATATAAAACTAAAGATAAGACATATATTGTGTGAGATTGAAATATATCATAGTATTTTATATAATTAATATTTATAAATATTAATTATCAGCAACGGGCGACTTGACTTATTTTGATGTAATGACATTTTATTTTTATTAGAATAAACAACAGGCTACTTAAAAGTAGCAATATAAAGTGATGCATATCGAATATTGACTATGAGAGTCTCTCTTTGACATATTTTATTTATCAAAATAAACAACGGACACGCCTTGACTTATTTTGATGTAACGAATTTTATTTTTATTACAATAAACATCAGACTACGTGAATACTCATATGATAAACATAGATATTAGTATACAATATAAAACTAAAGATAAGACATATATTGTGTGAGATTGAAATATATCATAGTATTTTATATAATTAATATTTATAAATATTAATTATAAGCAATGGGCGACTTGACTTATTTTGATGTAATGACATTTTTTATTACAATAAACAACGAAATATTTAAAAGTAGCAATATAAAGGGATGCATATTGAATATTAACGTTAAAATTGATAAAACTAATATAACTATTTGAGACCCTCTTTGACATTTTCGTTTTATTAAAATAAACAATGGGCGACTTGACTTATTTTATTATTCTTCTTTTATATTTGATTACAATAAATAACGGGCGGTTTGACATATTTTAATATTTTAATTTACATTTTTTATTTAAAAATGCATTAGTAAAGTGATTCGTATCGAATTTCGACGGGAGACAAATGCATCTATCATCAAAGTATTCCCTTTTAAACTATTTTCTTACAAACACGAGTAATGGGCAACTTTATATAATTATGTATTTTTCTACTAATTTAATTTAAAAATTATAATTAAACTAATACATTTATATGATAAGCATAAATAGTAGAAGTAGTATACAATATAAAACTAAATATAAGATTGTGTGAGATTGAAATATATCATAGTATTTTATATAAGTAATATTTACAAATTTTAGAAGTGTCCAATTGCAAGAATGATGATGACTGCATCAGATCAAATTAAGTTATCGGTCAGATTGTAAAAGAGACATTTTTCACTGTCTGTTTGCTTTGCTATTGATAATAAATATGAGTCAAGGACAATCTCTCTCTAATGCAGGGTTGTACATACCAAAAACAGTCTTCAGCCATGCACGGTTTTATGTCGCAATATCGAGAATCACTAGGAAGAAAGGTCTCAAAATTTTAATATGTGATAAAGATGACAATAGGTTCAACACCACAACTATTGTTGTGTACACGGAAATATTTCAAAAGTTGTGAGATAATTATCAATGCAAATATTAATAATGTATACATAAAATTATTATATTTGGATCTTATTCTACGATTAAATTTTCTTAGTTTTCAGGAGCGTAAATTGCATGAGGATTAACAAAGAGCACCTACGCTTTGAAGAGCAGTCGAGCTGATTATTTTGGTCCGAATTTCTTTTATGATTTTCATATTGTTTCAATTACTTTTAGTATGAAAGTAATTTTTTTATATGAAATAATTATGAACATAATGTCGTCTTAACAGTTAAGATATTAGCATTAATTCGACACCAATAAATTTATCCACGAAAAACATTGTGAATACATAGAGAAAACAATATAAACTTATTTAGGTCGAATCTTGTGATGGGTAACATCCCGATATAACAATTTGAGACCTTCTTTAACGTTTTATTTTTATAAAATTAAACAACGGACGATTTAACTTATTTTAATATTTATTTATATTAATATTTTTCTATGTCTCTTCGACATTAATCTTTTATTAGAATAAACAACGGACGTCTTGAATTATTTTCATATTTTTATCTTATGTTTGCTTTAAAATAACACTAAACAATTAATTTTTCATGTCGAATTTTGACGGGATACACTTAGGGATGTCAATGGGTCGGGTTTTCGCGGGTACCCGCCTCGCCCAAACCTAATTGGGACGGGTTTGGGTATTATAAATTGGGTTTAGAACGAGTTTGGGTAATAAAGTAGATACAAGGAACGAGCATGGGTATACACCTTTGGATACCCACTACCCAAACTCATTTATATGTATGGTAAATATATATATTTCACATGTATATAAAAACTATATTTTATATTTTAAAAATAAAAATTTTATAACTATTAGAAATTTTAAGATTTTTATTAATATATACGAAGTTGAAAGGATATATATAAAAATATCTACTTGATAATATCTATATATATATATAAAACAGGAATTCTTCAATTTGAAATTAATTTTAAAATGGCAATTTTGCAATTCTTTTCAATTTGAAGGTCAAATTTATTTAAACTAATTTTGTTGTCATTTAATCAATTAATTATCCATCCGTTTAAAACTCAATTTTATTCCTTAATTTTCTCCAACTTCCATTATTATTCTTTCCATTATTTTCTTTCACAATTTTATTTAAAAATTAATCAATTATTTATCCGTGTGACACTCAACTTTATTCATTATTTTTCTTTTTCTCCAGCATCCATTATTATTATATCTATTACGAAGTATATCCTTTCACAGTTATACTATGTATAAAATATGAATCTTGAAATCAATTTTTAAAATTTTAACCATCAACCCACATTCATGAAATATGTTAAATTTGCTAATTAGCCAACTAATAATATAAATTATAAAAGTCATGAGAACAACCGCCATCCACTTAAGAAATATACTATAATATAATTGGGCCAATTAAAAAAAAAAAGGTTGATATACAAAACACATGTCCGCTATAGAACATTATTAAATTAAAAAGATTAAAACACATGATAAAAATAGAAAATAGAAAAATATAAGATTGCTCTAATTGTGTTAGGAAATAAATTAAATTAGAGATTTATTTGGATGCATTAACTATCATAAATCACATTTACAGTAAGTTAAAAACTAATATTTGTCTCGGCCTTTTGGCTGGATCATCGATCCACAACGATATTAAATTTATTTCTTGGGGTGATGTTTCACGAAAGTAACTTGCTATTAACTATCACAAATCACATGTACAGTACGTTAAAAACTAACACAAACTTATGAATTATGAGAAATGCATATAAACGCTCTCATATTTATCGTGGACACTTTTAATGTGTCCACCGCGGACGTAGTAGGGTGGGGTTTACTTTGTTACATATGTTAGGGTATATATTTAGATTTTTTTTCCTAATTAATAGTACGGCACATCATTCATAGGCACATTAAGAATATCTACAGTGGATAGGGGATTATTTATGTGAGAAATAATATGCTACATCCATACGGTGAACACCTTCATCGGCACCGTTGTTATTTTATTTTGACGTTATTTTTTTAATATTCTTTTGTTGGGATATTATAATATCTTTTTTATAATGAATATAAAAATTATTAAATCTAAAAATCAAGAGTTAAAATTTTTTAAACGGTTATTATTATTATTTTAAGTTAATTTTGTTAAATAAAAATTTAGAGGTAAAGTCCGTATTACGGATTATTCGAATTCGGGACATTTGGTCCTGAAATTTAACCCCCTATCGTTAGGTTATTGGACACACACATTAAAGGGTTAATTATTATTTGTAAATCAATTTATAGTTATTACTACCTCTGTTCCACTCCATTTGGCCTATAAAGTGAATAGATGTGAGGTTTAAAATAATGTAGAAGGCCAAGTGGAGTGGAACAGAGGGTGTATATGTGTAAACTACTCCCTCTGTCTCATTCTAATTGTGCACAACGTAAATGACACAGTTACCAAGACTGTAAGAGATTGTGATGTTTATATTATATTGGTTGTGAGAGTAAACTTTTCCACTTTAAGTATGTGGATAATTAAGTGAGACATTCCAATAAGAGAACATGGGCAATTAGCTTGGGACGTAAGGAGTAATTCATAAACGTATAAATATCCGTGCATCGCACGGGTGCAAAACTAGTATATATATATATAGGAGTTGGATCATATGAAAACCAAATATTTCGTGAAATCGTGAAAACCATGCATTTTTATGCATAACATGTTGCATTAAAAAATAAATTTTATTTTATTTTAAAAAATGCATATAATCCCTATATATTTTTATACAACATGAAATGCATGAAAATGCATCATGTTATGCACAAAAATGCATGGTTTTCATGGTTTCACCAAAAGTAAGGTTTTCACCATATCCCAACCCTATATATATATATATATATATATATATATATATATATATATATATATATATACATTCATTAGTTTTGTTATTTGTTAACATTTAATTTGATAGTATTTGTTTAGATTTTGTATATCATTCGTTAGCATTTAATTTTTTTTTATAAAAAAAATATTACTATTTTAATTTTATTTGGGTTTAAAGGGTAATAAACGGGTATTATCCGATGGGTTTGGGCCCGGGTACGGGCATTAAAATTGAATTTTTAAAAACGTCGAAGATTTAAATATAATATGAATACGCATTGGAATGGTTCTTCATTATTATTGAATTCTTTATATTGTTTGTAAGTACTAAAAATCAAGGATCATAGTACGAACTATTTTTAAATAAATTTTACTGATAAAATATCTAAATGTTAAAAAATATCTAAGAATATGTACGAAATACAAAACACTATAATAAATAAAAATTTATTTCTTGTGTGGGCTAAACACACCAACGATCAGGCAATGAAATAACAAGGTAAATAGCTTTCGCACCCCTAAAAAAACAAATAAAAAAAGTACATAGGAAACATTACATCACACAGAATGAACTAATCATACAATTCAATTTCAACACGTCAATTAAATTAGGAATTTTATGACAAAGCAACGAATAAATAAATGAAGCCTCAAAGAATTTATGACAAAGTAGTGCGCAGTCACGTACTTATAAACCTCAAAGCCCAGCGGTGAAGGGCACACCGGCCGCCGGCAGCCACGACCGACCAGCAATAAAATTTGCGACCGTAAACCTCCCGGCCTCCACCGCGCTAGTTATAACCCTGTATCCCTTCCAACGGACCCTCCGACCCGTAGCAGAACCCGGACCTGAATTCCTATACTCGCCGTAATACAATGTGTCGAGCGCGAAGTTCCCATCCCACTCCAGCCACCCTTCGGGATCCACCAAGGACTCCATGTACGTCTGCATGAAAACAGTCCTCGAGTACTCCTTCCACGGCCTCCCGAGAAACGTTCTAAACGATCCGAGAACCGGGACGAGATCTGAAGAGGCCATGACCCGGGAGTCGTGTACGGAGATGCCGGTGTTCTGGTTAGGATCGGTCCGGCCCTGGGCCGTGATGGTGACCTTCTGCTTGTCCATGGGGCGGCGGGCGTAGATCATGCAGTTCTGGAGGACGGCGGCAGCGTTGCCGAAGATGAAGTCCACGGTGCCGTAGATGTAGCACTCTTTGTAGAACTGCCGCTGCGAGTGGACATAGAGGGTGTCTTGGTAGCCTTCGAAACTGCAGCGGAAGAACACCGATAGGTCGGCGCCGGAGCGGAGTGCAACCGCCTGGTGGTTCTGTGGGCCCGCCGTATTGCGGAAGGTTATGCCGCGGGCGATGAATCCCTCGCTGGTCACCGCTGTTCATCATAAACAAGAAGAATATTTTCAAATACACGTTCATGAAAGTCCATGCAGATCACTGATCTATTTATTTATTTTTATTAAAAAAAAAAAATTGGTTAAGCAGTTAGACATACGATACTTTTAGTACAACTACTACGTGCATCATTGTACGTGAATTATTAATGTTATTAGCATATATTAAATATTAATATTCTTGAAGATAGATAAAAAAAAACATTATCATTATGAGTTGGATTTAAATTGAAATATATCTAAATGTAATATTCTATGTATAATACTAATCTACTTATTTTTAATGTTATGAAAGATTTATTTTAATGATAAGAGTAAAATAGACAAATCAAATTTTAGAATCAAGACGATTTTTATAATAGTAGTAAGTATAGTATATAGATATTTGAAAAAGTTAAACCTCGTGCGTGCATTTTCAGTCTGACTATTTCAAACTGAAATTAACGTATTTGTGGATCTTTGAAAATAGATAGCCTAACAATTTAAAAGCCATTTAATATAAGAACCGACCTTGCTTCTAACGCGTTGGTTGAAAGTACTAATTAATTGTTCTAGTAGCTAGCGCCGTCATCGTTAATCCTCTACTATAAGCCAAGAATTAATATTAGTCAGTAACAAGGAAAAAAGGGTTTGACCGCCGTATCATATTACAAAATACAAATTGCAATACTAGCATTAACCAAATTGAATATTAATTATATTACGTTTTCTTATTGCATCGAGGGCTTGATCATTGGCATGTGTTAAAAACTGTAAGAAAAAAACGATTAATCAAAAGTTTTTTTTTTTTTTTTTTTTTTTTTTTAAATGCAGGCTTTGGAAATATTTTTACCGCACATTCAAATCACATTCAAATCATCTGTAAATGCAATGAAAGATATACAGAGCCGTATCAAACTTAATGAATCTCATTTCTGAAAGCTTCATATTATTTTCCCTGTAATTTATTTTTGCAAAGATAAAGCAACGCCAGAGATGGTGGTGAAACTTACCAACGGTGGCAGAATTGAAGGTGGTGGATCCTCCTCCGACGCTTCTGCTCCCCGTAATAAAAGTATACCTAAGCCCGTCACCCACCAGCATTATATTCCTCAATTTGCTACCGCCAATCACCAAATTCTCTCTATAAACTCCTCTCTTCACGTGGATAACAAACCTACCACTCCCACTCCTCCTCTCGGCGGCATCAAGGGCGGCCTTGATCGTCCGGTGGTGGCCGGAGCCATCCTGCGCCACCACAAGGTTCGGCCTCACGGCGGTCGCCTGCAGCAGCCGCCGATTCCCGGGCGTAACCCACGTGGGGAAGTCTCCCTTGTAGTAACCGTTTGTCTCATGCGTGGTCTCGTTTCTCTCCCCTAGGGCGAGCGTGTTGCATATCAATTTTGACACGTTGTTGGACATCAACGGCAGGACGAAGTCGGCGACACCGAGCTCTGTGAACCCAGTCCGGCACGTCTCGAGGTTTGTGAGGGCGGCGCTCAGCCACGTCTGGGCGTCAAACTCGGTGCAGCTCGTGTTCGGGTCAATGGTCTTGTTGAGCTGCTGGATCGTTTCTTGGTAGAGCTTCACGCAGTCTGCCCACGCCGCCCGCTCACGGCTGTTCCGGCACTTGCTCCCGAGGGCTTTGGTGGTGCCCTCAGCCGCGACGGCGCGTTCCAAGGCCAGCTTTACCGCAATTTTACGGAAGTCGGATTTGTGCTTGGGGAGAGAAGTGCGTTTGTTGATGCTCATGAAGTGTTTGCATGGCTCCGGGTAGGGGGTCTGGTCGCACCACCAGGTGATGCCGGCGGAGGAGGGGTTTTTGTCAGCGGCGACTAGAAGGAGAGAGGATGAGAGAGAGAGGAAGAGGAGGTGTAAGAGTTTGATCTCCATTGTTGATCAAGGTGTGTGTTTGTGATGGGCACGACTAGCTGCTTATATAGTTGAAGAATTAGTGACAGGTTGTCTAGGTTGATTATTGTGCAGCGTAGTAGATGAGGAGGATAGAGTTGACTATGAAAAAAACAATGAAAAATCAAATACAAGCAATTATGGTATCCGTTTATTTGGATTTATAATTATTAATTATATTATTAGTCTTGGTTTCGGCCGTTAAAGGATACTTTATAATGACCAACACAAGTCGAGAAAAATGAACCATCAATAGTTCGTTTAATAGGATAGGCTAACATTGGAATCTATAAATTTAGTAAAGTTACTATTACGAATGGCTCTATCCCCATTTCTATATACTGGTCGTATACTGCATGTCATTTTTTTTAATTTATTTTATACATTCTTTTTCGAAATTTCGATTTACTATGATTTGAGATAATTTATAATATTTTATAGGATTCACTCATCCATTTTAGGGTATATAATTATTTTTTAGCATTTAATTCAATTTATTAGGTAAAATATGGTTGATAAATCAAATATTAGGGTATATAATTTTTTTAAATTCTAAAATTTTTCATAAAAATTTATTTTACTTGGTTATAATTCTATTTTTTTTTTTATAAAAAATATTATAAAAATAATTAATTGATACACGATTGGTACTCAAAATGGGAATAGGAGATCTTATCCGGTATTTTCTATTAAGTTGGTACTTTTATTTTTGTGGATATTATATTCTTTAATCTAGCTAAATTCAAACAATTATATAGATTTTATGCTCTATTGCATTACGGACGGGTTCCTTTGTATATTACTCCCTCCTATGATAAGGATGTAAATCCTCAACTGAGGAGTGCGTATATTTCCCACACTATTAAATAGGTACAATATATCTTATAAACTAGGAAAGTAAATAAATACAATTATTTACAAAGATATTAAGATATTATTTGATTTCTAGTCTAACACCCCCCCGCAAGTGAAGCGTGGGATTCCGTCCAACGCGCAGCTTGGAACGAAGAAGTTCAAAAGCAGGACGAGGTAAGCTTTTTGTGAAAACATCAGCAAGCTGCAGTGAGGAGGGGACGAACTGAGTCTTCAAACGACCTTGTTCTACGAGCTCTCGAACGAAATGATAATCTATGTCGATGTGTTTAGCTCGTTTGTGGGAAATGGGATTCTGAGACAAAAAAAGGGCACTCCTATTGTCGCACAGAAGCACTGGCGGTTGTAAGAGAGGAACATGTAATTCCTTAACCACATTATTTCAGAAGCCGTGTTAGCCATCGCTCGGTATTCTGATTCGCAACTTGACCTAGCAACGGTGGGTAGTTTCTTCGCGCACCACGAAACGAGATTGTCACCCAAGAATATAGAATATCCGTATGTGGAACGTCGGGTATCTAAGCATCGAGCCCAATCAGCGTCCGAATAAGCAAGAAGCTCGGTGGCAGATTTATTGAATGTTGTTAAACCATAATCCAGCGTTCCCTTAACATAACGAAGTATACGTTTCACCGCTTGAAAATGCTCATCTGTGGGACGCTGCTGAAACTGACTAAGAGTGTTCACAGCATATGACAAGTCAGGTCGAGTGATAGTCAGATACTGAAGAGTGCCAACTAGGGATCGAAAAAGAGTAGGGTCGGAGAACGCAGGCCCATCTGCACAAAACGAAGCATGTGGGGCTAAGGGAGTGGACACAGGCTTTGAATCCAGCAAGTTCGCCCGAGTGAGAATATCTCGTGCATATTTCGACTGACTAAGAAAAAGACCATCACTAGGATACGAGACTTCAAGCCCCAAAAAATAACCTAAGCGGCCAAGATCTTTAATCTTAAATTCAGACCGAATTTGCTGAAGAAGTGAAGAGAGAGCAGAAGGATTATTGCCTGTTAAGACAATATCGTCGACATAGACGAGTAAATATAGCAACACCGTGCCTCTGCGAAAAATGAATAGAGAAGTATCCGAGTAGCTACATGAGAAACCAGTGTGAATAAGGAACTGGCGAAATCGTTGATACCAAGCCAAAGGTGCTTGACGAAGACCATAAAGAGCTTTCTTTAATTTGCAGACATGATCAGGTCTAGTTACATCAACGAAGCCAGGAGGTTGCTCCATATATACTGGTTTATCGAGGTAGCCATTTAAAAAGGCATTTTTTACGTCCAACTGATGCAACGGCCAATAATTCATTGTGGCTAGAGCAAGAATAACACGCACAGTAGCAGCTTTGACGACTGGACTAAAAGTATGCGTGAAGTCAAAACCAGGAAGTTGGGAAAAACCTTGAGCTACCAACCTTGCCTTGTGACGATCCAAAGAGCCATCTGCGAGAAGTTTTGTGCGGAAAACCCACTTCGAGCCAACAATGTTGACATCCCGAGGCCGAGGAACGAGATCCCAAGTGTTGTTTTGTTTAAGAGCAAGCATCTCCTCATTCATCGCACTAACCCAATGAGGGTGTTTTAGAGCCGATTTGACACCTTTGGGTTCGGAAGCGGCGATGAGCGCACAATATAGTGGGTTTGACTCAACCAGGGCGAGATCTGCCGGATAACGTGGCTTAAATATGCCCGATTGCGAACGAGTTCACATTTGATGAGTTCGAACTGGTATAGGCTCCGGATCTTGCTGTTGTAGGACGTTTTCGGGAGTTGGAGGCGGAGAATAGAGCTGCTCTTCATGTTCCGCTGCAGCCGGTGATATTGGATCACGATCATGAGGCAAAGGTGGCATGATACGCGGAGGTATAGAATCAGGAAGGCTGCAAGCTGCACATGAAGAAGAGTTGCCAGTAGTAGGAGTATTAGTTTGTTGCACTTTAGTGGAGACTTGTTGAGGAACGCCTGTATCATGAAAATTGGTAAAATCAAGTTCTCTATGTTGCATGGGAATCAAATTCTTCACATAGGGAAAATACTCCTCATCAAATCGAGCATGACGAGTAATGTAAAGACGCCCCGTTGAAGAATCATAACATTTAAACCCTTTATGTAGAGAACTATATCCCAGAAAAACGCACGGCAAACTGCGTGGAGAGAACTTGTTGGGAGCATAATCGCGAAGGCACGGGAATACGCGGCAACCGAAAACCCGAAAACAACTATAATCCGGGACTGAACCATACAATAATTCGAAAGGCGACTTGCTGCCAAGATGAATAGACGGAACACGATTTAATTCGAAAGGACGAGGCATCGAGTTGAGAAGCATCGGGTGTCATATGAGCAGATGCACCTGTGTCAAGAAACCAATCTGAGGGATTAGTATTAGTAATGTAACAATTTGCTGAAAAAGCCTCTGCGAGATTTGCTGTGTTGTTTCTGGAATTTCGATCATAGGAACGATCGAAACGTTTCGGGCAATCAAAAACATCATGATCCTCTTCTCGGCAGAAATAGCATCGAGAAACATAATTGCGACGTCCACGGCCACGACCTCGAGAATTGGAATTACCACGGCCTCGTCCACGATCATAGGATTGAGAACGACCACGTCCTCTATTATTTGTAGCAACAAACGCAGCAGGAGCTGGAGCGAATTCATCAAGACCCTTTTCAAAAAGTTCATGACTAGTGGCACGGGATAGCAAATCGGAGAAGGAAGGAAGAGGCTCGATAGCCCTCTGAGCTGCGATGAAACCTGAGAAAGAGGGTCCGAGCCCCCGAAGAAACCAATGAGCTTTGTCGACCTCATCGATTGGTCGACCAATGGCAGATAACTGATCGCACAGCCCCTTGAAAACACGACCGAATTCAGCAACAGATTTTGAGCCACGTTTCGCATTCAGTAATTCATCTTTAATGCTTAGCTCTCGTGCCTTAGAAGAATGGCTGTACGCACGAGAGAGAGAGAGATCCAGACATCACGCGATGTGGAGCAGCCGACAACTTGAGACATCGTCTCCTCGGTGAGAGTGGAGACGAGAAAAACTTTCAGAAGTTGGTCGCGAGATTTCCATTTGATATAATCACCATTGGGGGAGGAAGAGCCGTCCGTAGCAGTAATAGTTGCAGAAGGCGGGGATGAAGAACCATCAACTAGTTCGAGAAGGCCTTGACTTTCAAGTAATGGTAACACCTGTGCATGCCAAAGTAAATAGTTTGAAGAGGTTAATTTGATGGTGATCATATGCACCATCGTAGAAAGGGAAAGGGAAGAATCCGATGCAGCCATGGGGAAGAAGAAGTGAAAAAAAAATGGCGATGAAGAGGAGAGGCTAGGGTTTTGAGATCAGGCTGATACCATATGATAAGGATGTAAATCCTCAACTGAGGAGTGCGTATATTTCCCACACTATTAAATAGGTACAATATATCTTATAAACTAGGAAAGTAAATAAATACAATTATTTACAAAGATATTAAGATATTATTTGATTTCTAGTCTAACACCTCCATTCCATTTCACGTGGAATCATTTTTTAATCGGGACATCTACTTCAATTGACATGTTTTTTAAAATGGGGAGAAATAACTCTTACTTTTCAATATGGACCCCCTACTATTCACTTTTAACACTCCACATAAAATGGGGAGGCGGGCGAAGATCATGTGTCTAGACACATGATTGGCGTGCAGTCTCTCCTAAAAAAATTATGTTGAAAAATGGGGCCCATCAGTGACCTTTGGTGACAACTTGAAAGGTGTCACTAAAGGATATGGTACTTTAGTAATATGTCCTGGGAGCATCGAGAATGTGTCATATGTAGAGGAGTTAAGCACAATCTGCTATACAAATCACAATTTTGTGATAAAGAATATTATGTTGATTTTGTATCTAACAAGTGTATTGTCAAGAACAAGTCAACACTGCAGGTCGCTTTGACAGGAGAACGCAAGCGCAACGTCTACGTAGCAAACTGGGAAAGTTGCAAAGCGGAGACTTGTCTAATAGCGAGGAGTGCAGCAGAGATTGGTTGGTTATGGCACAACCGCTTAGGCCATTTAAACTTCAAGACCATCAATGGCTTGGTGCGCAAAGGGCTGGTGAAGGGCATCACGAATGAAGTCTTCCCGAAAGACCACATTTGCCAACCATGCCAGCGAGGAAAATAAATGAAGGGTGATAGGGACTAATATCAGCCATATTCCATAAATAAGCCTAATTAATGGGGAAACGCACCTTCCTTAACCTTAGAATATAGTCTCTAGAAAAAACAGTATACTAGATGCCACGATAAATACAGAAATCTTACTGAAAAGGAATGGAATGATAGGCTCTGGGTGAGATAAGCCTTATCATCGTTATTAAGAGAAATTGATATTAATTTCAATAGGGATCAGTAGAAGTTGTTCTGCATAACAACATATCATCAAAGAGATTTCATGAGCACCAGACACTCAACACAATTGAGAATTGTATTCATAACAGAAGCTGTGAAGTTTTAACTCTTCCCAGAAGCCATGTAAGATCTGCAGGCATCTGCAAAGATGAGAGGATCTGGTCAGATCCTATAAGTGCTTAGCAGAGCCAGAGGTTCTGCGTAGCATACCGCCCGCGTGACTCTATGTACTATAGAGTGAGGACCACTGCATTCATGACAGAGAATACCTTGCTTCCGTTGAAATTCCTTTCCTGTCCTTCCTTCACACGGATACTCACTTTTCACCCTCCTCACATCTATAAATACCAAGTGATCGCACACTCCAATCATCATCACAGCATCACTCTCTACGAACAACACGCATCTTTGCGTACTGTTCCATTCAATTCCATATTCTCTTACGAGCTCCTCTGAGCCCAAGCGGTCAAGGCGTTCGAAGTCTTCTTCCGGGAAGCCTCAGTTCCTTTTCACCTCCGTCCGTTCTTCTCGACGTCGGGAAGAATCTCTCTCTTACACACACTACCTTGAGCTTAAGGTAAAACCCTCATTACCTAAAGGGGAATGAGGTTCAACGGAGCTTCGCGCTCCTCATTTCTCTCTCTTTCCTATTTCGTTTCTTCGTTATCTGCTTATATGAGTACAAAACTCCATGGATCTTACTAGTTTATGGCTAAATATGCCCTTTACACACAGCACGCAACTTGATTATCATTCATTATTCCTGCGCAAATCATGCTCTGTACAAAAATGCTTAGTTATGGTTTTCTATGCGCATGAAACTCTTGCTCTTTACTGCTATAACGCTTTATCCATGAATGCTCTTTGCAAAACATGACAAATAATACCCTAAATTGTTGTGGATCTCCAACCCGGATCTATCAAAGGGGTCATTCCAAAGCATGGAAGAACTTTCATCTCAGCGAGTGCTCCAACTACACATGAACCTTTTTCGTCCCGTCACACCAATAAGTGTGAACAGAAGAAAGTACACCAACCTTGTAGTTGTTGATGACTATTCTCGCTACACATGAGTTATATTTCTCTTCAGCAAGAAAGGGACGCTTTCGAAGCTTCCCCAGCTTCTAAAGCGACTTTCAGTGGAGAAGGGCCTATCCATTGTAATAATACGCTCCAATAAAGGAACGAAATTCTTAAATTCCACCATCAAAGCTTATTGAATGGAAAACTACATCACTCATCAGACATCCTCAGCACACACTCCACAACATAGTACCTTACCTTAAAGGAGGAATCACATCGTCAAAGAAGTTGTTCGAACCATGATTGCTGTGACTCAAAGCTGTAGGAATTTTGTGGTAATTAATGTATTTAATTGTTCAAATTGAATGGGCAATTAATATGTTAAGTTTGAGGTGGGAATTTGTCCCACATTGGAAAAACAAAGAAGTTTGGACCCATATATAAGTCAAGGCTCAAATATATAGAATAATTAATATACTCCTCAAGTGGTTGATTCGGCTTAGCCTTTTTGGTCTAAAACCAAAGGCCTACGAGGACGGTGCAAAAAAACCGTCCGAGTCCGCCTCTGCCGTGCACGTCACACTTGTCGCAATGGGCGCTTTAAGGCGCACGTCGCGAGGAGCTTGAGGGCCTTTTCTTTTCCAATATCGAACTAAGTGTGTGGCTAGAGCCCAAACGCGTGTGTCCAGCACACGCAATGGGCGAACCGTTGCGATGGTTCGAACCGAATAGGTGCCAGGCGTGTGCATGACATGAGCCAACATCCAAAGGGTTCGAACCAACGGATGCGAGCGCGTGTCGAGCACACGCACGTGACTCGACTAGGCTTGCGCCGGGCACGAGTTAGGCTCATGGAGGGCCCGAACCATTGTGTTGGTTCGGTTCTGGCTTACCACATAACATGTGGGGGGAAGCCATTCTTTCGGTAAACAAAATTTTAAACAAAATACCACCAAAGAAGCAAGACAAAACTCCATACGAACTATGGAAAGGTCAGAAACCTTCTTTTAAATACATAAAAGTGTGGGGTGTCTAGCTAAACTTGAAGTACCAAAACCAAAACAAGTATGGCTCGGTCCAAAGACTATTGATTGCATCATCATTGGATATGCAAATAATAGCAGTGCTTATCGATTTTTGGTACACAAATCGAAAGTACCCGACATGAATGAGGGAATGATAATAGAATCAAGAAATGCAATATTCTTTGAATCCATATTCCCCAAGAAAGATAAAACTACTACAAGTCCTAATAAGAGGACTTATGTGACTATGGTAAACATGGGAGAAAATGTGGCATCTACGTCACATGAACCTAGGCAAAGTTAGAGGACAAAGATTGCAAAGAAATTTGGTCCAGACTTTGTAGTATACTCATTGGAAGATAAGCCTAAGACAATAAAAGAAACATTGTCTAGTCCAGATGCTCCGTCTTGGAGAGAAGCTATAAATAGCGAAATAGATACCATCATGAACAATCATACGTGGGAGATTGTTGATCTCCCTCCTGGAAATAAACCTTTAGGGTGCAAATGGAAGAAAAAATATAAAGCTGATGGAACAATTGACAAATATAAAGCCCTATCAAAAGGCTTCAATAAAAAAGGAGGGTATGACTACTTCGATACCTACTCACCTGTTACAAGAATCACATCCATACGAATGCTTGTTGCTATTGCAGCACCGTATAACCTTGAGATACACCAAATGGATGTGAAAACTGCATTTCTCTATGGAGATTTGAAAAATGAGATATATATGGAACAACCAGAAGGGTTTGTCATTCCTGAAAAAGAAAGGAAAGTCTGCAAGCTAGTTAAGTCATTATATGGACTTAAACAAGCTCCTAAGGAGTGGCACAAAAAATTTGACAAAACCATGTTGTCAAATGGATTCAAAATAAATGAATGTGATAAATGTGTCTACATTAACGGAACACATAATAATTTTGTTATTTTGTGCCTTTATGTAGATGACATGCTTATAATAGGAGGTAATCATGAGATCATCACGAAGACAAAAGAAATGTTGAAGAGAAACTTCAGCATGAAGGACTAGGGGAAAGCCGATGTAATTCTAGGAACTCAAATTTTTAGAACATCCAAAGGAATTACCTTGTCACAGTCCCACTATGTAGAGACTGTGCTCAAAAAATTCAATGCATTGTATCTACCTGCAGCTAAAACTCCAGTGGATTTAAACTTACACTTCACTAAGAATCGAGGAGATCCGATTTCCCAATTGAATTATGCAAGGATCATTGGAAACCTAATGTACATTGCTAATTGTACAAGGCTTGCCATAGCATATTCAATAAGCAAACTGAGTCGGTTCACAAGTATCCCGGAAAGGATCATTGGACAACTCTAACCCAAGTACTAAGGTATTTAAAACGTACCTTAAAACACAATATTCACTATTCTAGATATCCTGCCGTTTTAGAAGGATATAGTGATGCTAATTGGATGTCAGACACAAAGGATTCAAAATCCACGAGTGGATATGTGTATACCATATGTGGTGGAGCAATATCTTGGAAGTCCTCTAAACAAACATGTATAGCTCGGTCTACAATTGAATCTGAGTTCATTGCTTTAGACAAAGCTGGCGAAGAAGCTGAATGTCTAAGAAATTTTTAGAGGATATTCCTTGTTGGGAAAAACCTGTGCTTCCTATAATGATTCATTGTGACAACATGTCAGCAATTGGGAGAGCACAAAGTAGTATGTATAATGGTAAGTCTAGACATATCCGTCGTAGACATAATATTGTTAGACAATTGATCACTAATGGAATAATTGTCATTGGATATGTAAAGTCCGAAGACAACATAGATGATCCGTTTACTAAAGGTATTAATCGTGATCAATTGTATGATGCAGTAAGGGGGATGGGTTTAAAATACCACAAACAAGGCATTTATAGCGGTAACTCAACCATGATGAATGAAGATCCCAAGAGCATGCATGGTTTAATGAGATAACTAAGTTATGGATGTTCAGTTGAGCACTTGAAACTCATCTCAAAATTCATTCTCGAAACTGCTCAAGTGCTAATGAGTAGTGGTAAGGGTAAGCTACTGTGCTTTTAATGATTCCTACAAAGTATAGAAAGACTTTGATTGGAGATCACCTATATGGGTGTGAAGTGAGGCCGCTTCAAAGATCGATCTTATGAATCCAAGATATGGTCCAAGGCCGAAATGGACACAACGTGATAACGAAAGATATTGGGTCTTTATTGTGTATATGTTATTGTCTTGGTTTACATAAAAGTTGTTCGGTTCAAGACATCGCGTTCACCAAACAACAAGTAAATCCGATAACTTTATACTATGGAAGGTTCAAAGCCATAGACTACCGATCCTTATGCAATAAAGAACAGTGAGACTTTGTAAAAATATTGCATTTGCATTATGACGCAACCGTCGTTTAGCCGCAATCAATAAATTTATAAACTTATGCCCAAGACTCCTATAACTAGTATAGTAGAGGTAAGCACAGGTTTGATCCCATGAGGAGTTGGAGTAGCAATCTTTCCAGAAACAAGTTGTCACGTTTGGGGTGGGCGTTGCCCAAGACTGAACAAAAAATAACAAGGGAGAGTAAACACGGCGTAATTTAAAAGACTTGTAAACAATAATGAAAGGAAACTCAGCCTGGGCAAGTACCCTCAATCATAATATAACTTCACTCGTTCACAGGTCTTAATATATTCACACATGCACATGTCATCGGTTATAGGGAAGTCACTAAGCAGGACCCCTTACTGTCCCGTGTCACGTTCCCCGCCAATGTGTGCCCAATCCACCCTTACAGTTTAGAAATATAAATCTTTCTAACTTGAACAATCTACATGTAAGGACTAGTTGTCACGCATCTTGCCCAAACAACATTACCAATCTGTGACGGACCCGAATAGCCTCAGGAGCAGGCCTAACGTCGACCTACGACTACACTCCGTTGCTAGTTCATAATATATGGCATGCAGACTAACAAACCGATATTTTATATGCATTTCAAGATGTTATTGGTAGGTTTTGGCTCTGATATGTGTGCTTAAATGAATAGGAAATGATAGGTTTTCATACTTATGTGTTTTCTATATGCTTTGCGTTTTCTCTTGATTTCCGTGCCTATTTCAGGTGCTGTGGCAATTTTCTGGGAATGTTTGACTTATCCTATGTCGAAGAGGATCGAAAGAGGAAGCCGTAGCACTTTGCGGATTAATTTTCCGATGCCGGACGAGAGAGAACGAGCCAAAACCGTGAGAGCGCGCAAACTGTGAGATGTGGGCGGAAATGCACAAGATACACCTTTGATCAACTTTCCAGAAATTACAGATTTTACCCCACCTTCTCACTCAAGTTTCTCTTTATTGCAATTTGACCCCAACTTATGGGAAGTCTATAAATACATTGTTATTTGCCTCATTTGGCATGATTAATCACTTGTAATTCATTTGTGCACAACAACTTTAGAACCCTAGCTTTCTCTCTTTCCTTTTTGGTATTTTCAAATATTATTGAAGATCATGCTTGGAGTTTGAAGATATTGTTGAAGATTTCTTCTCTATTCTCTTCTCTTGTCATTTTCATTATGTTTTTGCTTGTTATTGATGGTTTGATGCTTAGATCCATGCTAGGCTAGATCCATTGAGGTTTCAAATGATGGATGATGTGAATTAGGCTAGGATGTGAGGGATATTGATGTTGATCTACCTTTCCTTTGAGTTGCCCTTGAATTTGATTGAATTTTATTGCATGAATGACTGACAACCACTAGTGCATACAAGGTGTTTGATGGAATGCCTAGGAAGCTTCCATTCATAGCACTTGGCATGAATCCTTGCTCATATTATCTAGCACTGATTTTACATTGTTCCTAGAAAGAATTATGTGAATTGTTGTTAGATTAATAGGCATTGCGCTTTTAGGAGTTGGTAATATGTTTAGAATGGTAAGCATGTTATTCAATCCACTAGTTATCAAGTCTTAGGAGGATGAGATAGCTTGACTTATGTAAGAATGCCACTCAAGGGAATTAAAATGGTTTGACACATCAAATGCCTAATCCTTAGCCTAATTACATCGGAAATTGTTTGAAATCTTATCTTCTTTACTTGTTCCTTTACTTGTTCTTTACATTCCTTGCCTTTATTTTTGCTTGTTATTTCATTTACTTATTGCTTACCTAGTTATAAAACACCAAAACCAAGTCTATGTGCTCAAATAGGATAATAAAGACAAGACGAACTACTTGATTATCTCTCGACACATTCACTCCTCCTGTTCGATACTCGGACTTCTCTAGTTTGATATTATTGCTAGGTTAGAAATAGCCTAGTCTATTTTTGGTGCCGTTGCCGGGGAGTGAATAGATTGATGATCAATAGATTGTTTAGTCTTTTGTTGCTAATTTGATCTTGTTTTTATTTTTATAGTTAGGATGGTATCTTGCTTGTTAATTCAAGCATTTTGTTGTATTATTTTTTCTCTTTTTGTTGGTGTGTTTGATAGGTACACACTTAAAAGATCCAAGGTTAAACATGTGGAACCTTTCATTTTGGATCATGAGAAGAGAGAAAGAACTTCCAAAGAGCAAGATGTTGAAATCAATCGAGAAGTGGAAGTTCTTAGGAAGCAATTGGAGGTTATGGAAGCAAGAGTGGACGAGCAAAGGAGAAGAACTCAAGAGGTTCAATTACCTCCTATAATTGAGATATTCCAACCTCCAAAGGAAAGTTATCAAGGAAGAGAATGGGGCACGATAGATGCACCCAACTTTGAGCTTAAGCCGAGTTTGATTCGTTTGGTTCAAGCAAATCAATTTGGAGGTGAAGTCACCGAGGACCCAAATAATAATCTATACTCATTCCTCGAAATTTGTGACACCATCAAGCTAGAAGGAGTGCCAAATGACACAATCCGGATGAGACTCTTCGGATTTTCACTTTGTGACCGGGCTAAAATGTGGTTCAAAGGTCTCAATGGGAAGTCAATCAAATCATGGGAAGACCTATGCAAAACTTTTCTCTCGAGATATTTTCCACCTTCCAAGGTACAACGCCTAATCTCAGAGATTTATCAATTTGCCCAACATGAAGAAGAGACGATATTCGAGGCTTGGGATAGATTCCGTGAGCTCTTAAGGAAATGCCCTCCACATGGCCTAGATGAGAGTCGACAAATCTTCATGTTCTATGGTGGTTTGAATTCACAAACAAGAACTATCGTAGATGCTACCTCCGGAGGTTGTTTGCTTAATCGTAATGTGAAAGAAGCTATGAGGATTCTTGAAGAGATGGTCTCTAACTCTTTTCAATGGCCTATGGAAAGGGTGCATTCCAAGAAAGTTGCCTCCATGTTGGATGATGAATATGATAAGCCAACCTCAAGAAGGAGCATGAAGAGATTAGAAAGGCGTTGATGGAAGCACGAGCTTGGCAAAGACCTAAGAATGGAGGAATTCTTGGCAAAGAAGAGGTGATTCACATTAACCAACAACCTCTCTCGGTTTCTCAACAACTTGTAGAAGAGGATCCACTCCAAGATTGGAGTTATGAAGTTCCACTGATGTCTCCACTTTCCATGCCCATTCATGAGCTTCAAGAGAAGATAGAGCCCTATTTGCCATATACAATGAAGGATGAAGGTGCCTCTCTTACTCTTCTTCCCCAAACTTCTATTGAGAATGATGAGTTTGGGGGTGAGAAGAGGGATGATCTTGTGGAAAGTAATCTTAATGAGGAAGTTGTAGAGAGAAGTATTGATAGGTTGGAAGTGTTGAAGAAGTTGGATGTCAATGCTCATTTGGTTGGTTTGTTGAGTAGTATGCCAAATCATGAGAAGTTCTTGGAGGATGTAGACAAGAGAAAGGTGAAAATGGATGATGATATGACCATTGAGTTATCGGAGGGATGTAGTGCTAGACTACAAAGAGAATTCCCCAAAAAGGAAAGCGATCTTGGAGATTTCACAATTCCTTGTGAAAATGGTGATCAAGTGCTAGAGAAGGTCTTGTGTGACATGGGTTCAAGAGTGAACGTGATGCCTCTTCCTATCTTTGAACGTTTGAAGATTGGAACCCTTATGCCCACAATGACTATATTTCGAATGGCAGATCGTTCAATCACAATTCCTTGGGGAAAGATCGACAATGTGCTCATCAAGGTTACAAAGTTCATCTTTCCGGTGGATTTCTTCGTTCTTGACATCGAAGAAGAGCACAACATTCCTTTGATCCTTGGTATGCCCTTCTTGTCTACAAGCCGATCTTTGATGGATGTTTGTGATGGAAGCCTCACTTACCGAGTTGATGAAGAGGAAGTGACATTCTCTAAGCCGAAACTTGAGAATGAATCGCCAACTCCAAGAGAAAAGGCTCTAGTTCCAAGTCCCAAGAGAGGTGGCATATTGATGAATGAAGTGAAGTTCCAAGAAAAGAGTGTCGATCCTTTACATGCGAGGTTTACAAGTTTTGGAGGTCAAGAGAGAGCCTCGTTTGATGTGCCATGAGCTCCATTGAGGTATCGTCGAGCTAGCGACGTTAAAAAAGCGCTAGTTGGGAGGCATCCCAACACGTATCCTTTTATTGTTTTTATCATTTTTAAATAAATGTTTAGTTTGAGTCGTTTTGAGTTGAATAAGGGTTGAGAGTGAGGTTACATGCTTTAGGAAGGAATTTAAGTCTTGGGTGCATTTCCATGCCTTAGGAAAATTTTGAGAATCTTCATGTTTTTGAGTTCCAACACTTAGAAAATTTTTGAGGGTTTAAATTCTACCTTTGTGCAGTTCGGCGGTAAAATCGAAAAAAAATAGCAAAACTTGTCGGAATTCGATTCCGTCGATTGCATTGGATTCGGAAGACCCGAGAGTAGGGGGTAGGATCATCTCCCAGGCTGAAAGGGCCCGGGAGGGCCTGACAAGAAACGGAGGTCAGTGAGAATGGCGGGTAGAATGGCGGCCTAAGCTCCACCCGCCATTTCAGCGGCCGGCGGTTCAATTTCAGCAGCCAAAATCCGGCACTTTTTAGTGTATTTTCTGGCGGTCAACGGCCCTCCCTCGGCATTGACCGCCAAGTTCCCTTCCCCCCTATTTTTAAATTTGTTTTTCCATTTTCTTTTTGATGTTATCTCTTATCTTCTACCTCTCTTCTACCTCATTTCTCTTACTTATTCATTTCTTTTTCTGAGATTGATGAACATATTCTAGGAGTTGAAACGTCGAGAGGAGCTAAGCATGATGAAGGAAGGATTCAACTCAATCGAGCACGTACCGGAATGAGCAACATTGAACGTGATATACATCGCAAGCTTGGACCTTTGTGAGTGTAGTTTAAATTCCTTATTATTCTTCCCTCCAAACTCATTTTAGATTTTGGTTCTAAAATAAGTTTGGGGGAGGGGGGTAGGATAAGGTCTTTAAACTACTTTTCTCTCTTCGGTTTTTCATTAAAGTTGCGATTTTTAAGCTTGTATTTGCTTGATGAAGTTGATTGTGCTTAATTGGATGCTTGAAAGTGATGAATTTGTTTGAGTGAGTTTGGTATATGATGAGAGTGAATAAGTTGGAATTGATTCAAGTGGTTCATATGTGTGTAAATGTATGCTTACTTGCAAATTTTGCAAAATTTTTAAAAACTTCTTTCGAATGAATCACTTGAAGTCTTGGTTTTCATATCGTGTTTTCACTCCTTTGCTTTCAAGAGAGATGTCGATGATGATTTGAGCGAAAAATTGCATCATATTTTTGGAATCTCTCATGTGTATATTGAGCATGAAATGGTTGCATGATACGATTAATTAGGAATGATCGACCTTAGGCACATGAACTCTAAACAAAAGCTTGTAAGGTTTGAGCCTTGAATTGATAAAGTTATTTTTCTTTCTTGAGAGTTTGCCATGTATTGCATTGTTATCTTCTAGAACTTGCCTTTAATCTCGATCGAGGTTGCTATATGTGCTACTAGAACTTAGAAAGGATTTCAGGCCATCACTTGTTAGCCTCATTATTCCCTAAACACTAACCGAATAAAATGTTAACTTTGTGGTCCCCCTTGAGCCTTTGAAGTCCTTGTTGCTAAACCGGATGAAAGGGGGTGAAGGTTGGTTAAGGGAATCTATTGAGAGGTTGTGAAGTAGTGGGATAACGAGGTTTGAGAAGTTTGATTGAAGAAGTCGTTTTGAGATGAGAATACTCCTATGAGCTCTAATGTAAAAAAAAAAAAAAAAAAAAAAAGGAAAAAAAGAATGAAAAGAAAAGAGGAAAAAAAATGAATGAAAAGAAAAGAAAGAGTTTGAATAAAGATAGTTATGAATGACAGCATAAATGAGTTATTCATGAATATTTGAGAAGCTTCAATCAAAGCTTGTGTACAAAAGCGTGTAAAGAGGTGAAATGGTGAAGGTAGAAGGTGGAGAAATTCATACTTGGAGTGGAAAGAGAGGGTGAAAGTACTTAAGAGATCTCTTAGTCACTTAGCCTAAAAATCCCTACCTAAACCAATGTCCCCACATTACAAGCCTAAATAAAAGACCTAATTGATCATGGTTCGAGTGCACAACCAGGCGATGGAGATCTCGAGATTTAGGGCAAGCTTATGGTAAGAGCGATGCATGCATGAGTTCGATGAGTGTAAACTTCTTTCCATACACTTGAGAGAAAGAGCGATATACTTACACCTAGAGAGGTTTGGAGTTTCATTATGCTTGAGTGATTGATTTCTTAGTTGAAAGTGTTGTGTGATTGTGGATTGTTCGATGCACCTTGGGAGTTCCATGCTTGAAAATGCTTTGTTGAGTGAGTACTTTGTGACATCGATGATCTTGAATTGCATACCCATTCGGTTTGAGTGTTTTGATTGTTTTGTTCCATTTTCGGGATGAATAATGGCTTAAGTTTGGGGGAGTTGACAATCCGATATTTTATATGCATTTCAAGATGTTTTTGGTAGGTTATGGCTTTGATATGTGTGCTTAAATGAATAGGAAATGATAGGTTTTCATACTTATGTGTTTTCTATATGCTTTGCATTTTCTCTTGATTTCCGTGCCTGTTTCAGGTGCTGTGGCAATTTTCTGGGAATGTTTGACTTGTCCTATGTCTAAGAGGATCAAAAGAGGAAGCCGTAGCACTTTGCAGATTAATTTTCCAATGCCGGATGAGAGAGAACGAACCAAAACCGTGAGAGCGCGCAAACTGTGAGATGTGGGCGGAAATGCACAAGATACACCTTTGATCAACTTTCCAGAAATTACAGATTTTACCCCACCTTCTCACTCAAGTTTCTCTTTATTGCAATTTGACCCCAACTTATGGGAAGTCTATAAATACCTTGTTATTTGCCTCATTTGGCATGATTAATCACTTGTAATTCATTTGTGCACAACAACTTTAGAACCCTAGCTTTCTCTCTTTCCTTTTTGGTATTTTCAAATATTATTGAAGATCATGCTTGGAGTTTGAAGATATTGTTGAAGATTTCTTCTCTATTCTCTTCTCTTGTCATTTTCATTATGTTTTTGCTTGTTATTGATGGTTTGATGCTTAGATCCATGCTAGGCTAGATCCATTGAGGTTTCAAATGATGAATGATGTGAATTAGGTTAGGATGTGAGGGCTATTGATGTTGATCTACCTTTCCTTTGAGTTGCCCTTGGATTTGATTGAATTTTATTGCATGAATGATTGACAACCACTAGTGCATACAAGGTGTTTGATGGAATGCCTAGGAAGCTTCCATTCATAGCACTTGGCATGAATCCTTGCTCATATTATCTAGCATTGATTTTACATTGTTCCTAGAAAGAATTACGTGAATTGTTGTTAGATTAATAGGCATTGTGCTTTTAGGAGTTGGTAATATGTTTAGAATGGTAATCATGTTATTCAATCCACTAGTTATCAAGTCTTAGGAGGATGAGATAGCTTGACTTATGTAAGAATGCCACTCATGGGAATTAAAATGGTTTGACACATCAAATGCCTAATCCTTAGCCTAATTACATCGGAAATCGTTTGAAACCTTATCTTCTTTACTTGTTCCTTTACATTCCTTGCCTTTATTTTTGCTTGTTATTTCATTTACTTATTGCTTGCCTAGTTATAAAACACCAAAACCAAGTCTATGTGCTCAAATAGGATAATAGAGACAAGACGAACTACTTGATTATCTCTCGACACATTCACTCCTCGTGTTCGATACTCGGACTTCTCTAGTTCGATATTATTGCTAGGTTAGAAATAGCCTAGTCACAGACCTATCCGGCACATTTTGCCCATGTACTATTTGTAATCATGCTTGACTCGATATGATACTGGCCACATACCTGACCAAGACTAATGATTGGTGTCTAGTTGTTAGGTTTATCGTTGTGTTTTCGTGTTCGTTTTCATTGTGTTTTTGTGTCTTTTCGTGTGTCTTTTGCTATGATTCGTTTGTTTGGAGCTTTGGTTATTGTAGGGGCAAAAGGTGAGAAATTGGAAGAAAACAGGACGAAAAGTGCATGACGTGAAGGAAGAATCGTGAGGGACCAGTTCCGAGTTTGGCCGATCGGCCAAGTCCAGCTTCGCATCTGGACGATCGGCCAGAGTGCATATGTTCGAAAGTTCACCAGTACCTGATCTGGCCGATCGGCCAGATTCCTTAGGAATTCTGGACGATCGGCCAAAAGTCTGCGTCCAGTTATTGTTTCCTTATATAATTAGGTTTTCTTCCTAATATAAATACTAGTACTTTGGGACGAATTTGTATCAACTTTTATCATTATTTAGCTTTAGTTTTCAGCATTCAAATACTCTTGTTTAGTTTTGCTTTGTTCGGATCCGAATTCTTCATTTTTTGCAATTTAATTCAAGACTTCTTTATTTAATTCAAGTTCTTCGTTCTTCGTTTAATCTCGTAAGTTCTTTATTGCTTTCTTTTATTTGATTTAATTGCTTCCTAGTTCCTTAGATTTAGTTCTTAATTGCTTAGCTTAATTTCGTTCTTTCGTTTTCAAGTTCTTAGAGTAGATTCGTTTTTCATAGTTTTCGATTCCTTCGTTTTTCAAGTTCTCATAGTTAGATTTATTCGCTTAATTTTTAGATTTAATAATTATGTCTAGATTCGTTTTCTTCGTTGCTTTTGTTATTGCTTTCTTTTCGATTCTTGCCTAGGTAGTTTAATCACTTTCTTTTAATTTAATTCTCTAGATTAATTAGTTAGATTTATTTCTTTGCTCTCTAGATTAGTTTATTTAATTGCTTTGATTTATTTGCTTTGATTTATATTATTTGCTTAGGATTTAAAATCAAAAACCCAAAAATCTTATTTACTTGCTTTCCTAGATTTAGGCTAGATTAGGATTTACTACATAATTAATTGGCCTGTTAAGTTTTCCTTGAGATTCGATACTTAGGTTTTACTTGCTAGTGCTATGATAGGATTTCGTTCTATTGCGAACACTTTTTAGTGAAACAAATTTTGGCGCCGTTGCCGGGGCGTTTAATTGTGTAGTAATTTTATTTGTTTTATTTTTATTTGCGTTTATTTCGATTTCTTGTTTCTCCCACTTGGTGCGTTTAACCCTTTTGTTGAGTGTTGTTTATGCATGGTCGCCGAAGTCTTCAAAGGAATTTAGCGCCCTACTTCGACAACATCCATCAAAGGAAAGCGATTTTAGCCGCTAAGGAGAAGGAGGAGATTGATTCCCAAGACTTTTCTTTAGTCTCGTTATTTGCAGAGCCCGAAGCCATGGCAGCTAGAGTCATGGGCGATTTTGCTCGCCCCACGTTCACAGCCACCACTTCGGCGATTGTCCTGACGGAAGCAGTCAGGAATCATGATCTTAAACCTCACCACATGGCATTGCTCCCATCCTACCACGGGCTGCCCAACGAGGATGCATTGACTTTCATTCGAGAGTATTGCACGGTGGTGCAATCTTTTCCACTCTCGGGACTCACGGAGGACAACTTGAAGATGAAGTGCTTCCCGTACACCCTCAAGGATCGAGCAAAGTCATGGTATTTGGCACTCCCGACCAACTCTCTTGCCACATGGAATGCGGTGTGTGAGAAGTTCATGCTTAAGTACTACCCGAACCGCAAGACTCAAGAAGTGCGGTCGAAGATTATGAATTTTTCCCAAGACAACGATGAGCCGTTTCACGAAGCATGGGAGAGAGGTTCCAAGAGCTACTTCAACAATGCCCCCATCATCAAATGGCATCGGAGTTTCTTTGGTAATATTTCTACGACGCCCTCAACCAAACTTGTCAGTTCATGGTGGATAGTTCGGCCGGAGGCAACATAGCGGACAAGATAGCTGATGAGATGAGGACCATTTTCGAGACGCTCGCTGCGAGTTCTCAACAAAAATCAGCTCGGCCAAGGAAAGTATAGGCGAGTGCAATCTCGATGAGCCCCGACTTGAAGAAACAAATTGCCGACATGTATAGGGATCTCGAGAACTTGAAGATGAAGCAAAGTGCACCGGCCCCGAAGGAGGAAGAGAGGAAGCCGGACCAATGCGAGATTTGTGGAGAGCTTGGACACATCAAGGAGGTGTGCCACAACATGGGGGAGTTTCCATACGAAGGAGGAGCCGAGGTGTACGCCGCTCAAGGATACCCGCCTCAAGTGCCTCCACCTCAAGGATACCAAGGGGGATACAATGGACGTTTCCAAAACCCAAGGCCGACACAAGGGCAAGGTATTCCTCCTACCTATCCTAATAGGCGCCCTCCACCATATAATAGCCCTTATCCTCCACCAAATCCCTACAACTCTCATCCACCATCACCATATTATCCACCTCCACAATATCCTCCCAATCCATATTATCCACCACCTCCATACTACCCCTGATGGAGTCCAAGGTTCGTCAAATCAAGATCCTGTTCGTGTTCCCAAAGGGCCGGTGACGAGAGCTCGAGCTAAGAAGTTCAAGGAAGGCTTACAAGGATTGATCCAAGAAGTTTGGGCTCAAGAATTGATGAAGAAGCCCATTGGAGAAGGCGGACCGGACAGCCCGCGAGTTATTAATTTCATCGAGTGCGTTCGGGCTGAAGATTGAAGACTTTATGTTTATTTTCGTGTGTTTTGGTTCAGGCCACGTTTTTGGGTCTTAAAAGACTTGTTTTTGGGTTTTTATTATGTTGGTTAATGGGTTGGGCCATACCTTTGACTTTGGGTCAGTTATTTCCTAGTTAGATTAGGTTTAGATGGTTTTATTTGCCTCCCTACATAAGGGGCTCTTTGTGGACGAAAATTAGTTAGCTTTTGATCATTAATATTATTGTGAGTTATTCTCTCTTGAGAGTTTTCGAATTCCTCTTGATTATTCCAAGACGAATTCATTATCCGGCGAATCAGCGAGTCAATCAAACCTCGTTGTGTGTCATTCATCGTCCCCGTGTGGCTTGGCGACCGTTTCTTTGGGTTATAGAGACTTCGGTTTATCTATAGTACTTAGGAGGGTTTAGACCATTGACGTATTGGGATCTCCATTCGTTAGTTAGTTTCGTTTCTTCCGCGTGCGTTACCATTCGGTCATCAAGGATCGTATCATTTGGCACCAGAGCCAGGCTTACGTCATCAAGGTTTTATCATCCTTTTCGTTTGAATTTCGTATCTTGTGTTGAGTCTTGTTCGTATTTTTCGTGTCTTTCTTGTTCGTATCTTTCGTGTCTTGTTCTGTTTCTTCATTCGTTCGAGTCGTTTTTTGTCAAAAAAAAAAAAAAAAAAAATTCAGATTCGTTTGAGTCAAAATTTCAGAGTCGTTCTTGTAGCTTTTCTTTCGTGTCAAGTATTCAGACTCGTTTTGATACCTAGTCAAAGTTGATTTCTTGGTCATTAAGGAGTAGAAGATTTCTTTCCTTATAAGATTAGGAAACATACTCAGAATATAAATCCCATACCTTATATTATATAACACGTTTTAGGTGAGTCTTCTACACGTTGTCGTGACATATTAGGGGCACAAGTTTCGAACAAAAAAAAAAAAAAGTTTCGAAAAAAAAAAAAAGAAAAAAAAAAAAGAAAAAAAAATGATATATTCGAAGCCCTAGTGTGTCACTGTGTTTTCTGAGTTGGTTATTACGTGTTTCTTCATTGGGATATCAGTTATATATTCGTTTCGGTGTGTTTTCGTCTTTTTCTCGTGTTTTTCGTCGGCCAGCACTAAAACGGCCATAACTTTTGCATACGAACTCCGATTTTGCTCCATAATATCTTTTCGGAAAGCTCTCGAAAAGATCTATACGGTGGTTCCCACTACGTCGGAATAGGTCCATTATTTTTGCAAAAAAAGGTCGTTTAAAGGGTCAAATCGTCCGTCGAAGTTTTCGGTAAAATTTTCGTGTCTTTTTTCGTGTCTCGGTTTAGGGTTTTCTTAGTCCGATCATCCTTCCTTCCTAATTTCAGTACTCTTGATTCGTTAATAGTGATTTCTGTGGTAGATTAAGGGAATTTGAGCTTTTTAAGAGAGAATTGAGTGGAAAAAGGCAAGAGAGGTGAGCTTATTAGAGGGTAAAAGCCATTACTATTGAGCGATACACGAGTGCTGAGTGTGAACCGTATTGAGGGATACACGAGTGATTGTGAGGTAGTGAGGATTCTGTTTTTACTAACTTTCGTTTGTTTCTTTTGAAAAAAAAAAATAAAATAAAAAAAAAAAATTGCAGGTATGGCCGGAGAACAAGAGACGTTGGACCCCAAGATGAAGTTCATGTTTGAGGCATTGAAGTCCGAGTTGGGGAAGATGATGGAATCCAAACTGGATGGAGTTTATGATAGACTTGGTGAAGTTGAGTCAGCTTCCAAACAGCTTCAATATCATCGAGGTGGAAGAGGAGGACGAGGTGGCAGAGGAGGTCAGCATAACTATCGAGACTATGGGCCGTTCGAGGAGGAGTTTGTTGACGAAGGGGAAGACGGATGGGAAGAGCCAAGGAACAGGCCTGACAATAATCTGGGCAACATCAAGCTGAATATACCTTCCTTCCAAGGGAGGAACGATCCAGATGCGTATATTGAGTGGGAGAGGAAGCTTGACCTCATGTTCGACTGTCACAATTACTCCGAGCTGAAAAAGGTGAAGTTGGCAGCGATAGAATTCTCCGATTACGCTCTCGTTTGGTGGGATCAATTGGAGAAGAGTAGGAGAAGGAATGGGGAGCCTCCGGTTCAGACCTGGAACGAGATGAAGGGGATCATGAGGAAGCGATTTGTACCAGCTCACTACTATAGAGAACTGCACAATAAGCTCCAAAGCTTGAGACAGGGATCTGAGAGCGTGGATGAATACTACAAGGAGATGGAGGTAGCCATGATTCGAGCTAATATTTCGGAGGACAGTGAGGCGACGATGGCGAGATTCTTGGCTGGTCTGAATTGGGAGATTCGGAATGGAGTGGGGTTGCAACATTATGTCGAGATAGAGGACATGGTGCACATGGCTGTAAAGATAGAGAATCAGCTCAAGAGGAGGGGTAACAATGGTTACAATAAGCAGAATCAGTCCAATTGGAAGCAATCTCAGTCTGCAAATAGTGGTTCCTTTTCGAGAGGGAATCAATGGAAGAAGGAGGAGTCGTCGAAAGATGAGAGGAAACCGTTCGTGAAGGCGCGATCAGATTCGACGAGCTCCAACAACCAAGGCAAACCAGCAGTGCCTGAGGGTCGTAATTGTGATCGTAAGTGCTTCAAGTGTCAAGGATTCGGACATATCATGAGTGACTGTCCAAATCGGAGAGTGATGATCATGAGAGATGATGGAGAGGTCGTGACTGATGATGAAGTTGACCCGGAGATGCCTGGTTTGGAGGAGTCTGAGGAAGAGGAAGAAGAGATTCAGCCGCCCGTAGGACGCATTTGTGTGGCCAGACGAGCATTAAGCGTTCAGAATCATGTGGACGAATTGGTGCAGCGCGAGAATATCTTTCACACGAGATGTCAGGTGAAGGATCAGTTGTGTAGCGTGATTATAGACGGAGGAAGCTGCACCAACGTTGCTAGCGTGGCCATGGTTCAAAAATTAGGGCTTCCAGTTTTGCCGCACCCCAAACCATACCGGCTGCAATGGTTGAGCGATGCTGGCGTAGTGAAGGCTAATAAGCAAGTGAGAGTGCCGTTTTGCATTGGGAAGTACGAGGATGAGGTTTTGTGTGATGTAGTTCCGATGCAAGCAAGTCACATCTTGTTGGGGAGACCGTGGCAGTTTGATCGACGAGTGACGCATGATGGCTTCACCAACAAATATTCGTTCGAGTATAGGCAGAAGAAGGTGTCGCTTGTTCCTCTTACTCCCAAACAAGTGTATGAGGATCAAGTGTTGCTGCAAAAGGAGGCTGAGCGGCTAAAGTTGGAGGAGCAGAAGGTGGAGAATAAGGAGAAGGGAGATAAGGAGAAGGGTGTAGTACACAAATCGTGTTTTGCAAAGGCGAGCGATCTGAAATTGGCGGTGCAGGAGGAGAGGACTTTGATCGTACTTCTGTACAAGGGGAACTTTTTATCTACTAACGATCTCGATTCTCTACCCCCTTCTATCTCTTCTGTTTTGCAGGAATTTGATGATGTCTTTCCCGAGGATACACCAGCTGGCTTACCACCAATTAGGGGAATAGAACATCAAATTGACTTTGTGCCTGGAGCAACACTTCCAAATAGGCCAGCCTATCGCACCAATCCCGAGGAGACGAAGGAGTTGGAGAGGCAGATTGGAGAGTTGTTGGCGAAAGGGCATGTGAGGGAGAGTTTGAGTCCTTGTGCAGTTCCGGTGTTACTCGTACCCAAGAAGGACTCAACGATGAGGATGTGTTGCGATTGTCGAGCCATAAACAACATCACGGTAAAGTATCGACATCCTATTCCTCGTTTAGATGATATGCTTGATGAATTGCATGGCTCTTGTGTGTTTTCGAAAATTGACTTGCGTAGTGGATACCATCAGATTAGGATTAAGGAAGGGGATGAATGGAAAACTGCTTTTAAAACTAAACTTGGTTTGTATGAGTGGCTGGTTATGCCTTTTGGTTTGACTAACGCACCTAGTACGTTTATGCGACTTATGAACCATGTTTTACGAGCTTTTATTGGCAGATTTGTAGTTGTCTACTTTGATGATATCCTAGTGTATAGCAAGAGTCATGAAGAGCATGTTGATCATTTGAGGTCTGTTTTAGATGTACTTAGGAAGGAGAGGCTGTTTGCTAACCTAAAGAAGTGCATCTTTTGTACGGACAAGCTTGTGTTTCTTGGATTTGTTGTTAGTGCACAGGGTGTACAGGTTGACGATGAGAAAATACGAGCTATTCAAGAGTGGCCGAGTCCAAAGAGCATTGGAGAAGTTAGGAGTTTCCACGGACTTGCTAGCTTTTATAGGAGATTCGTGCCCCATTTCAGTAGTGTTGCAGCACCATTGACGACAATCATCAAGAAGAATGTGGAGTTTAATTGGGGAGAAGATCAAGAGAAGGCGTTTCAGCTTCTGAAGTACAAACTGACACACGCCCCGGTACTATCTCTTCCTAACTTTTCTAAGTCTTTTGAGATTGAATGTGATGCTTCTGGTGTTGGAATTGGTGCAGTTTTGATGCAAGAAGGCCGGCCGGTGGCGTACTTCAGCGAGAAGCTAAACGGAGCAACGTTGAGTTATCCAACGTATGATAAGGAGCTGTATGCATTGGTGCGGGCTTTGAAAACGTGGCAGCACTACTTGTGGACAAAGGAATTCGTCATTCACACCGATCATGAGTCCTTGAAGCACTTGAAGGGGCAGCACAAGTTGAACAAGAGGCATGCTAGGTGGATGGAGTTCATAGAGACGTTTCCTTACGTCATCAAATACAAGCAAGGTAAGGAGAATGTAGTGGCTGATGCACTTTCACGGAGGTATGCCTTGATCTCTACTTTAGATGCTAAGTTGCTTGGTTTCGAGTGTTTGAAGAGTTTGTATGTGAATGATGCTGATTTTGGTGAGATTTATCGAGCATGTGAGAAATCTGGTTTTGAAGAGTACTTTAGGCATGATGATTATTTGTTTAAGAGAAATCGATTGTGTGTTCCTAAGTGTTCTCTTCGTGAATTATTGTTGCTTGAATCTCATGGTGGGGGTTTGATGGGACATTTCGGTGTTGCTAAGACTTTAGCTGTTTTGCATGAACACTTCTTTTGGCCTCATATGAAGAGAGATGTTGAACGAATTTGTGGTAGGTGTGTTACTTGTAAACAAGCTAAGTCTAGAGTGAGTTCCCATGGTTTGTACACGCCATTGCCTATTCCTACTGCTCCTTGGATTGACATTTCTATGGATTTCGTGTTAGGGCTGCCTAGGACTAAGCATGGTAGTGATTCCGTGTTTGTGGTGGTTGATAGATTTTCTAAGATGGCGCATTTTATTCCATGTCATAAATCTGATAATGCATCGCATGTTGCTGATTTGTTCTTTCGAGAGATTGTTAGATTGCATGGAATGCCTAGGACTATTGTTTCGGATAGGGATGCGAAGTTTTTGAGTTACTTTTGGAAGACTTTGTGGGGTAAGTTAGGTACTAAACTGTTGTTTTCTACTACTTGTCATCCACAAACTGATGGTCAAACTGAAGTAGTCAATAGGACTTTGTCTACATTGCTTAGGGCTATAATTAAGAAGAACATTAAGTCTTGGGAAGAATGTTTGCCACATGTTGAGTTTGCATATAATCGTTCTGTTCATTCTGCTACTAAGTTTTCGCCTTTTGAGATTGTCTATGGGTTTAATCCTTTAACTCCTTTAGATTTATCTCCATTGCCTGAACATGAGCATACTAACCTTGATGGCCAGAAAAAGGCTGATTTTGTGAAACAGATTCATGAGAAGGCAAGGCTGAATATTGAGAGACGAACGGAGCAGTACGCCAAGCAAGCCAACAAGGGGAGGCGTCAAGTTGTGTTTGAGCCCGGAGATTGTGTATGGCTGCATATGCGCAAGGAGAGGTTTCCATTGCAAAGGCGTTCGAAGTTGCTACCTCGAGGCGATGGACCTTTTCAAGTGTTGGAGCGCATCAATGATAACGCCTACAAATTGGACTTACCTGGTGAGTATAATGTTAGTGCTACATTCAATGTTACTGACTTGAGTCCTTTTGATGTAGGTGACGACTTGGATTTGAGGACAAATCCTCTTCAAGAGGAGGGGAATGATGGAGTCCAAGGTTCGTCAAATCAAGATCCTGTTCGTGTTCCCAAAGGGCCGGTGACGAGAGCTCGAGCTAAGAAGTTCAAGGAAGGCTTACAAGGATTGATCCAAGAAGTTTGGGCTCAAGAATTGATGAAGAAGCCCATTGGAGAAGGCGGACCGGACAGCCCGCGAGTTATTAATTTCATCGAGTGCGTTCGGGCTGAAGATTGAAGACTTTATGTTTATTTTCGTGTGTTTTGGTTCAGGCCACGTTTTTGGGTCTTAAAAGACTTGTTTTTGGGTTTTTATTATGTTGGTTAATGGGTTGGGCCATACCTTTGACTTTGGGTCAGTTATTTCCTAGTTAGATTAGGTTTAGATGGTTTTATTTGCCTCCCTATATAAGGGGCTCTTTGTGGACGAAAATTAGTTAGCTTTTGATCATTAATATTATTGTGAGTTATTCTCTCTTGAGAGTTTTCGAATTCCTCTTGATTATTCCAAGACGAATTCATTATCCGGCGAATCAGCGAGTCAATCAAACCTCGTTGTGTGTCATTCATCGTCCCCGTGTGGCTTGGCGACCGTTTCTTTGGGTTATAGAGACTTCGGTTTATCTATAGTACTTAGGAGGGTTTAGACCATTGACGTATTGGGATCTCCATTCGTTAGTTAGTTTCGTTTCTTCCGCGTGCGTTACCATTCGGTCATCAAGGATCGTATCAACCCCCCTCAACCCACTCCTACACCCCACCCCCATACCCAAATCCTCGTCCTCAAGGACCTCCACAAAAGCCTCCCGTCGATGAGAGTCTCTCTACATTCCTACATGAGACTAAATTGGCTCGAGAGGCTCAAGATGCTGACATAAAGTGACTCGAGATGGCCATTGGCCAAATTTCTGGTTCCATGCACCTGATGCAACAACTGGGGCGAATTCCGAGCCAAGGGATTCAACCACAACAAGCCAACGAGGTGCAAGCCCCATATCCTCCATATGTTCCTCCCATTCCACCTCACCAAGCTCATGCAATCACGGTGTTACAACGCAATGGAGTGACGATGCCGCCTCAAGGACGCATGGGAGATAGATGGGGACCGAGCTCGCGTTGGAATGGACCGAAAACGCCGATGGCGCCTCATGGCCAACACGTCCGTCCAGTAGGTGATCTCGACGGTCGGCCAGAATTTGGCCGCTCGGCCAAAACACTAAACTCGCACGAGGACCCAGTACCCAATCTGGACGATCGGCCAAGTCACCTCGACTCTGGCCGATCGGCCAAATCGGGCGAGCAACACGTGGAGTCCGAGGAGCCCGAGAAGGAAGCCCAACCTCTTCACAAGACACTCAACCCTTATGTTCCGCCAGTTCGGAGTATTGCGAGGAAGGAGATAAAGGATCCCGAGCCTATCAACTCATTTCCTAAAAGAGGAGATCCGAGAGGTTTCAACTTGAATATTATTTTGGATAGCGGAGACACCGTCTCGGGATTGATGGATTTAGGAGCTGCTGTGAATTTAATGCCGTACTCTATCTTCGAGAAGATGAACTCAAGAATCCTTCAAGCCACCGACATTCGCATTGAGCTAGCAGATGGCACCGTGAGTAGCCCGTTGGGAGTTGTGGAAGATGTCACTATCCTCGTTGGTGGGATTCGAGTCGTTACAGATTTTGTTGTGCTTCATGAAGGCAAGGGAGCTAAGAGTGTAACCGGACATCTACTCTTGTTGGGACGACCATTCATGGCCACTACTCGAGCTCGGATTGATGTAGGTACCGGCACATTGAGCATGGCCGGTGAAGGAGGCTCGGTAACCTTTTCGGTTTTTGTAAATTCACTTCTATTCCTACTTCCTCTCTTCATTCATGCTCTTTTGTTAAGCTTGCTAACCCTCTTGTTGAGGAAAATGTTTGTGAGATTTCTAACAGGGTAGCAGCTCTTGAAGAATTCATTGACGAAGAAGAGTTCATTGAAGATGACGAATTCTTTAGTTGTGTGGATGAAGAAGAGGACATAATCGAAGAATTTCTACGGAATTTGGAGGAGGTTGATGAAGTGGAAGAGGAAAGCTCGACACATGCATCGACTGAGGAAGTGGTCATTAACTCTTTTCTTTCTAACCTCACCATTTGTGAAACATCTTTTCTTGCAGAGTTTAACTCGAAGATGTTTGAGAAGGGGTTCAAACTAAGTGTGGGGGAGTCGAGAGTTGATGATGACCACGTTCTGGATCTTCGAGATTTTTCGAGAAGGGAGTGTGGGTGTGTCGCAAGGAGCATCAAAACGTCGCTTGGTGCTACGGGCTTAGGTTGATCGTATCCTTCGTCAAGCTAATGACGTTAAACAAGCGCTTGGTGGGAGGCAACCCACGTAAAAAAAAAAAAAAGATTTTTATTTTTTGTAGTATTTCTTGTTAATATTTGATTTTTCGTGTTAGTTTGTGTGTTTTTGCAGGAATTGGCGTCAGACACTCAGTCTCTGATCTGGCCGATCGGCCAGATTTCCTTAGGGATTTTGGACGATCGGCCAAACCTGTGCGAACGAATCCTGGCCAGTAGCTATTCTAGCCGATCGGCCAGATTCCTTAAGGAATTCTGGACGATCGGCCAAACCCATGGGCCCCACTCCTTTTCCGAGTCAACCTCGGATTTTGGGCCCATCAATTCTTTATTTAAACTACCTCACCCCCTATCTCTCTTCTCTTACCCCTTGTTCTCTCACAGCTCGTCCCATAGCAGCCGCACCACAGCACACCACCGGCCCCGCTGCCGTCAGCTACCAACGCCGCCGCCGTCAGCCGCCAACGCCGACGTCGTTCGCATTGCCACCCTCAGCCGCCGCCGTTGCAGCCCTCCACCGCCGTAGCAGCACCGTCGTAGCCTCAACTTGCGTGCTATTCTTCATCAATTTCCTCACACACCACCACCATGCCACCATCCTATTCACGGAACCTCACTCGCCATACACCGGGCACAAACGAGCAAGAGTATGGACAACAAGAGAACGTTCCTTTCGAGACCGATTGGTATGAAACTACAAACCTCTATCTTCGGTTAAATGGTCTTGCTATACGTCCCCCTAGGCATTACAACATGGATTTCTTGAGGCGTTTGCCTATTTTTCCTACTATTCGAGAGTATGCTCTTCGTTTAGGTTTGATGCAATGCATGTCTAGGGAATGGGAGTCGCATGATAGTTTGTGTATGGAGATGTGTTGTAGCTTTCGATTGTCTAGACGTGATAATGAGCCTGTTATGGTGTGCACTTTTCGTGGTGTTTTGTGTGAAATTTCTAAGGAGACAATGAAAACGGTGTTTGGTTTTCGTGCTAATTCGAATATTTCTGATTGTGTGCCTTCGGATTTCAATGTTGATGAGGGTTGGTTGCAATTGTCTGGTTTTAATAATTTCAAAACTTCGGGTGTTTCTAGTGCATTTTTACGTGATGATGCTTTGATCATCCTCCATCGCTTTATATCTAACATGATCTCCGGTAAAAAGGAGGTCAGTAAGGTAATGAGCATGGAGGTTTATTTGTTGTGGTGTGCTAGGTTCAATAGGAAGGTGTGCTTGGCTCCTTTCATATGGACGCAGCCCTCGAACGTGCAATCGAAGAGAGGCGCCCATCCCACACTTGGATATGTCGCGACGGCTCTAGCTCGTCATTTTGGAGTAGATATCTCAGAAGCCGAAGGATTGGTACAGAGTGTGGAGATGTCCCCCGCCGAGTTGATCAATGCCCACTTGATGAGGAGTCCGACCGAGTTTACTCGTGTCGAGGACCGTGCTTCGGTTCGTGCTTATTATGCTGACTCGCATAATATCCGAAGAGCTGAGCAAGAAGGGGGCGAGGAGGAAGAAGCCGAGCAACAAGAGGAGGAAGAAGAAGGAGCCGAGGATGAGGATGAAGGGGACGGAGACGAGGCGGAGCAGCAGCATGTCCCGGATGACAATGAGCACTTAGTTCACTACTACACTAGGAGAGATCGAGTCCGGGCTCGTCAGAATATGGAGGCCGAGGTTCCACCCTATTGGGCCGACATTAGGACTGATTTTACACAGTTCCAACAGAATGTGTTTAATCGGTTCGATGATTTGTCGACCCAAGTGACGGGTTTGGATAGGAGGGTGTCGCACATTGAGAGTCACTTGATGCGTTACACTGACTTCTCGGTTGGCTCTACCTCTACTCCACCGAACCCAAACGATCCTCGCTATTGGTCCCCGAATGATCCTCGTTGGCAAGACCCAAGGTTCCGAGGTCCATTCGATTCATAGCTTTATTTGTGTCTTTTTCTTTTTATTTGAGTCTTTTATTGCTTTCTCTATATTTTGTTCGATTTTACGCTTTGGTATTTGTGTTTTGTGTTTGTTTTGTAGGTGATACTTGGAGTCTATCGAGATTTTGAGTATTTGGTCGTCATATTGCGATAAGTTCTCTCTATCCCTTTCCTTTTTATTTTCTCGCAATGGGGACATTGCTTGATTTTAAGTGTGTGTGTGTGTGTGTGTGTGTGTGGGGGGGGGGGGGGGGGGTCTTTGAACTTTTGGCATGCAGTTTTTGTTTTTATGTCTTGTTGATCGAGTTTGTTCTATGTTGATCGAGTCTTGTTGATCGAGTTCTATGTGGTTTGATTGAGTCTAGTTATGATCGAGTCTTCATGTTCCCTCACTTAGGAATTTGTTTGATTTTGAGCCCTATAAGCATGTAACCTAGGATCAATGTGAATGATTCAAAGATGGAATCTTTAGTTGTTGGAATTGATTTGAGCATAAATTAGGTTGGTTTACTCTTGAGTTGTGATTGACTATGATTCGGTGAATTGTGGGGCATGAATTGATTTGAGTTTTGAGGAAAATGATTTATGATTTTTGGTTGAGTGATAAGTCTAGATTGTTGCAATTTTGGATTGCTAGTTTACTTTCCCCTTAGAAAAAAAAAAAAAAAAAAAAAAAAAAAAAGAGAAAAAAGAGTTGTGTTTTTATGTGAATAAAGAGTTGATAGGATCCTGCTCCTCTTACTTGTAACGTATGAAAATACTAGAGTAATGAGCATGGGAAACCACATGAAAAGGCTTCGAGGGACCCTCGAATGATCACATTTCATGAACTATGTCCTAGATGATACTCGTGTATATTAGTATAAAGTGTTCGTAGGCATTCTACCCCTCTTGACAATGGGTACGGGAAACCGCACTAGGAGGCTCGATGTGACCCATCGATGATTAAACCTAGTGAATTATGTGCCAAAAACGTTCACGTGTTAAAAAAGAAAAAAAAAAAAAAGAGTTGTTTATGTGTTGAATAAAAAGGGGAAGTAGGCTAGACGTCTAAGTTGTGGTGATCTAGATATTTGTGAGATGTGTGTATCATTGCTTTTCCTCATGCTTGGATTGGTTTATAAGCCACATAGTTTATTGATGATTGGTTGATTGTAACTTGGGATTAAAGTGACCTCGTTTGAGTTTGTCGATTCTGGTGATTAAATGCTCTATGATTTGGATTGTTTGGATTGAGTCTAAGTTGTATGTTTATATTGCTTGAGGACAAGCAAAGGTCTAAGTGTAGGGGATTTTGATTGGTGTCTAGTTGTTAGGTTTTTCGTTGTGTTTTCGTGTTCGTTTTCATTGTGTTTTTGTGTCTTTTCGTGTGTCTTTTTCTATGATTCGCTTGTTTGGAGCTTTGGTTATTGTAGGGGCAAAAGGTGAGAAATTGGAAGAAAACGGGACGAAAAGTGCATGACGTGAAGGAAGAATCGTGAGGGACCAGTTCCGAGTTTGGCCGATCGGCCAAGTCCAGCTTCGCATCTGGACGATCGGCCAGAGTGCATATGTTCGAAAGTTCACCAGTACCTGATCTGGCCGATCGGCCAAATTCCTTAGGAATTCTGGACGATCCAGTTATTGTTTCCTTATATAATTAGGTTTTCTTCCTAATATAAATACTAGTACTTTGGGACGAATTTGTATCAACTTTTATCATTATTTTGCTTTAGTTTTCAGCATTCAAATACTCTAGTTTAGTTTTGCTTTGTTTGGATCCGAATTCTTCGTTTTTGCAATTTAATTCAAGACTTCTTTATTTAATTCAAGTTCTTCGTTCTTCGTTTAATCTCGTAAGTTCTTTATTGCCTTGTTTTATTTGATTTAATTGCTTCCTAGTTCCTTAGATTTAGTTCTTAATTGCTTAGCTTAATTCCGTTCTTTCGTTTTCAAGTTCTTAGAGTAGATTCGTTTTTCTTAGTTTTCGATTCCTTCGTTTTTCAAGTTCTCATAGTTAGATTTATTCGCTTAATTTTTAGATTTAATTATTATGTCTAGATTCGTTTTCTTCGTTGCTTTTATTATTGCTTTCTTTTCGATTCTTGCCTAGGTAGTTTAATCGCTTTCTTTTAATTTAATTCTCTAGATTAATTAGTTAGAATTATTTCTTTGCTCTCTAGATTAGTTTATTTAATTGCTTTGATTTATTTGCTTTGATTTATATTATTTGCTTAGGATTTAAAATCAAAAACCCAAAAATCTTATTTACTTGCTTTCCTAGATTTAGGCTAGATTAGGATTTACTACATAATTAATTGGCCTGTTAAGTTTTCCTTGAGATTCGATACTTAGGTTTTACTTGCTAGTGCTACGATAGGATTTCGTTCTATTGCGAACACTTTTTAGTGAAACAATTAACATGAATTGTAGAACAGAACCTAGTAAACTCGGGAACACATGCATGCATTATTGCGTCCAACCATTCTGACCTCACAAGTGTTAAGTTACATTATAATCATGGCATCTTGCCCATGTTGGGTTTAAACAACTACTCTAGCATGCTGGAAATATAAACAACAAAAATAAAAGAAGACATAATATAAACAAAGTACTGGAGATATTATAAAACTGAATCTAAAGGGCGGACACCAACGTCGGCCAAACAAATACTAAAAGCATAAAAGTGTTTGCCCGTAGGACTTGTTCATTCCTCCCCCACTCTCAAATGAAAAGTAAAAGCATAAATGGAAAAGTACGAAAACAGCTCCGGTGAAAGCGTGAAGTGTTGAAGCCCGTTCTTCATGAAATGATACTGCGTGGATCAGGCCCATCAATCGGCTGCTAGGGTTTGAGCTCAGGAAGACTTGCCTTGTTGTGTAGATTTGTTACCTTGTTGATCATCGCGGAAATTTGGAAAGAATCTAGACTGGATTCTTTCCTTCTTCGAGTCTCCTCCTTTGCTGAGAACCCTCGCCCTAGCTCTATTTGGTTGTCGTACGGCCCACGATCACTCCTTAAGCTCGGCCCATTAAGCTTGAACTCCGTCTTTCCCAGTCCGCTCCCCAAACTGCCTTGCCTGCTCCAGATCCTGCTCAAGATTCTCTGAAACCAAAATGTGCCCTCCCAAGCACAAGACTCATGAAAAAGACTCTACTAACACCTAAATGCAGACACAATATGATACAAAATACGAGCAAAAAATATGGGCTCGTCACATTAATTGTCATTCATGTGGGGGATTGTAGGCATTTTGTGGTAATTAATGTATTTAATTGTTCAAATTAAATAAGCAATTAATATGTAAAGTTTGAGGTGAGAATTTGTCCCACATTGGAAAAACAAAGAAGTTTGGACCCATATATAAGTCAGTGCTCAAATATATAGAATAATTAATATACTCCTCAAGTGGTGGATTGGGCTTAGCCTTTTTGGGCTAAAACCAAAGGCCTACGAGGAACCGAGTCCACCTCCGCCGTAGTCGAGCACGTGTCGCAATGAGTGATTTGAGGCGCGCTTTGCACTTCGCACGTGCGCATCGTCGCGAGGAGCTTGAGAGCCTTTTCTTTCCCAAAATCGAACTAAGCACGTGGCTCGAGCCCAAACGCGTGTGTCCAGCACACGCAATGGGCGAACCAGTGCGATGGTTCGAACCAAATGGGTGCCAAGCGTGTGCATGACACGAGCCAGCATCCAAAGGGTTCGAACTAACGGACGCGAGCGCGTGTCGAGCTCACGCCCGTGACTCGACTAGGCTTGCGCCGTGCACGAGTTAGGCTCATGGAGGGGCCGAACTATTGTGTTGGTTCAGTTTGGTGAATCTGGGCCGTCGATCAAGATTTGATCAAACGGTCTAGACCGAAGCACTTCTTCACAGAAAGTCACCTACTCTCTATAAATAGAGTCCTCCACAGAATGATGGAACACACCAAAACGAAGATAAAATCTGTCATCTCCTTCTCCTTCTCCTCCTCCTCCTCCTCCTCCTTCTCCCTCCTCCTCCTCCTCCTCCTCCTCCTCCTCCTCCTCCTCCTTCTTCTTTCTTTACAAAGTCTCGATATTTGAGTAGTTCGACGGATTATTGACTTGTAGTGCAACAACTCGAGAACGAAGAACCATTGTATCTTGGAGACAATTTTTATAGTCCGATTGAACTATATATCAAAGCAATGTTGTCTTACGGAGATAGAGTATAACTCTAGCCTCGGTTTTGTCCATATTTCGCATTACGGTTATAACAAAAGCTTCCCATGAAGTACTGGGCTAAAGCTGCAAATACAGCGTGCTACACGTGAGATCAAATGCTTCTCAACAAACGCTTCGACAAAAATACTATATGAAATATGGACAGGGAGAATTCCTAACATTTCCTATTTCCATATTTTTTATTGTCGAGTATTCATCCATAACAATGGGAAGACATAATTGAAAGCTTTCGAAGGCAAAGCAGATGACGGAATTGATAGGGACTAATATCAGCTTTTCCACGTGGCACCCTTGAGTGCTGACTAGATGTGAATATTTGAAGCTTCAGATGCCATACTTAGAGCAAGAAAAGCCGTACCCAGTGCAGAAGCCGGGAGTTCTGCGCAGATCCATCTTTATGCAAGGGGTATCCCAGATCCATCGGCATCTGCCGAGGCACAGGGACCTGATGAACGCACAATCCGCGTGACTCTATACACTTTAGGGTGAGGACCACAAAATTAGTGACGAAGGGAATCTTGTCTCCCTGAAAATTCCTTTCTTGTCCTTCCTATACATGTACATTCACCTTTCGTCCTTTCCACACCTATAAATATCGAATGATCTCACCACCCCAACACACGAATACTACACATACACACTTCGTATACTGTTCTATTCACTTAGAACTTTCTCTCGAACTCCAGCAACCAAGGTCCTTCTCGAAGGAGCCTTCTTCATCATTTCTCCCATCTTCACTTTGTGGGCGAAATACATTCTCAACCGGTTCACTTAAAGGTATAATTCTCATTGCCAAGAGAAGACAAGTATGAAGGCGCCTTGCGCTCTCTACTTCATCCTCCTCTTCTCTTTCCTCTTTCCTAAACGAGCTCGATTCTTCACAAACTTGGCTAAAATTATGGCTCAAACGCCTCGCTCTCGCTCTCGACCTCCTCCCCACTCCTCCTTTAACCATGAAGAAGAGGTGTCTGGCGGAAGTTGAGCTATTAGGATCAATAAACCTCATGAATCTCTTTTATATCTTCGTTTGTAATTATATGTACATGAACACTCCTCGCTAATATATGAATATGAGGAATAATTGTATAATTTTTGTTGATCTTTGACCCGGATCTAACAACTGGCACCGTCTGTGGGAAACACTAAGTTTAAGACGTCGATCTCTGCTGTATTATTAGAATTTTAGTTGGTTGTTGCAATATTGTTATGGATTTTCTCTGTTATTTTCTTATGCTAGAGTGAATGGATATTCTGTGATTAGTTGAACAGCTACTCGAAAAATTTTGATGTGAATATTGTGGGTTAATGTCTATTGAGTCCTTCATGGTGTTGAGCTACGAAATAGGAGGCGATCTTAAGTTTATGCCCTCCTCGTAATAGAAATTGTGATAACTGACTTGTATTCCCTGCTCAACTTAAAGGTTGTGAAGAATTTGAAGGAAAGTTGAATCAAAACTGCAGCAATCCTGAAGCGCATTTAACTCATCTTTGATAATTGGTGAGTTTAAAAGTTTAATTGGAAATCATAAATCACGAAATTAGCATGTGGGTTATGAGGAAATGATAAATATAGAGGAAGCATTATGATCTAATCGTAAGCCCCTGTATTATCATGAACTGAAAACCACACAGAGCAAATGCTAAAAACAAAGAGCCTGAAATGACGAGGTCACCCCCCTCACCCTGATGAGGGGGCCCCACATTCGAAGGCATAAATTCTCTGCAATCGAGCTAAAAATGCTCTCATAAGCCCTATCTAATAGGCAAAACTCTCATAAGCCCTATTTAAATAGGTAGAACCTTCAAAAAGCCCTATCTAATAGGCAAAACTCTCGTAAGACCTATGTAATAGGCGGAACCCTTGAAAGCCCTATACAAATAGGCACCATATATCAAGCCATATACAAATAGGCACCATATATCAAGCCTTATACAAATAGGTACCATGTATCGAGCCCTACATAAGTAGGCAACACTTATAAAAAGCTCGGGCAGATGCAGTGCCTCCGCAGAAGCTTCACTAAAAATAAACAATCTCTATTTTATGTCCCATTTCATAACCAATCGGGGCTAATATACTGAAAACTTTTGAAAAATGTACAGAACCCTGCAAGAATGACTGCCAATTCAGATGTTGCTTCAAAAGAAGCTCTCCAAACCCCTGGAGGTTCAGGAAACTCCCCACAGGGGAATAAAGGGAAAGGCACCCTGTTGACGGAAGCTAGTGTTAACGCAGAGGCTCAGCTTTCTCCTGCTGTGCTCCTGCAGATGAAAGCACTTATAGAGGGTGCAGTCGATGGAGCTGTGGAAAAAAGACTCCATGCCTTGGGTATGAATCCCAGAGGCTCAGATCCTCAACCCGAACCCCAAGAAGGTGGAGGAAGCAAAAGTACTCCTGCGACACACAAGCAGAAGCCCAGAAACTCAAGTGTAGTGCAAGAGCTGGTTACCAGACTGCCATCAATAGTTGCAGGACAAGAAGAGGGATTCCTTACTGATTGGGAATCCCCAGACGAAGGAGATCCTCAAGAACACGGGGATGACCTTGGAGAAAACACTGATAATGCATGGGCCAAAAAGTATGCTCAACAGCAAGAAAAAGTAAAGCTTCTGATGAAAGAAGTAGAAAGGCTGAAAAAGCATAAGCAAATCCCAGAGAGGATTTCAAAAGAAGTGGAAACAGACAAAGGAGAAATTCACGCTGCAAATGAAGAAAGAAACCTAAAGCATATCCCAGCTCAAAAGAGTGGAGGACACAGATCGGAGCTCTTTTCTGTGTACATTGATGAAGGCAGCCCATTCTCGGTTGATATCCAGACAGATACCATACCAGGGAACTTTAAGACAGTCTCCTGTGAATACCAGGGAAAAGGTGATCCAGAAGAGCACCTCATGAAATTTGAGAGTTTGTGCCTCCTTCACCAATATTCAGAAGGCGTTAAATGCAGAGTGTTCCTCACAAATTTGTCTGGAACCGCTCAACACTGGTTTAAGCAACTACCAAGATCTTCTATTCACTCTTATCAGGATCTGAGAGAGGTTTTCCTACAACAATTTGTCAGTGACAAAAGGACTACTCGGAACTCCCTACACCTAACAACGATCAAACAAGGTGTCAATGAAAGTCTGAGAGACTATATGACGCGTTTCAATGATACCGTCCTGGAGATACCAGGGGTGGAGCCGAAGCTAAAGGTGCACGCTTGTGTGGATGGTCTGAAACCAGGGCAATTCTTTGCCTCTCTTATCATGAAAGAGGCTACCTCTTTTGAGGAGCTATTGACGAGAGTTAAAAAATATATTCATATGGAGGAAGCCTTGAGTAGCAAGAGAGCCGAACTCGCTTCTCAAAAGGAGAAAAAGCCTAAGGAAAGGAAAAGGCCAGCTCCTAATGCCAAAAGAGCTTACAAAAGCGAGCAGTTTTTAAGATCCTTTACCCCCGCTCAACAAACAACCCGCTGATCTATTGGAGGTAGTCATGAGAAAGCCGGGAGTCCAGATTCCCATGGGGCACAGGCATCCGCCCAGAAACCCACCTTCTGAAAAATTTTGCAAATTTCATAATGACTTCGGTCATATGACTAACGACTGCAGAAATTTGAAGATCGCTATCGAAAAATTGATCCAAGAAGGAGAACTCCTGGAATACGTTAAAAGAGAATCAGAACAAAATAAAAAGCGCAAAGAAGCTAATGAAAAGACTCCTGATGCTAGCCAGATGCCCAAACCCAAAGGCATCATCAAAATGATATATGGAGGGCCCACCATAGGAGACTCTAACAGAAGCCGAAAGGCATCTGCAAGAGAACTGTATATGCATGAGAGACATGAAGTCTGGAAGGTAGAAAAGGGCCTACCTGTACCAGAGATCTCGTTCGGGCAAGATGATAACCAAAATGTGGTTCACCCTCACGATGATGCGCTAGTCATCACGGCGGAAGTAGAGAGGTATAGGGTCCAGCGGATCTTCGTGGACACAAGGGCTGCAGTTAATGTAATCTTTGAAAGCTGCTTTAACCAAATGAGCCTACAAAGGCCTCTGAATGGCGTGGCCACAGCTTTGCATGGCTTTTCAGGAGACCCAGTTTTGTCATTAGGCTCAATTGATCTGATGCTTACGTTGGGTGAAGGATTAGTGCGAGTATCGAAACCAATCACCTTCTTAGTGGTGCAACAAAAGTCCTCATACAACATTATTCTGGGGAGAACCGCCTTGAATCCGTTTCAGGCCGTGGTCTCTACCTACCACCTAATGATGAAATTTTCGATGGGGAGTCAAGTACGCCAAGTGTCTAGAGATCAGACAGTGTCACGTAGGTGCTATATCCAGTGGGTGCAGGCGGGAGAAGCTAAGAAAAGGCCAATGACAGAGCTTATCAAGGCCAGCAACAAAAGAGAGCCTGATGAAAAGAAGCCCAAAACTGCAGATGTTGTAGGAAAGGAACAAGATCCTCCCACCCCGATGGAACAATTAATGATCGCAGATAACGATCTTGAAAAATATGGAAAGGTTACCTTAAGGGAGAGGGCAGCAAAAGAGGGCAAGCTCTCGAAAGAAGGAAATGACAAGGCAATGATAGTGTCAGATCCAAACACCCATTCCTCAGCAGAGCTTGCGCTAACTGAAGGCGCGAACCTATGGTTAGTCAACCCAAACGATGAAGGTAAGGGATCTGAAGTTGAACGGTTGACACGGGCAATGCCCCAATCGTGAAAGGAAACTGGGGAGCCTTAATAGTCAAAGCTAGGGCAAAGGCTAAGGAGGCAGCTGAAGCTCCCGTACAAAGAGATATCAAAGACACCATGGGTGGAGGAAAAGGAAGCATTTCCAAAACCAGAGAAAATTAGACATCACATTTCAAAAGGGGAAAGAAAGCAGAGCCAGTTACGCTCCTTTATCTGCATTATTTTTTCTTATTATTTCCAGTCAATGCGTAGGGAAGAACATATTACGTTTTTGGTTTCAAATGGTCGTCTAGCAGATGATATCGTAAATGAGATATAATTCCTTCGTTTCCTTATACCTCACTTGGGGGGGGGGGGTGTAGGGGATACCCTATACCCCAATATCTCCGTATTCCATTATCTTAAAATGCTTTGGCAAGAGAAAGGCAAAATATCATATATATCAGCATCAAGGAAAATATAGCAGACGGAAAAAAAAAAAAAAAAAAAAAAAAAAAAAAAAAAAAAAAAAAAAAAAAAGAAAGTCACATAAGCATAAAAACAGAAGGATAATATTCTAAAACCGATAAGAAGTAGTAGAAACAGGTCAAAGGCGAGGCCTTAAAAAGCACCTGGCTGAAATCAGAGTGAAGTAATATTGTTTTGTGCCCTATCAGCACGATTTTAGGGCCATGAAAAAGCACCCTATTAAAAACACAAAAGATAAATTGTTTTTAAATATCCAACCAAAAACAATATGATCAGAGAGAAGGATATGAAGCAGAAGCAGGATCCTCGGAGCTGGAGGAATGAGAAGATGATGTTTGATCCCCAGAAGCAGGAGAGGCCATAGCCGAACGCCAGGAAGATCACCCTTGAGTGGATCCGTTGAAATCCTCAGAGCATCTCCTCCCCCAGAGCCACCCGCCGCTGCTGTCGGAGTAAGTGCAGAAGAGGTAACCTCCGTGTTTGCAGATAGGCCGGGGGACATTTTCCTCTATTAGCTCCTAACAAGAAGAGAGAGTTGCTAAGGTGAAATGATAAACAATAACAATCAAACCTCACTATAGAAATTGTAAGAAAAAGAGAAGGTACCTCGCAGAAGGCCTTTTGCATAGACCTCATAACCATGGCGTTAGGAGGAAAGAGAGGAAATAAGGGGGCATCCCAGGATGGGAGGTCTTCTGAGGATTTAGCAGGCTGTTAAAGAATCTGGGACGCTTCTCTTAGCACAGGCATGAACTAGGGCTCCTTCGCGGATTGAAGATGACTCCTCTTAAGGGTCTTCGGTTCCGTTTTGAACATCCTCACTATAGGCCTTGCGTTGATGGCAGCAGCCCGCTCTGGGAGGCCCAATTGTTGGCAACACACAAGAATGGTTGTTGCAGCCCATTCAGTGAGAGGATCGAGCATCCGAAGCCAGAAATCGGGCGTATGAAGGTATGCCTCTGGCAGATGCTTTACCAGAGAATCCAAGAAGGCTTGGCCATAAGGAGTCATCAGCAAGTTAGACCGGCAATCCCGAATCCCTGAGGAAGTACCCTGATCCAGTCCCGTCCTCCTCCCTTGAGTAAAAGAAGAAGCTTGAGAGCGCTCCAGTTCTTGTTCATGAACAAGTGTTAATTGCCTCGCCTCCACTGCAAAAGCCTCTTGCATTTGCAGCATTCGTTCTGATGAAGCCTTCAAAGCCATCTCAAGTTCCCCCACTCGCTCAGAAAGAGAGGACGTGCGTTGTTCAAGGGCAAAACAACATTTCTCTCTGTCCTGTAGATACTCCTGAAGATCGCGAATCTCAGCTTGGAGCTGCTCTCTACTCCTCTCAGATTGGGAAAGATGCTCTTGCAACTGCTCGAAAGTCAATGCTTGGGCATCAGAAGGGCTTCCCAGGACCTTACTTTACTTTGTAGCCAGGGAAGAAGAAAAGTCGTTTTTTCCTTTTGGAAGAAGAGGAAAGAAATTCCGGACTAGCGAAAGAAGGAGTACAAGCATCCACATCAATGAAAGTGGGGGAAGATGAAATCGGCTGGATAGGGGTAGTCGGAAGCGGAAAAAAAGGCTTCGGGCGTGGCCCGACAGTCGCTATTTCCAGGGGACCCTCTCGAGAAAGATTGTGACCTCCAGGCTCTAAAGCCGCCTGAGTGGATATACCCCTTGCGGAAGGAGTAGGGCTAGGGTCGCCAGCCTTTGCCTGCGCTACCTTCTTTAACAGCTTCTCAAGAACCTTTTGCCCTAGACTTTGTTTAGTAGAGTCCATGGCTACAGAATAACAAAAAATAAAAGTACAGATAAGCAATAAAAGAAGCACAACAAACACAAAACTTTAAGAACGAATCGCCTGCCCTAACGCCGAAACTCCTATTTTACTCTCGCAAAAACTAGGATTAGGGCTGAAAGCGCCGAAATCGTGAATACCCTCTTTGGGGAATGTAAAAGAAAGTTTCCCAACTCTAAAAGTTCTCGAAATGCAGTTCGCTTAAAAATAGGGGAGGATGGTAAAATCATAAGAGGAATACCTGAAGGGAGGAAGGGCAGAACAATCTTTTGAATCACGAGGAAAACGGGAGAGACGAAAGCACTACCCTCTCCTCTGGGAAGCAATGTGATAAATGAGGCAAAAAAAAAGAGGAAAATCAATAAGTAATGAGTTTCCCCTATATATATATTAAAAAAAAAAAAAAAAAAAAAAAAAAAAAAAAAAAAAAAAAAAAGGAGAGAGAGAAGAAGAGAGAATGGAGTGCGTCTCATCCACTACTCCACGTCGGCCTGCTGTTCCGAATGAACCTGTAAAAAGGGGGCACCGCTTGATTTCACGCCCTCACAAATAATAAATAAAATTTTAAAAACTTTTTCAGAATATTTATCTTATAACAGAGAATTACTCCTCTAATGACCCTTCCTTAGGGGAGAGAAAAGTAATAATGAAAGAAAAGAATGGGCATACCTTTTCGTCCTCGAGAAGTTAACCGGCGCACCAATTTTCCATACGACAAGACATTTATGAGGTCAGCAAAGAAATTGTTTCCCGCCTAAGCGTCCAGCAGAAGCTAAGTACGCCCGCTTCTAGACATGGGGGGGGGGGGGGGGGGGGGGGGGGGGGGGGGGGGGGGGGAGTAATATCAGCTTTTCCACGTGGCACCCTTGAGTGCTGACTAGATGTGAATATTTGAAGCTTCAGATGCCATACTTAGAGCAAGAAAAGCCGTACCCAGTGCAGAAGCCGGGAGTTCTGCGTAGATCCATCTTTATGCAAGGGGTATCCCAGATCCATCGGCATCTGCCGAGGCACAGGGACCTGATGAACGCACAATCCGCGTGACTCTATACACTTTAGGGTGAGGACCAAAAAATTAGTGACGAAGGGAATCTTGTCTCCCTGAAAATTCCTTTCTTGTCCTTCCTATACATGTACATTCACCTTTTCGTCCTTTTTTCCAGACCTATAAATATCGAATGATCTCACCACCCCAACACACGCATACTACACATACACACTTCGTATACTGTTCTATTCACTTAGAACTTTCTCTCGAACTCCAGCAACCAAGGTCCTTCTCGAAGGAGCCTTCTTCATCATTTCTCCCATCTTCACTTTGTGGGCGAAATACATTCTCAACCGGTTCACTTAAAGGTATAATTCTCATTGCCAAGAGAAGACAAGTATGAAGGCGCCTTGCGCTCTCTACTTCGTCCTCCTCCTCTCTTTCTTTTTCCTAAACGAGCTCAGTTCTTCACGAACTTGGCTAAAATTATGGCTCAAACGCCTCGCTCTCGCTCTCGACCTCCTCCCCACTCCTCCTTTAACCATGAAGAAGAGGTGTCTGGCGGAAGTTGAGCTATTAGGATCAATAAACCTCATGAATCTCTTTTATATCTTCGTTTGAAATTATATGTACATGAACACTCCTCGCTAATCTATGAATATGAGGAATAATTGTATAATTGTTGTTGATTATTGACCCGGATCTAACAGGAATATTCTTAGGATATTCAACATTCGGACAGCAAAGTGTATCGAGTCTTCAATGGTAAAACCCTAATTGTGGAAGAATCACTGATCGCACTATTTTTAACCACACAAAATAGGTATAGTATAAAGAAAGTACGAGTATCATATCCACAGGGACTGATATATCGAAATCACACAAAGTACCTCTACTCTAGAATTAAACTGATGTCTAGGCAAAAAGAGAAAATAAGACTGTGGTTTTCTAAAATCCAAGGCAAAGAAAATAAACAAAATAAAAAACTTTTTAAGTAAACAAAATAAACAAATAAGACAAATAATTCAAATAGGAAACAAGGTTGATTCTAGGGAAGCCTACCTGATAAAATCTATGCATATAACAATTAATCCAATTAACCTATTTAATCCAAATCTAGACGCGATACACGAAAATAACCTAACACTCCGGCTAAGGCAGTATAGATCGTCACTCGATAAAATCCTAATCTCCTTTTGGACTCATAGAAATCAAATCGAATGCAACATACAACGAGTATCGATAAACACAATCAATAAGGTTCAGCTACGACACCTATTTCAACTATATGCAAGACACATGATAACCTAATTTCGGCTAAGACAATTAAATCATCTTACCATGTATTCATGAGATCCATTATGCCATTATCCGGGTAGGGCATAAAAACATAACTATGCATACATAACTAATGGCCAGTTAATCATGCATGAGAATAAGCACTATGAAACATACATCTAGATTGACAGGCTAATTGTAATTAAAAGAACTCACATATATTCAATTAGACATACAAACCCTAAAATCAACTAAAAGAAATTAGCTAGACATAATTAAAAGAAAGGTAGAAAGAAGAATAAACATAAAAAGTATAAAAGTAGAGAAAAGAATAAAAATTAATCTAAAGTATGGTGGAGACTAGAGAGCTCTAAACTATCAAATCTCGGGTACAATGATGAGTTTTGAGGTATTTATAAGGTAGAGATTCGTAATGGTTACCTAAATGTACAAGGATTAGGTTAAAATAATAAAAAAATATGAAATTTGAGCATTCCCGTATTTTGGCTCGACCGGGTTGACTCGGTTGCGCATGTCCATGCAGTTTGCGCGTCTTTCTTGTTTCGTACGTATCTTTCTCGTCCGAACACCGAATTTATCTCCGTTTTCGCCTACACGCTCCTATCAAACCCCTCTTAAATTCTATGCTTCCATAATTTCAGAATAAATCTTCAATAACATCGTGAGAAGTCAGAACTTGGGATCAATACTTTATCATCTTCCTTGATTTTGTCGTCTCTTGTCTTGCCTTGGATTTTCTCGACTCAAAAGCTCTAAAAACACTCAAAACAACCCAAAAGCGTAATCTAGCTCGAAATAACATAAACAATACAAACCATGAGCTAAACTATCAAAATAAGACAAGAAAACAATTATTAAACACTTAGATAATAAGGTAAAAATACATCCTATCAAAATCCCCCAAACTTAAACATTGTCCGTCCCGAACAATAACAGAAACAAAATAAACAATAGACTCTAGCATTGTGAACTACATAGGCCTCAAAAATTTTCAAAAACAAACCTCATCATGATCAAAACTATGCATACAACCTTAGCATCAATAACGCAACTCATTCAACAAATTCAAATCATGTTCTTCAATCTAAGAACACTCTCAAACATGTGAAATTATATGTGTATAAGTGAACACTCAACTCTCTCAAAGAAAAGATGTATGAAATAATGCACATCAAAGGGTTCACTCAATATCAATGCAATGCAACATGTTTACCATAGGCTTACCCTTTTTCTCAACATCTCCACCTAATGTAATATTTAGAAACTAGAATAAAAAAGGACTTTATAAAAGCTTGTAATGTAGGGACATTGGTTAAGGTAGGGAATGTATAGGCTAAGTGACTCAAAATGCTCCAAATCATCAACCTCTTTTCAACTCCAACCAAAGTATGGTTTTTTACTCCATCTTCTACCACCCAACACACCAATTACATAACCAAAATATGCTAAAATATCGAAAATACAAATCAAAGCTAACTATCCCCTTATGCTTATATTTTTCTCTTTTTTTTTTTCTTTTTTTTTTCTTTTTTTTTTTTTTTTTTCTCATAGAGCTCATCTAAAGATATTCTCTCTAATGATAATCAAAAGCTCTATATATATATATTTTTTCTTTTCTCACAATTTTTTTTTCTTTTCTTTTCTAAGCTTATGGGAATAGCCACCTATACTCAAACAAACATCTAGAAATTCTTTTTCTTCTCTTTTCACCACAACAAATATTCTAATTCACTCCTTCCATACAACTAACTACCAAAAGATACCCATAACCATCCAAACCTCCTATCATCCGGTTTTACAAAGAACGGCTAACAAAGGCTCAAAAGGGGTAAACAAGGGATTATGAACAAGGTTAGTGTATAGGAATCATGTGGCTAAAGAAAGATGACCTAAGATCATCTCCTAGTTCATACATATACTAAGGTCTTGGTGGAGAAATAAGGCAAGTTATAGAAACAATGAAGAATGCATGATCACTCAATCAAAGAATAGGCATAACTATGCACAAAAAGCTCAAATCTCACGGGTTCAAACTAACTAGTTCCCGATATCAAAGCACAATTCAAATTCACCAAATAAATTGCGTCGCTTCGCCAAGGTTCCATGCATAATAAAGATCATGTTTTTTTTTTTTTTTTTTCAAAAATCAATAAAAATACTATCATCGGCCAAATTCACAACGCTATCATCACATGCTTATTTGACTCAACTTAAAACCTAAGACTCAACAAAAATAAAAACTACTAATGACATATCCATAAATTAAGCTACAACCCAAAAACCCATGTAAACGAGTTAACAAAGCCACACTTCTCCCTCCCTCAAACTTATTTCGAATCATGATGAAGTAATAAGTTTTAAGAAGAAGAAGTGGTTAAGTTAACGAGCGTACCTTTCACCGAAGCTAGCTTACAATCGATCTTCTCTTCTTAGTCGAAACCTCGTTGAGAAAACCTACAACTCACAAGCTTCGAAAATTCTTGGATAAAGAGCTTAATAAAAGATAAGACTCAAAGAAAAACAAAAACGAAAACAAATAAAATAAAATAAAAACTGAAAATCAAAGATAGAGTTGGGTTACCTCCCAACAAGTGCTACATTTTACATCTTTAGCCCGACGATACCTCTTATCAAGGTGGATCAAAATAAAATCTCGTCTCTCCCCCATCATCGAGTTTCTTCATGGCTCCATCGATTGATCTCTTGAATTCGGCTAACTTCAATGGTGGAATGGCTTCCAATTGAATTAAACACTCGAGAATCTCCTCACAAACTCCGACAATCTCCAAGTAATGGTGTAAAAACTTGGTGATGCTATTGTCGAATACTTCATCCGGTGCCGGCGGTATAGGTGGTTTCAAGACTTGAACGGCAAAAACAACCTCTCGATGATCACCGGGCCTCTTCATTGCTTTATAGATGGAAATCTTCAATTCCTCTCCATTGACTCTAAATGTCAGATCGCCATCTTGAATATCGATCAAAGCTCTCCCCGTAGCTAAGAATGGCCGTCCTAAGATCAATGGTTGATTATCATCCTCGGGCATATCCAACACTACAAAATCAGCTGGGAACACAAGATTTTGAACTTGTACGAGCACATCTTCAACTATCCCCCTTGGATAAGAAACTGAACGGTCCGCCATGAGTAGGGAGATGGTGGTCGGCTTCATCTTCCCAATCTTGTGTCGGTTGAAGATAGAGAGGGGCATCAAATTGATGCTAGCACCAAGATCGCAAAGGACATTTTGAAATACATGATCACCGATCTTGCACGCTAGAGTGAACCTCCCGGGATCCTTTTGCTTCAACGGGAGCTTCTTCTGTATCACCGCGCTACACTCCTCCGTTAGGTTGATCGTCTCAAACATACCCCACTTCTTCTTTCCCGATACCGCATCCTTGATGAACTTCATGTGATTGGGCATGTTTCGAAGAGCATTGAGAAGCGGGATGTTGATGTTGACCTTTTGAAGCATCTCCAAAAATCGTTGATGCTTCTCGTCTTGCTTTGTCTTGGCCAATCGTTGAGGGAAAGGAGCTTTAGGGGTCGATTCCTTCGTCGGGGTTGGAACAGGGCTGGCTCGACCAGCTGCTCGGTCGAGCCCTTGGTCGAGCGGACCTGGGCGCGAATCTCGTACTTTGGCTCGACCGGCTGCTCGGTCGAGCGCCGGGTCGAGCACACCTTCTGAGTTGGTGGCTCGACCGGTGGCTCGGTTGCGCGCCTGGTCGAGCCCAACCTGGGCAGGATTTTCTTCATTTGCTCGACCGGGTGCACGGTCGAGCACCCCTCCGTCCGTGCCTTCGTCCTTTGTTTCTTCTGTTTCTGACTCTAAGTTGCTTCCATCTCCCAAATCTTCAACTTCTAAGGATGGATTGACGTACCGAGTGCAACTCCGAAGCTCTATTGCATGGACTTGGTGGTTCTTCAGATTTTGCTCTATTGTGCTAGGAAATTGACCGAGCTTGTGCACTCCTCCTTGAGCATTGGCCACTTTACCAACTCGAGTATCCAACATATTCACGTGCTTGGTCAAATTTGTGACTGCATTCTCGATATTAGAAACACTTGTCTCCAATGATCCGATTTTATTTGTCGTCGTTGATATGAGATTCTTTATCAACTCCTCCAATGAAGGTTCCTTGACCTACTCCATTCTCCACATAGAAGCCAGATGGTGGTTGCATTGCATTGTTGGGATTAGCATAGGAGGGGTTTGGATAGCTTCGATTGTTGGGATAATGAGTCTTCTTAAAAGCATCCAACTCCGTTGCCATCTTGGTGTATTTCTCCATCAAATCATCATAAGCTTCGAATCCAATGGCAGCAACCTTCCTTCTCCCAACTCTTCTGTCGGTAGCATCCTTATAACTTGTGTTGACGTTGAGCTCGATGATCTCCCAAGCTGTCTCTGCATCGTTATTCAAGAGTCCTCCCTTAGATGCATAATCGAGCTTCTTCTTGAATTGCTTAGTCAATCCACGATGGAAGCAGAAGATTTGTTCCCCCTTATCCAGACCATGATTGGGGCATACACGAAGCATCTTTCTGAATCTCCCCCATGCTTCGTAAAGGTACTCATCTTCAAATTGTTGGAATTGGTTGATCTTGTTTAGAAGCTTCTGAGCCCTTGAAGGTTTGAAGGTGGGAAAAACTTCATTACTACAAAAAACCACATAGACAACGTTGTCTTTGTCATTTTCAAACCGTTGTCCTAGACAGTGTTGTCGTAGATACGCGCTCATAGACAACGGTATGTTGTACCGTTGTTGTTATGTATTACCACAACGGTGTTTCAACCGTTGTCGTAGACGTGTTGTTGTTGTGAATTACCACAACAATGGTTCAAATGTTGTCATATATGTGTATTTTAATGTTGTTGTTTTTATTAATTATTACACCTATTTATATATATATAAATAATTAAAACAACAAAATTAATATTAAAATTAAACCAGATTATATAAATTTCAAATATTATAAATAAGAATATCAAATTAATACAACTATCCATTACAAGGTCTCTAAGTTCTAGTCATGGTCAATTAAAAAAAACATTAAAAACATCCTCAAAGGATTTCAAGTTTAAAAGATACAAAAGTAGCCAAAGTTAACACTAATCTAAAGGGAACAACGACATTCGGTCTTGACTTTCTTCTCTTAGTTCCTTTGGTGAATCATATCCTACAAAATCCAATAATAATAATAAGAGAAAGCCAAAATAAAATTATCAAAATCTCAAAAACTTGTGCATCCACCAACATAAGTACAAGTATAAATTATAGTGAGTGATAATAGTAATAACATATTTGCATAACTACAATAATCGAGAATAACAAAATAACGATGGCAAACATTATTTGGCTTGTGTTCGTGATGTAAAACTGTATCATGCCAAAACTTCCCACCCCTAAGGTAGATCCCATTGGTTGAAAATCAACCTCAGTATTTCAAAAATTATAAATCATGTCGGAAACAACATACATATTCCTAGTTAGTTGGAGGGCAAGGTGAAATACCTTTTAATGTCTTCCACAACCTATTTACAGCGCTGTATCTGGAGTTCTCGGATATCAATGTCGCTCTAGCCTGAGAAAATAATGGAACTATATGAATTAAGCAGAAGCAACCAGAGTTTTCTTTTCCTTCATTCCACAACTATATAAATGCAGTTTCAGTTACTTCACCTTCAGAAGGTGATATAAGTTTTTGAAAATTAGGGAGTTGTCTTCTACTCTCCGAGCATACTGAGATGGACACTCTATAAGGACATCAACGAGTTCTAATATGTTTAATTGCAATTATCTGTTAAGTGACATGAACTCCTTCTTGAAATCTGATGAAAAATTAAAAGAGCAAATTTTAATTATGGACAACAACAAAAATAATAAAAATGTAGTTGTACGCTCTTCCAATTAACACAAACAAAATAGTGATCATTTCATGAGAGTTTTAAGTTGTATACACGGCTTTAAAGGGAGAGCAAGATCTAGAACTACTCAATATCCATCCTAAAAAGAAATACATGCAAGAGAGAGGTCTTTTACAATGGGTATACATGCATTTATAACTAATTTCTATTGGTAAAATCCAAGGTTCAAGAAGCTTAAAAATTAAACTTTGATAATGGAAAGCCGAGAAACACTTAAAGTACTATTGATCTACTAAGGAATCTTTGATCTAAATATTTCAATCGAAATCGACTCCCACAATAAGTACGTTAGCTACTGTCCTTTCATGATCTACCTATACTTTTGGTTCAGGTTGTTCATTCATAAGGACTTGGCTTCAATTTCATTGGATGTAGCCTTAAGGAATTCTTGTACTCATATCAGCAACTATTGAAGAAACTTCTAAGGAAAAGAGAGAGAGAGAGAGAGAGAGAGAGAGAGAGAGAGTACACTAAACACAGGTTCTAAATTAACCTCAGAGAAATCACCATTTCAAATGATAGATACCGACATGAGTTGATTGAATTTGTCAATATTATTATCCAGATGAACAAATATGTGATCTCTTAACAAAAGCATCTACAGATGAGAAGGAAATTCTCATATACATTTTCATTTATAGAAGGGATGAATGCGACATGGTAGCACGTTAGTTTTGGGTGCAAACATTAAAGCAATTACTAACTACATCAGATTGTTAAGAAATAGAGTAATGTGAGATAGTTATGACCGCCTAAGGTAGTAAGGTTCGTAAATGCACAGATAGATTGCTAAAGAATCCATCATTAAGCATTTAGTCATCTCATAAAGAATCGTAAGCATAGATTGGGGATTAGAATGATAAATATTTAGATGAATTTATCTAAAATCAATTAAATATATAGATCAAATAAGAGAGATTCCAATTCTTTGTTATCAAAACAATCAGAAAGACAATAGTAATTCAAATGAGAGTAACTCTGCTAGAATATACTCTGAATTTGTAATGTTCATAGTGATTCAAAGTTAATTAATAAAGATTTCAACAATCGAATTGATCATCAACAAACAAAGACAGGAAGCATGAGTATGCATAGTATATATATAAAAGAATAAGAAGAAATTAACATACATATCTAGAGCCAATAGGCGGAGATGACGATGCGGAACAATTCCTAGGTGGTGTCCAGAACCAGCACCATGACCTCATTGACCTGAAACACAATTTTTGTCATACTCATCTCGAGCAAATTACTATAAAATTCAATATTTTAAACAGTAGAATTAACCACCCAGCTTCTGTTCTTACCTGATTTCACGATGTAATCGTCACCAAAATTGCCAAAACCACCCACAATCGTGTTCTACTTGTTGAGAGGTTTCCAACGGTGGGTGGCTCGTCAAAATTCGACCACCGGTGTGTCCGGAATGTGGTCTGGAAAATAGCCCTGCCGTGCGACTCGTCATTAATGACAGCATCATCTTCCTCGGCAAATATCCCCGCCGTCCCTCCACGAAAGCGAGCGTTGAACCCCTTCATCTCTTCGTCTTTTCGAGGAGAACACAGCCCAGACATCAATTTAACCGTTAGCACCGGGATCTGACCAAAAAACGGGCGGCGCCGGCGAACTATTGCAAAGATGGCGCCGGCGAACGATTGACGGATGGATGGCGCCGGCGAACGACTGTGGGAAAGAAGACGGGGGAAAGTATTGTGATTGTGCGAAGAGAGGGAGAGAGAAAGGGGCACGCAAGGAAGAACGGAAAAACACAAGGTTGAAATTGTGGGAGATTTGCACAAGTACTGGTGGGTAATTCTTAATTAGGGAATTCATTTTTTTTTAATAATAATTATAAAGTGAAATTATGATTGAATAGGAGTTCAAGTTCATACTATTGCGAATTTTTATTTTTTTTTAATTCAAATTTTATAAATAACAACACACATACAACAACGTTTTTTTTTTTTTTTTTTTTTTTTTTTTAAGAGAATCAATAATGGTTCCTCATTTCCCCCCTTAATGTGACTCGAACCCCCGACCTATTGGTTGAACACATACAACAACGGTTAAGAAAATATGTTGTTATAGGTTATGACAACACGTAAACGACGACAGTAAATTAAACTGTTGTGATTTTTACATACAACAACACATAAACAACAACAGTACATCAAAACCGTTGTCTATGAGCGCACTCTTTCGCTCATAAACAACGGTTATTAAAACGACAACAATTTTTAGGGATATAACAACAGGTATTTGACGAAACCATTGTCTAATATGTGTTGTCTATGTGCTTTTTTGTAGTAGTGCTTATTTAAGAACAATGTGCACAGCTCGCTCCATGTCTTTATCTCGGCTCGATTCTCTATATCCTCAAGCCACTCTGTAGCATCATCCTTGAGAGACCACGCGAAGAGACTGGGCTTGATGTAGTTTGCAGGCACTCCATTTTCCTTGTAGGTGGCACAGATGTTGAGAAATTGCTTCAGGTGAGCATTAGGATCCTCCATCGGTGTGCCTCCATATTGATTTGCTTGCACCATGTTGATGAGGGAAGTCTTGATCTCATAATCTGTGGCCTCAACAGTCCCTCATCCCCCATTCTGGAATCGATCGACAACCGGTTTGAACCGATTGTTGAGAGTCTTTTTCACTACCGAATCCGCCATAAGAATTTTTTCCTCGTCAAAAAAAGAAGACAGTTAGATCTATACACAAAAACAGAAATATGAACGCCTAAATCACCTATTAATCCTATTTCAAAATATCAGTATGAAATCTAATCAATCCCCGACAACAACGCCAAAATATGATCGCACTATTTTTAACCACACAAAATAGGTATAGTATAAAGCAAGTACAAGTATCGTATCCACCGGGACTGATATATCGAAATCACACAAAGTACCTCTACTCTAGAATTAAACTGATGTCTAGGCAAAAAGAGAAAATAAGATTGTGGTTTCTAAAATCCTAGGCAAAGAAAATAAACAAAATAAATAACTCAAATAAGTAAACAAAATAAACAAATAAGACATATAACTCAAATAGGAAACAAGGTTGATTCTAAGGAAGCCTACCTAATCAAATCTATGCATGTAACAATTAATTCAATTAACCAATTTAATCTAAATCTAGACGCGATACACGAAAATAACCTAACACTCCGGCTAAGGCAGTATAGATCGTCACTCGATAAAATCCTAATCTCCTTTCGGACTCATAGAAATCAAATCGAATGCAACATACAACGAGTATCTATAAATACAATCAACAAGGTTCAGCTGCGACACCTATATCGACTATATGCAAGATATATGATAACCTAATTTCGGCTAAGACAATTAAATCATCTTACCACGTATTCATGAGATACATTATGCAATTATCCGGCTAGGGCATAAAAACATAACTATGCATACATAACTAATGGCCAGTTAATCATGCATGAGAATAAGCACCATGAAACATACATCTAGATTGACAGGTTAATTGTAATTAAAAGAACTCACATATATTCAATTAGACATACAAACCCTAAAATCAACTAAAGAAATTAGCTAGACATAATTAAAAGAAAGGTAGAAAGAAGAATAAACATAATGAAAAGCATAAATAAAAGAGAAAGAGATAGAAAAACTCTTGAATCTTGAAGAATCTTCAATCTTCAATTGTCTTCATACATAAAATAAATCTAGATCTAAAGTATAAAAGTAGAGAAAAGAATAAAAATTAATCTATAGTATGGTGGAGACTAGAGAGCTCTAAACTATCAAATCTCGGGTACAATGATGAGTTTTGGGGTATTTATAAGGTAGGGATTCGTAACGGTTACCTAAGTGTACAAGGATTAGGTTAAAATAATAAAAAATATGAAATTTGAGCGTTCCCGTATTTTGGCTCGACCGGGTTGACTCGGTCGAGCACTCGGTCGCGCATGTCCATGCAGTTTGCGCGTCTTTCTTGTTTCGTCCGTATCTCTCTCGTCCGAACTCCGAATTGATCTCCGTTGTCGCCTACACGCTCCTATCGAGCCCCTCTTAAATTATATGCTTCCATAATTCCAGAATAAATCTTCAATAACATCGTGAGAAGTCAGAACTTGGGATCAATACTTCATCATCTTCCTTGATTTTGTCGTCTCTTGTCTTGCCTACGATTTTCTCGACTCAAAAGCCCTAAAAACACTCAAAACAACCCTAAAACGTAATCTAGCTCGAAAAAACATAAACAATACAAACCATGAGCTAAACTATCAAAATAAGACAAGAAAATGATTATTAAACACTTTGATAATAAGGTAAAAATACATCTTATCAATCACCACATGTCGTATTTGATGAATCTTCCTTGAAGCTATAACAGGAACAAGTTCAAAGCAAAGAAAGTCAAGTAGGAAAAGAACATGCCTCTGAAGCGAGTACCAGTGTCAAAGTACACGACGCTTTGTCATGGGACTCAATTGAAGAAGAAAGCGAGGATACGAACACAAGCGAAAAGGAAGTCGCTCAAGTTCCAGTGGAAGAAGGGGTGCCAACACCCAATGATCAAAAAGAAGAAGAGCCAAGTCAACTACCTCGCGAAGATGCTTCTAGCGATGACTTTAGCAACCAATCCGAAGAAGAAGCAGACGGTCCAAAACAAGCATGGTTAAAAAGTCACACACCGAATCTCATCCTAGGAGATCCATCTAAAGGTGTGGTAACAAGAAGGAAGCTAATGGGCGAAAGCGCAATGTTTAGTTGCTTCTTATTAAACACTGAACCCTCAACGGTGGATGAAGCACTAAAAGATTCTAACTGGATCCTCGCTATGCAAGAAGATTTGGATCAATTCAATCGCAATGATGTTTGGTATCTTATTGATCGCCCCAAGACTCAACACGTCAACGGTACCAAATGGTTGTTCAAAAACAAGACTGATAAAGATCACAACGTCATCAGAAACAAAGCGAGACTTGTTGTGAAAGGATACTATCAAGAGGAAGGAATAGACTTCGATGAAACATTCGCTCCAGTGGCAAGGCTCATGGCGATCAGATTGTTCCTAGCCTACGCTGCAGCAAAGAAGTTCAAAGTCTATCAAATGGATTTAAAGAGCACATTCCTGAACGGCGAACTCAAACAAGAAGTCTACATCGAACAATCACCAGGGTTCGAGCAATGATTTTAAGTTGTAATCATCATTATCAACATTATTTTTGTATGTGCTTCTTATCAATCAAAGCGTATCATGATTAGACAAAAATACTCGTTGTCTAATTTACAAGCTTTGATTAAAATCTTTCATTTTATCATCGCTTTAACTCACAAAAAATGAAGACTTAAAAACAAGACTGACAATTCTTAATCAGTCGCTTCAGCTTTTTATGTCGGGTTTTGGCATCATCAAGAAGGGAGCAATTGTTGGGAAATTGTTAAAGACTTATATTAAGGGGGAACCACTTTGGGAGTCTTAAATAAAAGACTAATATATTTTGATGCGATCCCAAAACCCTCCTTGTAATTCCTTCCCAGATCTCCTTTATGTTATTAGACTAGATAGAATTTTTCATGAGCTTAAACGTTAGGAAGCTCTATAATGCTAGTAGCAATAGGATCTTAATGTGCAAAGTTTAAGACCAAAGCTAGAAGACCTACTTGATAGATCCGGGTTGAAGATCCACAACAATTTAAGAGATTATTCGTCATATGTTGCAAGGAGCATTCATGGATAAAGAATTACAATAGCGGAGAGTAAGAGATTTATGTGACTTCATCAGCCATAACTATGCATTTCATACAGATTTCATATACAACACTGTTCGTATAAGGATAGTAAGCAGCGAGTGAGTTAAGAGCTTAAATAAAGGGCACTTATAGCCATAAACCAGTCGAATCTATGGAGTTTTAGCTCATTCAAGTAAGCGATGAAGAAACGAAGCAACGGGAAGGAGAAAGAAGTGAAGAGCACGAAGCTCTGTTCGGCCTCATTCCCTTTGGAGAATGAGGGTTTTACCTTAGGCTCAAGGCGGTGAATGAAAGAGACTCCTCTCGGTGTCGAGGAAGAGGGATGGAACTGACTGCGAATGATGATTCCCGGCGGGAGGCTTTGGAAGCCTGGACTGCTCGAGCTCAAAGGAACTCGTCGAGCAGGATGTAAGTGAATGAAACAGTACGCAAGAGTGTGTGTTTGTATGGAGAGTTGAGTTGTGATTATGATTATGAATAATGGTGAAGTGTGCGATATTTATAGGTGTAAGGAGAATGAAAAGCGAGCATTCGTGTGAAGGAAGGACAGAAAAGGAATTCTCATAGGGGTAAGATTCCCTCTGTCATGAATGCAGTGGTCCTCACTCTAGAGTACGTAGAGTCATGCGGATGGCCTGCTATACAGAACCCAGGGTTCTGACAGATGCTTTGGGGGCACTGATCAGATCCTTCGACCCTAACAGGTGCCAATGGATCCTATATGGCTTCTGGGAGGAGATAAGATTTCCAGCTGCTGCATAGAATCATGTCTGGTGTTCGCGTGAAGCACCTGGAGCCTATAGAGCCTTCTGATAATATGCTGTTGCGCAGAGCAGCTTCTATCTTTCCTTGCTAAAATTAATGTCTACCCCTCTTAATGATGATCTTAAGGCCAGTTCTATCTAGAACTTATCATTCCTCTTTAGCTTGGTAAGGTCTCTTAGGATTATGGAGGCTCATCCTCTTATCGATTTGAGTTCTTTGCATAATGAGGCTGATATTAGTCCCTATCAATCATAATTTTATATCTAGGTGAAATAAGGAGGTGACATTCCAACTTATAAGAAGGGTATCTTTCTAGTGGATTGATTTATCTGGATAATGAAGCTGATACTAGTCCCTATCAGCTACTCCCCCCCCAGGTCTAGAAGTATTCGCATGAAGGCTTCTGACTGGGATTTTGGCGGGAAAAAACCCACTCGTACGTTGGTCATTGCTTCTTCTTCACAAGCAAAGGAATATTAAAGTAATATATTCTGAGAAAAGAGATGCGTTATTTTTTAGAAACGAAAAGGCTCCTTTTCTTCTTTTATAAGCCGGGATGAAATAATAAGTGAAATACAACTCCCCACTCCTTTTGTCCTTTCGACTTCCTCTTTTTACTGCCTCTCCTAGACAGACAATAGCGTTCTCACCTTTTGCTCTGTATTTTGGGAGAGTATTCCGTTCTTCTCTTTTTACCAGGTAAATCCTTTATCATTACCTTCCTCTCTTGTGTTTACATATCCTACATTTAATAGGGATTTTTCTTTCCCCCTCTTCTCCCTCTTTTTTTTTTTTATTTTTTTTTTTTTGACGGAAACTTCCATGTACTTTCTCAAGGGTTTAAAGATTGGGTTTTATCGACAGCCACTTTCAGCCATGAATCCTGATGATGGAGAAATGCTACGAAAAATTCAAGCGAAATTATCACAAAGGATGACTGAAGTGAGAGCCGCTAATCTTGGGCTTGTTTCCTCTTCGTCGGATGTCCCCGAGCCGTCCCCTACAGGCGACAGCATCCCAAAACCTTCTCCGGAAAATCTCCAGGAGATAATAATAATGAAACCTCGGTTAGGCTTCTGCCCTGCCGATCCTCCCTCACCTAGCCGTTCCAAGAAACATGGTAAATCCTACTTCTTTTCTCTCTCCTTGATTGGGGTAGGCATCTGTACCTCTGTTTCCGAAAAACGGGCAATTTTCATTCCTCTGGGTTTGCAGGGTGAACCAGTTTTCGACACCCTCTTTTGGCGCTCAGGCTTTAGCCTTTGACCAGTTTTTAGAGATTCTATCCGAGGTTGAACAAAGTAGGGACCGTTCTCAAGTTAAGGCTCGTGATCTTCGAGACTGTCTTCGTGATAAGGAGAAATACTGCTCTGCTCTTGAACTGCGCCTGGCTTCATTATCAGAGCGAGTGAGGGAATTAGATATAGCCCTAGAGGCTTCTCTAGAAAGAACGTTGGAAATGAAGGCAAACTTCACTATGCAAGCAGAACAAGCAACTCTCACTCACGAACAAGAGTTGGAACATGTCCGGACTTCTTCTTTCACAGAAGGGATGAAGAAAGGTTTCGATGAAGGCATTTCCATGGGGATACACGCTTGCCGATCCAACTTCTTAATGTCCCCTTACGGTCAGGTTTTCATAGATTCCCTAGTGAAGCAATTCCCCTTAGGGCGGTTCTCCCTAGAATAATATTGTAAGAGAATGGCTGCCGTACTACCAGAAAGGTGACTGGCTTTGATACCCACATAGGTCCCTCGCCCAGGGTGAGCATCAAGTCGATTGATCCCAATGACATTATAGGGTCTCCTGAGAAACCATGCAGAGCTGTGGCTACGCCACTCAAAGGCTTCTGTAGACTCATTTGATTAAAGCAGCTTTCAAATATAACGTTAACTGCGGCCCCTGTATCCACAAAGACCCTTTGGACTTGATATCTTTCTACCTCCACTGAGATGACCAAGGCATCGTCATGTGGATGAGTTACTTTCTGATTATCTTCAGGTCCAAATGAAATTTCTGGTGGGGGTAGGCCTTTTTCGACCTCCCAGACCCCATGTCTTTCATGCATATGTAGATCTCTGGCAGATGCTTTTCGACTTCTACTGGAATCACCTATGGTTGGTCCACCATAAATCATTTTGATAACGCCTTTAGGCTCAGGTCCTTGACCAGCATCTGGCGATTTTTCAGGAGCTTCTTTGCGCCTTTTGTTCTGTTCTGTCTCTCTTTTGACATATTCCAAGAGTTCTCCTTCTTGGATTAGTTTCTCAATAGCAATCCTCAGATTCCTGCAGTCATTGGTCATGTGACCAAAATCATTGTGAAATTTGCAAAACCTTTCAGAAGGCGGATTCCTTGGGGGCTGCCTATGTCCAGCAGGGATCTGGACCCCTGGTTTTTTCATGACCACTTCTAGCAAGTCAACAGGTTGCTTGATGAGTGGCGTAAAAGATCTCAAAAATATTTCATTTTTATCAGTTTTCTTGGCATCTGGGGCTGGTCTTTTCCTTTCTTCAGGCTTCTTTTCCCTTTAGGAAGCTAATTCGGCCCTCTTGCTGCTTAGGGCTTCTTCCATATGGATATATTTTTGAACCCTTGTCAAAAGCTCTTCAAAAGAGGTGGCTTCTTTTTTGATGAGAAAAGCAAAGAATTGTCTTGGCTTCAAGCCATCTACACAGGCATGTACTTTCAGCTTTGGTTCTACTCCTGGTATTTCCAAGACAGCTTCATTGAAGCGTGTCATGTAGTCTCTCAGACTCTCATTAGCGCCTTGCTTGATGGTTGTCAGATGCAGTGAATTTCCAGTAGTTCTTTTAGCACTGACAAACTGTTGGAGGAAAACCTCCCTCAGATCCATAAAGGAGTGGATAGAAGCTTTTGGCAACTGCTTGAACCAATGTTGAGCAGTCCCTGATAGAGTTGAGAGGAATACTCGGCACTTGACACCTTCTGAGTATTGATGAAGTAGGCATAAGCTCTCAAATTTCATTAAATGTTCTTTAGGATCTCCCTTTCCCTGGTACTCACACGAGATTGTTTTGAAGTTGCTAGGAACATGATCAGTTTGAATGTCTACAGAGAATGGACTATTCTCATCGATGTATACGGAGAAGAGCTCTGACTTGTTCCCATTACCCTGGTTATTGGGAAAGCGTTTGTGGTTCTCTTTCTCATTTAGGTTGTGTACTTCTCTTTCGCTCGCCCCTGTTTCCTTTGAGGCCCTTTCTGCAGCTTGTTTTTGCTCTTTTAGCTTTTTTACTTCTTTTGCTAAGAGCTTCATCTGCTCTTGTTGCTGGGCATACTTCTTGGCCCATGTGTTATTGGTGTTCTCATTAGGGTTCCCTTCAGTTTCCTCAGGTCCCTCTTCATCTGGGGATTCCCAATTAGTTGAAAATCCCTCCTCTGTTTCATTCATTATAGGAGGCAGCTTTAAAATCAGTTCCTGATTTGTGTTTGGATTTGTGGGCTTCTGCTTGTGCGCGGCAGGGGTGCTTTTGCTTCCTCCGCCCTCTTGGTTTTCACCTGGGGTATCTGGGATTTGGGAATTCACTCCCAAGGTGTGAAGTCTTTTCTCGACAGCTACTTCAACCATACCTTCTACGAGCGTTTTCATTTGGAGGAGCATGGCTGGAGAGAACTGAGCCTCCATATTGACACTGGCTTCTGTTACCGCAGTGCCTTTTCCTTTATTCCCCAGTAGGGAATTCGCTGGATTCCCCGTAGCTTGGCCAGCTTCTTTTGAAGCAGCAACTGAGGCAGTATTCATTTTTGCAGGGTTCTGCAAATATTCAAGGATATTTAGAATAATCAACTCTAGATGCTTCCTTGAAGGGAGCTTAAAGTACGTATAATCTATGTTTAGTAGATTCTTTTGTAATCATGAACTCTTCCAGGTAATTTTGATGAGCATTGCCTGTTTATTACAAGGCTTCTTAAAGGATGGCTTCTGCCAGTATATGATGAAGATAAGTGATGACTTATTGATAAGAAACTAATTATGGTGCAGGGCTTTTATATAGTTCCCTTTTTTATGGACCTCAATACGAGGCATCTGGCCGTGCAGAATTCAGTTGTGGGATACTGCTGGGTTAACAGATCCTTGCAAACCATTTATGGTAGCCCTAACAAGCGTTATTTAATATAGGGCTTTTTGAAGGGTGGCTTTTGCCTTTATTGGGTTGGGGATAAGCAACACCCGCTCTTGCAAAACCCATTATTAGGGCCTCTATTCTCCTAGAGCATTTTTCATGAGGCTCTCACTACTACAAATTTGGCTTTTTACTACACTACATACACTACGGTTTTTTTTAAAAACCGTAGTGTATACCTTTTCTCTACGGTTTTTATCCAAAACCGTAGTGTATACTCCGAGTATTTACTACAGTTCAGCTAAAAACCGTAGTGTATGAGCGCCTCTTTCATACACTACGGTTTTAGGCACTATACACTACGGTTTTAAACCGTAGTGTATGAGAGAGACTCATACACTACGGTTTTATACACTACGGTTTTAAACCGTAGTGTATGAGCTCATATTAAAAAATAGGGGAAAAAAATGACACCATCAGGATTCGAACCCTCACCACTTAGAGAATTAGAAAATACTTGGACAATTTTCAGAATCGCGAAAGTGTTGCTGCGGGGTTCTCTTCTCTCTGCAAATCGCCGCCGTGAGGGAGCTCGCCGTCATCGGAGGGGAGTTTCTCTTTGTTGCGGGTTTCTCTATGCAAATGCGGTAATGCCTCCCCTTGCTATCTGGTTTTTCCCCCCCATCCCTAACCCGATTCCAACGGCGAGATTTTCACCACCGACATTCACCTTCAACTCTGTCGTCGGAGTTGCGCTCGGGGTCGTCGGAAGGGAGATTCCATCGCCAAACACGGTAATGCCTCGCCCTTGCTCTCTGGTTTTCTTCCCCCCTCCCCTCTCACTCCACATCTTACCTATATGGATGATTTAGGGTTTAGGATTTAGTATTACTGGAATTTCAATCCAGAATTTTCATGAATCGAAGATATTTTCGCCTCTTGTTTTTTATGTTAGTAGAAATCTGTACAAAAATTATACAGTAGTTATCAACAATAGAGACGAAAGCTTCGCTTAATAACCAATATCGATTGGATCTCTCGTGTACTCCGCGACTTGATTAAGCTTCACACCTGTGGTAACTCTGAGAAATTCAAAGCTTTGGTTCTGGTTATCTTCTTCCTCCTCTGTTCTCTCCATGAAAAATTGTTCGTTGATTTCACCTGAAAAGTTCTCTTTTCATCGGCCCCATCTCCTCTACAGTTGTGTTGAATTCAGTTTCATTCCATCTAACTTTGCTTGTTGATGCTCTTTGATCTCTTTTCTTGGCAGATACAGACCTTGGAGGAAAGTGCCGACTCCTTAAGGAAAATGCAGACATTAAAGTTTCGTTTGTACCCATGGATGATAGGTATGGTATGCCTTTGTTTTATTCAACCTTTTCAACTTCAAGAAATTTATCATTGGTTGCTTTGCTTATGGGACTGGCATATTTGATTGGTGTTAAGTTCTCAATTATGTACTCAATGCAATCCAAAGTTACTTTTAGAAGGTCTTTGCTAAGGTATAATTCTAAACTTTGCACCTTTGATCGGGGATAGGATCCAACAGTTATAAGTGCATAAAATATTGTTGAAAGCCCATATAAATATCCACTAATTTTCTACTCATCTGACAGAGAAACACACTCCTGAAAGTTTAGGAAATACTGGTTATGATTTGATAAAGTCAATAATAAATGAAAAACGGAACATTTTTTCCTTGTTATATTAATTGATTATTGTTTTCTTTTTGATTTATATACCCTCTTTATAATCTATTTCCAATCTGGCAAATGTAGGTCAGTTTATTATCCTGCAACAGATGTTTTGATTCTCAGATATATGGTAGAGGCATGTTAGGCTCCCATGCTGGTTGCCTTCAGTGTTCCTCTTGACCAAAGTGATGATGAAGTTGTAATAGGTCTATGTTTGGAAGGCTTTCGCAGTGCAATCCACGTCACTGCAGCAATGTCTATGAAAACTCAAAGAGATGCTTTTGTGACATCATTAGCCAAATTTACATCCCTTCATTCCCCTGCAGATATCAGGCAAAAAAACATTGATGCAATCAAGGTGGGTACTCCTTACCTGCTTTATCATGATTTCTATCATTCTTATTAAGGGTAGATTTTTATCAATAATATAGTCTAAATTGATCTAGTGGCACAAATAAATGTTGCACTTTCTTTTCCAGTGTCTACAACTTCTATATTTAATCAGATCATATGTCATACTAGAGAAAATGCATAACTCCACTGGTGTCTTACAATTAGTATCAAATATCCCTGTGTCATTAAAGCAACGGAAACTAAACCTTACACCACCGATAATTATCAAGTCCAAGTCATTTCTCTACCATTGAGAAGCATGTAGTTTTTCATGTTCAGTAATGCATCTCTGGCCCTTGTGGAATTCAGCTCTTCAGCTAACGTGTTTTGATCTCCTATCTCAACTCTAGTCGACTTTTATCTTGTATCTCAGTAAATGATGCAAGATCTGCATTCAGCATGTCCCTGCTCTACTAAGAGAGTTCATATTTGATTATGGAATATACTGGTAACTGAAAAATGCAAAGAACCAAGTTGCATGACTACAATCCACTTGGATGATAGAGAATAGCAAAAGATATTGGAATCTCCCATTTTATGTTGGGAAGTAACTAGAGCACCATCTATTAGTAGAATGAGTCCCTATAAGTCTGTGATTTTAATATGTATATAATCTACCTGATTACAATGTCTGCTGATTTTGAGTGATATTCCTCACTGATCCATGGAACTTCCAGTTTATATCCATTTAAAAACAAAATGCTACTTGATGATAGAAATATCTGTCTCATCTTGGTGTGCATAGGAGTCACCTAAACCTGTCTTTTTTTACTTGTCCTTTTCACTCACCTTGAACTTCAAAGCAAATCTGATCCATCTCTTACGTCCATCAACAGGCTATAGTAACAATAACAGACGAGGATGGAAATTACTTGCAGGAGGCTTGGGAACATATATTGACATGTGTTTCCAGGTTTGAACACTTGCATCTGTTGGGTGAAGGTGGTCCCCCTGATGCTACTTTTTTTGCAGTTCCTGAAAATGAACTGGACAAGTCCAAACAAGCCAAATCAAATATTCTTCCTGTTCTGCGAAAGAAAGGACCTGGGAAGATTCAGAGTGCCTCAGCTGTGAGGAGGGGATCATATGATAGTGCTGGTATTGCTGGTAATGTGGCCGCTGGAATTACATCTGAACAGATTAATAATTTGGTGTCTAACTTGAACATTTTAGAACAAGTTGGTGATGTGAACCGCATATTCATAAGGAGCCAAAAGCTAAACAGTGAGGCTATAATAGATTTTGTGAAGGCTCTTTGCAAGGTATCTATGGATGAATTGCGGTCCACATCTGATCCACGTGTTTTCAGCATAACGAAGATAGTTGAGATTGCGTATGTTACTCACCTTTTGGCCTTTTTTCTTCCATAATATTTTTCTTTGACTTCCCAAAATTAGTTGTTACCACATTTTCGTTTTGTTTTTCTGTGTATAAGTTATGTAAATAGTTTATTCTTCTTCACAGGCACTACAACATGAACCGGATCAGGCTTGTCTGGTCAAAGATTTGGCAAGTTCTCTCTAATTTTTTTGTAACCATTGGCTGTTCAGAAAACCTTTCAATTGCAATATTTGCAATGGATTCTTTGCGCCAATTATCAATGAAATTCTTGGAGAGGGAGGAGTTAGCTAACTATAATTTTCAGAATGAGTTTATGAAGCCTTTCGTAATCGTAATGCGCAAGAGTAGTGCAGTTGAAATCAGGGAATTGATAATCAGATGTGTTTCTCAGATGGTCTTGTCCCGTGTAAATAATGTGAAGTCGGGATGGAAGAGTATGTTCATGTTGAATCGGTGACTAGGGGGATTATCTAAGTTTGCATTCTTATATTCTACATGTTGAGTATCTTTTGTTGTTGTGGCAGTTAAAATTGGTCGGCCGGATATCGTGTGACCAAGCAATTTGATCCAGAAACTAAACAGAGGTCCCTGCTTTTCCAGGTATGCAATTTGCACTTGCTGTATGTTTTCTTGTGCTAGTTAAACTAGTCCCAGTATAGTTGGTTTCTTACTGCTTTTTAATCATCTAACAATCCAAGATTCTCTGTTCTTGCGTCTGTTCTGTATGGAGTTTTTGTTATCCATAATGTCCGGATCCATTCAATGTGTTGGCTGGTATAGTTCTTCATCTATTTAGGTATCATGTAGCTTCACATGATCTCTGAACTGATAATGTTGGTTGGGAAATATCTGCTGGTTAATTGTTGTTCTAATCCATTTACATCTTTGGGTATTTCTTGTATAGGTTAGTAACAAAAATCGTTGTCTATGATATCATTAATGGTTTTTTTTAGTTTCACCTTTGAGCATCTAAAGAAGATATATTTGTTAAAGCGTCGATCAAAATGAATGGTTGATAATTGTTTTCAAATTTCTCTTATATATATCCGCACTTGTTTTTAATTTTAAAGCAGGTTAATGAAGAGGTCAATGGATTGGAAGAATGGAGCCTTCGTAGAATTTTGAAGCTTTTGTGTTTTCATATGTAGGAATCCATTGAACTACTTACATTGTTTTTTTTTTTTTTTTTTTTTTTTTTTTTTTTTTTTATCCTTGTGTACATGAAATATTGTGGTGTTAAACGCGAGATTTTAATATGATGATGGTAATATTTATTATTCTCGATCAATTGTAGTATTTATATATATATTATATATTTTTAATATTGGATTACGGTTTTATAAATACAAACCGGAGCAATTAAACAAAAATATATAATTAAAAAAAAATTACTTTTTACTACGGTTTAAAACCGTAGTGTATGTGAAAAAGTTTTCTCTACGGAACATATCTTTACAGTTTGAGACGCTCATACACTACGGTTTTAAACCGTAGAGAATAGTCAGAATACACTACGGTTTAAAACCGTAGTGTATACCTTTAAACCGTAGAGAATAGTCAGTATACACTACGGTTTAAAACCGTAGTGTATACCCTGCACCTTTTACTACACCACCTACCACTACAGTTTTACACGCTCATACACTACGGTTTTAAACCGTAGTGCATGCCCCATTTTCTAGTAGTGTCTTGAGAAAGATCTGGTCATGGCGAGAAGTTTTTTGGGTCTCATATGGTCTCTTATTCTATGAGATTCAATACAAGATGTTTGGCCATGCCGGCCTTTTATGCATAATGCCCACTATGGAGAGCTTTTTATGCGGTGCTTATTTTGCAAGGCTTTTTTTAGTGGGGTGTCCTCTGTTAGACAATGTTTAACGAGAATGGCGTCCCTTGTGAGGGGGTCATGAGGATGCAGCCTTTTAAATAAAGCTTGCAAGAATGGTGCCTATTGAGTAAGGTTTATGAAGGATTTCATCCATCACATGGGGCTTTAAAGAGCGTTGCCTATTAAATAAGGCCGATAAAAACATCACCCGCTAGATAGGGTGTGTGCAGGGTTCTGTCCCTTATATGGGACTTATGAAAATATCGCCTATTAAATAGGATTTTTGAAAATGTTGCTTACTGAACCGGGCTTATGAAGGGTTTGCTCATTATATGGACTTAAGGGAGTATTTCCCATTATGTGGAGCTTTTAAAAGGTTCTGCCTTTTTCATGAGGCTGGTGTGGATGATGCCTATTAAATAGGGCTCTTGAAGGGTTCTGCCCATTATATGGGGCTTACGAGGATGTTGCCTACTAGGTAGGGCTTTCGAAAGGTTCTGCCCATTATATGGGGCTTACGAGGATGTTGCCTACTAGGTAGGGCTTTCGAAAGGTTCTGCCCATTATATGGTGTTATTGATGTTATGCCTATTATATAGGGCTTTTGAGGGTGTGCCTATTGGATAGGGCTTGTGCTGCCTATTAGATAGGGCTTACGAGAGATCTTGCCCATTATATGGGGCTTATGATAGTGCTGCCTATCAGATAGGGCTTATGCGGAGGTTGCCTGTTAGATAGGGCTTCTGAGAGTATTGCCTGTTAGACAGGGCTTCTGAGGGATGCTTGCCTGTTAGACAGGGCTTCTGAGGGATGTTTGCCTGTTAGACAGGGCTTCTGAGGGATCTTTGCCTGTTAGACAGGGCTTCTGAGGGATCTGCCCATTATATGGGGCTTATGGGAGGTTCTGCTTTCAGATGCAGGGCCCCTTCATCAGGGTGAATGGGGTAACCTTGTCATCCTCAGCTCTCCACTTTTTATTGTTTTTTTTTTTTTTTTTTTTTTACTAGGTGGATTTTTGATTCATAACAATGCAGGGGCATATATGAAGGGCTTGAGAAATGAGGCTTCCTCTATATTTATTAATCCTTTATAGCCCACCAATAGATTTAGCATTTTGAGATAGCTATAGGAATTGTAGACTCACCAATTATGCAAGGTGAGCTGAATGTGTTCTGAAATTGCAGTAACTTTTGATCTGGTTTTCCTTCGGCTTCTTCGTGACCTTAGGATTTTAACAGATAGAACAGTTTAGTTATCACAGTTTATATTGTAAAGGAGACATGGTCTCGAAGTCACCTCCGATTCCTTTGTCCTGCTGTTACAAGCGATACAACTACGATGAACTCATGATCACTAGGAGAAAAACGCTCATAGATAACTCAAATTTTGAGTTATCTATGCACCAGAAAAAGCGTTATAGAACTCAGTGTAATCTATAGTCACGCTCATACATTACGGTTTTTTAGCGTAATGTATGTTACTCATTCATAACGCTTTTCAATATCATAGATAACAGTTTCTAATTGTAATATATAATGATGATACATTACGGTTGCCCACCGTTATGTATACAGTTACGTTCCGTACTCTATGTGCGTCAAACATTTCGCTTTGAATTCTCATAGATAACACTATATAAACGTAATGTATAGTTACAATACATTACGGTTGGAAACCGTTATCTATAACGTTTTTTACGTAATAACTAAGTAGTAAAAGATGTCGGTTTTTCAAGCATACATTACAGTTTTTAAGCGTAATATATAAATATTTTATATTACGGTTTTTATTACGGTTTGTTATCGTAATCTTTTTACCTGTTTACATATCGATTTCAAACCGTTATTAATTGCTTATGGTCCTATTTCTTGCAATCGTATACGTTACGGTTTGTGACTATTATGAATAGCATAGATCATAAATGGAAAACACAAAAAGAACAATAATCATCCAAACTTTTTGTTCATCATCCACACAAATCACTGTTCATCATCCACACTAATTCATTACCAAATCCTAGAATTCAAATTATGAAATCCCATAATTCTTGTCCCAGTTTCACCAAATATGCCACAAGTTAGCATGATTCATAGCCTCAAAAAAAGAAACAACCAAAATACCAACTTCATTCCATCTCCTGTTTGCTTGAGAAAACTTGAGGGGGAGAATCGTCCTACAAAAGAATCAACCATCAATTACTCATTTGGTACGACAAAGAATAGCATTTGGTAACAAAACCAGCTCCACCCTACAAATTCATACTACATTATGATATAAGCTTCAAAAACATCAAAAGATCACAATTCAAAAACATGATCATATTATCTTTTCTGTTGGTAAATTAATCAGCAACTCTCAACAGTTGGAACCCGAGAATCTGAGGCAATTCAGTCGAGGAAGGAATGAATATTACAAAATATACACAAAAATATGATAAGGGATTCACTCTTTATTCTAACAGGGAACTGTAATTACTATATGAACTTGTCTTTAATCTCTTAAATCTGCCACCAATTTTAATTTTTTCCAGTTCAGTTTTAATCATTAGTCACATAATTCATCATCAAGACAAACAGAAACACAACTCCCCTTACACATATCGCAAACTATGTAACATGCTAGTAAAAAAAAGGCAGGTTCTTTTTATTTTATTCTTTCTATTAAAAATTGAAATGACTGTCAAGTTGCAAGAATAACCTGGTGCTCAATTTACACATGGCCAAGCAAACATTTAGCCCATTCTTCACGAACCTCGTTGATCTCAACTTGAGTAAAACTTTCCTTTGCAAATGACTGAAAAAAATAAGTCAGTAGCTCGTCACTTTCATCAGAAATGTTATATTAAAATTTTTGAATAACACTGATTTATTACCAATGAAGTGACACAGATGGTCTTATCTTTTGCATATGCTTCTGATATTAGTTTCAAATACCGCATCACATAGAACCCACATTGTTTGGCATCTGGTTGTATATTACCCTACATTGCCAAAGTAAAATGATTAGAGATCAGTTCATGATTGTAAGCTAAAAAATTAAGGTATTGTACCTGTATGTTTTTCCAAGCCAGTTTTTTGGTAATGTTACTCTTTTCCAGACTTGACTTGAACATTTTCATTGCCCTAAACAAAAAAATGTTAAGTATCGATAAGGTCATCATATTTACATACATATAGAATTATTAAATTAAAATTTAACTTACGTTTCAACCACCTTCACCCAGTTAGCATCACGATTGCGAGAAGACAAAGGGTCCATCACATAAACTCTCTCCTCGTGAGGATCAATAATGGTGAGAATCCAATGTGAACTATTTTCAAATGCAAAACATATCAGCTACTAAAAAGAACCAAATATGTAAAAACAGTTTAGGCAGCGTACTTTTCCAACAACTTTTCCAGAAAGCAATTTTCCCAGCAGTGAATAAAAATACTAATACATAATATGTGCCCACTTTTCCAGAAGCAAAGTTCTTTCACTAATGAAGTTATATGAGTTTCAATGGTTCAACTTACCCGGTGTTGCAAGGCACTAGAGCAAGGTGATTTGGTGATGCAACGAGTAGCCTATCTGCTAAGGCTCGTCCTCTCTTTTCAATCGAGGATCCTCTGGTATTTGATATGCTAAATGGGTTGACGAACAGGAACTTGTCATTCAGACCATTCTTTATCATGAATTTGTACAGGTGCCTAAAAAAATTAATATCTTGTCAGCAATACGAATATAGTTTAAACTAAAAAAATTGAAACAAGTATATCATAATGACCAAACATACCAGACATAGACAAGAATGCAGTTTCCAGTGATGGGGTCCAAGTTACAAAAAGGTACTATATCACGACGGAGTACCCAAACAGCAATATCCATACCAAAGAGGTCGACATCCACTGTAACGTGGATACCTTTGTTCCCACCATCAAATGATTTTTCCATGACAATCATTAATGCTCTCAATGTTGGTGGCAAAGAAGCAATGTCCCTGACCTTTTCTTCCTCTTCTTCCAATGGGCTTTTGTCCCTCACCTTATTTTCCGTAAACAACTTCTTTCCAAGTCTCTTCTTCTTAGAAGGTGTAGGATTCTATATAATGTGATATATAAATGGCATGTTAGAAGTAAATCAATTCCCCAAATTTAACTACCAGATTAAAAAAGTCGAACACTTGAGGAACATAAAAACATTGCAAACTGATCATTACCTCGTCTGATCTTTCCACCACCAAAGGTCGTGGCCATGCCACATGTGTTGCTAACGAGCTACCTACAGTCTCGATCTCATCGGAAACGCGGTGCGGCAATACTGCATCAGCATCCACCACTTCATCTATCGAGACACGAAGGCAGTCTTCGGGCATTGCAACACCGTGCAATTTATCACCAGCAACAATAACGGTTCCGTATGCCACAATTTTTTTGCTGGGGCCTAGTAACAATGCCACTACACCCCCCTACAAAGTCAAATAAAAATATTAGTCCATTATTGCACATATAAGCATCTAATATTCTGAAAATATAAGCTTATTTCTAAATGAATTAAGTCATACCGCTGAGATAGCCGCCTCATCAAGATTCACCACTTTATGTTGTTCACTGGGTATTGGAGACTTGGCGGAATAATCAGCAACCGGCTTCAATCCTCTCTTCTCCTCGTCATCAACTAATGGCTTCTTCACAGAACAACTGCCAAGCCCTCAGACATCTCTCTTTTTCACCCACTTTTGATTCGAGTTTTGCAAGCCTATCAACCAACTTAGATATGACTTTATCTTGTCCTGCTATCTTGTTATCTTGATCAGCCATTCTTTTCCTAGCAGTCTCCAATTCTTTGATTGATGCTTGATTTGACCCACTTGTTTTTCCAGTTGACTTGAAGTACGCAGAATATGTTACTCCAGCTCCGACACCTCGTACACGACCAGGACGATCACGCTTCTCAAGAGCAATTGAAAGTAGATCTTCAGAATCACAACTAGATGTAAACGTCCCTGCATCTTTATCTTGCAAGACTTGTTCCTGCCATTATGAATTTAAGATTTTTAAATTAGATAAACAAAATACGGAAATGTGAATATTTAATCACAATTACTTGTCATACCATTTTTTCAATAGCTTCCCTATTCTTGTCATTTTTCACAGACCCATCCTTTGACTGCCTTGCTTTTTTCCATATCAGCCCTCTTCGAGAGAATCCATCACACTCCACCGATTCATTCTTCACGAAGTATAAAACTCACAATTTCAGTAATAGGGTAGAACACATTTAATCATAATTATTCACCTCTAGACAATTAAAAGAAGTATGATACCTTCATTTCTTCGGCCAAGTTGGCATACCCTTTTCGTGACATTCGGTGAGGGTATTCATGTTTTCTAACTCTCTCCTTTTGAAGTTCACTCCATTTCTTCAATATACATATTAAATCATTATCAGATGCATCATTTATTATATATAAATGATAATAATAGCTGATGTAATGATCCAGAAAAATTACCTTAAAGTCTTCAGACATGCGACTTATGACAAACTGATTCCAATCGATTTGATGAATGCCACTTTCAGCTGGGGGTACATACAACTTTGCATGATCATCCTTGTTGGGCAAAATGTAAGTATTATACAGCCTTGTTTTCCAGGTTCGCCACTTAACATTTGCTGATTCTAAGCACTTCGACTTCCATTCTTCAGGAACTAAGTAGCTAGCCTGCACGTGTACAGGGGAATAACATTAGTAAAACCTAAGTGTACAAAATTTCTGTAGTGGCACTTAAATAAATTATACTTACTTTGACCGATTCCCATATTTGCTCTTTTTTGTCTCTCGTCACTTGTCTCCAAGTTGGAATATTTACTGGGACATGCTGTCGCGTAAGCATTCCAATGTAACTCTGCATCTCGGCTGCAACTTTTCCTATCGGTTGACCACGCTCATTGAATTCAACTTCACCTAGAACCCCTCTAGCCCTTCTCCTATACATACTGGTCAAGCATACTTTTCCCCTTTTGGCCTTAGTAGACTCTGTTTCTTTTGTTGCAACTGTCGAAACATCATTTTCAGTTGAAGCCATGGCTGTCCAAATACCTAAACATGAACAGATTTAATGTCAGATAAAAAGAGAAAATTTTCAGCATGATATATGTGAAAAACAAGAATACACAGTGGTACAAAATTAAATTAGCTATGACTGTTGAGTCGAGTGTAATTAAATTAGCTTTATTTTACAAATTGTTATTTGTCCATAACAATTTTCTAACTGTTAAAATTATAGAATAGGCAGTAGTATATAATGTATAACACTCCTATGTATAATACTCCAGTTTAATCGAACGAAGTAAGCAATGCCAATTATCAAATGTAAAGCAACAAGCAGTCAGTATACACTATGTAAAGCAAATAAGCATTCAGTGCTGCAACTAAGTGCTGCAACTACAACAAAGAATACACAAAAAAATATGCAGTACTACTAGTGTATAATGCAATATTTAGAGAAATCCAGAGTATTACACATAGTGCAACTACTACTTCAGCAGAAAGAAGAGCTAGAAAAAAAAAGCTAGTAAGCTAGATAATGGTATTGTTCACCCAAGTTCCTTCAAAATCATCACGAACACATGGTGGTTCGTTTTCATCCGATGAGTTATTGGTATCGACTTGTGGCAGTCCTTTTGAAAAGCTTTGAAGCTGGATAGAGACGTCTCCCAAGTCATCGCGCTTAGTGCCTTCAGTGTAGAGTTTGTTGGGGCTAACAAGTACAACAGACCAGTCTTCATCTTCAGGGTCTTTAATATAGAATACTGGTTTAGCTTGATTTCCTAGAATGAAGGAATCTGATTTGTACCCTATCTTACTAAAATTGACCAAGATAAAGCCAGTATCGTCAATCCTAACCCCATTTTTGTTATCTGCCCAAGTACACTTAAGTACGACATGACGGAATGTGGTGTAATCAAGCTCCCATATTGCATCTATTTTACCATAAAACACCATGTCACCGACAACTGGATTTTTATCTTTAGCACTGGCAACTTGCATAATACTTGCATGTATGCTAACTCCAGAATTCTGAACAACGCGTGCTTCGTCGCGTTTTGTTGTATTAAATACAACACCATCTATCATATAAGAAGAATACTCCAACACTTGTCTTGAAGGCCCATAAAACAACCACTTCAACTTTTCGGGCAATGAATGTTCAGGATTTTGCACTGTCTTCCCAGCCTTAAAAAAATATATATATAAGTTTAATAAAATTTCAGTATACATTGTTTTAAATATTAGTTGTAATTGTTGTATTGTGAACTTACATGTTCACATATCCAGCTACAAAACGTCCTATTGTGCTCGTCCTGAAGCCATCTCTTCATCTTGGTTTTTTTTGGATTTGTTGCAATTATGTGCCTCTTATGTTCCCTAAAATTTATAAAGTAATGATATTATATATTAATCTAATTTGAACAAAGTAATTAACAAATGTTATAGGTAGCTTACTCGATGTAGGGGTCAACATCCGCACTATTTGTGACAACATAACGTTGAGCTTGCTCCCACTCTGCATCACTTATATTTCTTACGGTAGCTTCTGAAATTGGTCTTGTGCAGTCAATAGTAAGATCAGCAGAGGGAATCCCAATCGTGTATGTATTGGATAGATATTCAGAGCAATACTCGACAGCTTCTTCAGCAACATAACATTCGGCAATGCAGCCCTCAGGTCGTGCCCGATTTCGTACATACCCTTTTAAGATTTTCATGAATCTCTCAAATGGATACATCCATCTATACCAAACCGGCCCACATAATTTCACCTCCCGCACAAGATGCACCATTAAATGTACCATTATATCGAAGAATGAAGGAGTGAAATATTTCTCAAGCAAGCAGACAGTCATCACAATGTCCTTCTGAATCTCTTCTAATTTAGGGACATCGATAGTTTTGTTGCATATCTCATTGAAAAAGAAACACAACCTAGTGATTGCAATCCTAACATGCTTCGGCAAAACACCACGTATGGCTACGGGAAGTAATTGATGCATCATTACATGACAATCGTGTGATTTCAGCCCTACAAGTTTCAGCTCCTTCATGGATACAAGGTTTCCTATATTTGATGAATATCCTTCAGGAACCTTCATTCCACTAAATGAAGCACAAACTTTTTTTTTTTCATCAACGCTCAATGTGAAACATGCAGGAGGCAGTAGTGTTCTTTTTCCAATGACTTTGGGTGCCAACTCGGTCCTCATACCCATATCAACCAAGTCCATTCGGGCACTAATTCCATCCTTTGTTTTTCCAGGGATGCCAAGCAACGTGCCAATCACACTCTCACACACGTTTTTCTCAATGTGCATAACATCAAGAACGTGGCGTATGTGCAAATGTTCCCAATACTCAAGTTCAAAGAAAATCGACCTCTTTTTGAAACATGAGTTTTCTAAAGGAAGAACATTTGACTCATCCATTTCCTTCTTTCTCTTCTTCCTCGAAGGACGAACATTCTTCTTTCCAAACACACACTTGCACGCTTGCATTTTCTCTAAAATCTCACTCCCAGTCAATGGGTTTGGGGCGGGTTGCAGCTCATGGAAGCCATCAAATGCTTTTTTTTGTCTTCTATAAGGATGGGATGCTGGTAAAAACCGTCGATGTCCCATATAGGCTACCTTCCGACTATGTGGCAGCCATTTAGAACAAGTGTTATCCCCACATACGGTGCATGCTTTATAGCCTTTGACAACGCACCCAGATAAGTTGCCATATGCCGGAAAATCATTGATCGTCCACAGAAGAACAAATTTCAACGTGAAGCTCTGATCACGATACCCGTCGTATACTTGGATGCCTGTCTCCCATAATGTTTTCAAGTCATCTATTAGGGGAGCCAAGTAGATGTCAATATCGTTTCCCGGCTGTTTGGGACCGGATATCAACAAAGTTAACATCATGAACTTTCTCTTCATGCATAACGAAGGAGGTAGGTTGTACGTAACGAGGACAACAGGCCAACAACTATAATTAGAGTTCATCAGATTATGGGGATTAATACCATCAGCTGCTAAAGCAAGCCTTAGATTTCTTGGTTCTTTCCCAAACTCTGGCCATTTGTTGTCTACTAACTTCCAAGCTGGTGCATCAGCAGGATGCCTAAGAAACCCGTCAGAAGTTCTGTAATCGGCATGCCAAGTTAGCTCCTTTGATATTTCTTTAGTTCGAAACATCCTTCGAAATCTTGGCATCGGTGGGAAGTACCACATGGCTTTTGCTGGTATTCCAACAGAAGGGTTGTTATTTTTGTCCACTTTCCATCTAGACAGCTCACAAATAGGACAATTAGTTGAATCCTTATACTCCTTCCGATATAGGATACAATCATTAGGGCAAGCATGGATTTTTTCATATTCTAGCCCTAATGTGCTTAAGGTTTTCTTGGCCTCATACGTAGAAGGTGGCAATTCGTTGTCTTTTGGAAGCATTTGTGTTAGCAACTGTAATAGTTCATTAAAACTATTATCGCTCCAACTGTATTTGGCCTTCAAATTGAACAATTTCACTGTAGCTGACAGCTTCGTCAATTTGCTACAACCAGGATATAGTTGTTTCTCAGCATCTTCAATCAACGTATGGAAATGGCGCGGATTATCTTCATATGCATCGTAAGCATCATGAATCATATCTAGTGGTCTATCCACACTACCCTTTGTCTCACTTTCATCAAACACAAATCTGTCGTGTGTTGATTGAGACGAAGTCCTTTCTTCCCCATGCCATATCCATGTCTTATAGTTCAAGTTCATACCACTGGTTATTAGATGCTCCTTAACAACGCCACTTGAAAGCTTCTTAAGGTTTCCACAACATACACAAGGACATGGTACTAGGTCTGCATCACCTCCATTCATCAATGCAAAATTCAAAAAAGCGTCAACTCCATCCTCGTACTCTTGTGATAACCTACTCTTATACATCCATGCCTTATCCATTTGTTTCGAGAAATCTACTACTGTACCTAAAGAGCGAGAGGAGCGATTGAAGACTAAAGGGAAGAGCAATTGATTGTGATGAGGTATTTTAGTAGTGTCATTTAAAATCCTCATTGATAGTAATGTTATTAAAATCAGAAATCAAAGAAAGTTACCAAGAAAGAATTTCAGTAATGTTATTGTAGCATGCCAGATATCAAGGGCATAGTTGGATTTCAGATACAAAGCCTCAAGATATTCCAATAAAATCACCAATCCAGATTCTGCAATATAGTATGATAAAATTTTGAAGGCATGCAACTGTCTGGGAAATTATTAAAAAAAAAAAAAAGGACAACAAGGACAAAGAAAATGATAGGCCACCAAATAACAATCACACTACACCATGAATATGACATCCATACTCTTTGATATAAAATAATGAAAAAAAATTAATCAACCATGAAAGACCTGTACAGTTTGCAGAAATCTAATCTAAGCTTGAACAGCCATTCATCAAAAATTGCTTCATGTAATCATCAAATTCAATTTCCTCTAAACATATACCCATCGATACTACAATCATCTTCCGAAAGTAAAACATACATACAGAGCAATGAACAGGAAAACTATTCAATCTTCTAACCAATTATAGGTAAGCAACAACAATCCACCGAGATCGAAAATCCAAAGAGATCGAAAACTTACGTGAAAATTGATGATTCGTCCGAAGAATTAAAACTGCCGATCCAGAAAAACTGATTTATCCCCAAACTTGAGCAACCAAAACTGTAATTCCAAAAAAAAGCACACAAAATCTAGTAAGCAAACAGCCTCTCACAAACAGAAAATCAAATCAAATCGAAAGCAGAAACAAAATCAACATACCACAAATAAACAGCTCACCCACTTAATTAGTTGGATAAATGAAAGAAAATATGCCAAGTATATGTGGTTTCTCAACGGATAAGAAGCCAAAATGAAATATTAAAATAAGGAGCAGAAATGGGAAGTTCTGGGAAAGCAAAGAGCATAAGAAAGCTAAACAGAATTCCATGAGAACGAAAGACTTGATCCTTTTCCACATAATGCACGAGTAAAAATCTCCACCAACATTACAAATCAAGCATTCTCTCTCCGCAAAAAATAAAAATTGAACCAGGTAAAATATATAGAGAGAGGAAGAACATGTACAGAAGGTCAATTTCTCCAAATACCATCTATAATGAAACAATCAAGCTAATTTAGACCCAAAATACACAAAATAGGTCAATTTCATCAATTCCTCCGAAAAAAATGAGGGATTTCGAGAGACATTGGGAAGTGCCCTACAGTTGCAGAACCTTAATTCGTGGGGGAAGTCATAATTAAATCTAGGGGAAGAGAGAGCCGGAGAGAGAGAGAGGGAGTAACATTACGATATTTGGGAAAAAAAGTGATGGCAACGGCAATGGGTGTCGGACGGTGGGAGCAGAAACCTAAACATGGAGTAAGGTTAGAAATCGAGGGGAGAGTGAGAACCAGAGTTCGAGGGGAGAGTGAGAACCAGAGTTCGAGGGAGAGGGGGAGAGAGAGAGAGAGAGAGAGAGAGAGAGAGAGAGAGAGGAGGATAGTACCTCACGACGACGGCGAGCTCCGCCTGCAGCAGCGAGAGTTCGAGGGAGAGGGGTTGTTCTTCAGTTCCCAAATTCTTCTAAGTGTTTGCGCGCGAGAGAGAGTGAGGAGGATAGAATAGAAATTGAAAATGTATTTTAGTATTAATTATTTTTTTTATTAGAATAGATAACACTAATTTAATTACGGTTTTTTCTTATCGTAATTAAAAAGTAAAAATGTTACTTCATACGTTACGCTTTTTTCAAATACGTTAAGAAAAACAATTGAATATATTACAGTTTATAAGTGACCGTTATCTTTGGTAAAAGCAGCACGCACATAGATTACGGTTTCGTAAAAAAGCGCTCATACATTACGGTTTTTAGTAAAAACCGTAATGTATGAACCGTTACATTAGGCAAAATTTCTTGTAGTGGATATTCATGCTCAGATTTCCTAAGAATAGCATCAAACTGACATTCAACATTTATTTATTCTATTGCCTCTATTCTCAAACATCCCTGGCAACAGGGGAATAACAGAGCAAATTCATAAACATATCACCACAATCAGCTAAGGCCCCGAAGTTATCATGGAGGATAATGCTTCACATTCAATGGTTTTCAACAGAATTTACAGGTGGAAAGCTTAAATTAACATATAAGGAAAGAAAAATCAATCTCTCCAATACGAGCTTCCCTTTGACAGGGTATCTATCACAATTATTATTAAAAATGAGAGCACAAGCTGAGAATCGTGCTATATTTTTCCAACAGGGGAACGTAATCTTGAAAATCATGTCACATTTTATAGTTTACAATCATGGAGATCTCAACAAGACTCAAGCAATATCATACGTATTTGGGCTTTTACCGATTGAACGACAAATACAGCACACCCATTCAGTCTAATATCCAGTTTTCACATATTTTTCACATAAGAATGTTGTGTGCAAAATCATCTGCAACGATGCAACGGTGAACTAGGATTTCACATAAAACAGGGGAAATCAACATCTTAAACTCAATTTCCCACAGACGGCGCCAGTTGATAGATCCGGGTTGAAGATCCACAACAATTTAAGAGATTATTCGTCATATGTTGCAAGGAGCATTCATGGATAAAGAATTACAATAGCGGAGAGTAAGAGATTTATGTGACTTTATCAGCCATAACTATGCATTTCATACAGATTTCACATACAACACTGTTCGTATAAGGATAGTAAGCAGCGAGTGAGTTAAGAGCTTAAATAAAGGGCACTTATAGCCATAAACCAGTCGAATCTATGGAGTTTTAGCTCATTCAAGTAAGCGATGAAGAAACGAAGCAACGGGAAGGAGAAAGAAGTGAAGAGCACGAAGCTCTGTTCGGCCTCATTCCCTTTGGAGAATGAGGGTTTTACTTTAGGCTCAAGGCGGTGAATGAAAGAGACTCCTCTCGGTGTCGAGGAAGAGGGATGGAACTGACTGCGAGTGATGATTCCCGGCGGGAGGCTTCGGAAGCCTGGACTGCAAGAGCTTAAAGGAACTCGTCGAGCAAGATGTAAGTGAATGAAACAGTACGCAAGAGTGCGTGTTTGTATGGAGAGTTGAGTTGTGATTATGATTATGAATGATGGTGAAGTGTGCGATATTTATAGGTGTAAGGAGAATGAAAAAGCGAGCATTCATGTGAAGGAAGGACAGAAAAGGAATTCTCATAGGGGTAAGATTCCCTCCGTCATGAATGCAGTGGTCCTCACTCTAGAGTACGTAGAGTCATGCGGGTGGTGTGCTATACAGAACCCAGGGTTCTGACAGATGCTTTGGGGGCATTGATCAGATCCTTCGACCCTAACAGGTGCCAATGGATCCTATATGGCTTCTGGGAGGAGATAAGATTTCCAACTGCTGCATAGAATCATGTCTGGTGTTCGCGTGAAGCACCTGGAGCCTATAGAGCCTTCTGATAATATGCTGTTGCGCAGAGCAGCTTCTATCTTTCCTTGCTAAAATAAATGTCTATCCCTCTTAATGATGATCTTAAGTCCAGTTTTATCTAGAACTTATCATTCCTCTTTAGCTTGGTAAGGTCTCTTAGGATTATGGAGGCTCATCCTCTTATCGATTTGAGTTCTTTGCATAATGAGGCTGATATTAGTCCCTATCAATCATAATTTTATATCTAGGTGAAATAAGGAGATGACATTCCAACTTATAAGAAGGGTATCTTTCTAGTGGATTGATTTATCTGGATAATGAGGCTGATACTAGTCCCTATCACTACTCGCTTTAGAAATGAACCTTAGCAAAGCAACATCAATTGCTTTGAGGCCCCGTTTGATAGCCCTTAGAAGCCTAGATAAGACTTCTTATATGAACATGTTGTGTTGTTTGATAGGCCATTTTATTAACTTGAGGGCCCGTTACACTTATCTTGGCCCGTCAACTTTTTATTGTAGCCTTCTTTATTTCTTATCCGACCAAATACATGGTATAGTTATCTGGCCTACCCATATAAGAATGGAAAAGATAATTTTACCCTTCACTTTGGTTACGACCCACCCCGCTTAAGTTGGTCGGGCGAGGTCGCGACGTAAAAGGAAAGGGAAATAAAAGAAGATAAACAACACTTGTGGTGTGACAAAGCGGAAGCGTTACATTTCATTACGTTGGAGATTTCATCATTTGACGAGATGAAGCAAAAGACACATTTAATCACTAGCGGAAGCAAATTCATGACATAACGATAGCGGAAGCGTTATTCGAAAGAAAGATACATAGTCTGGAAATGTCATTACATTGCAACGACACACAAAAGCAGAAGAAGGTTGCAACGATACTCAAAAGTGGACATTGTTCTATAACTGAAAAATACACAGCGGAAGGATGTGAGATGCATGTATGGAGACATGCACCACCAAGAGGCTTCGACTCTTTTTCATGCTCGACAAAAGCCTTCCCGACTGCTCCAATTCATCCTGTTAAACTTGCACATGGGAAATATGTACAGGGTTGAGTACAAAGTACTCATTGGACACATGCCAAAACATTTATTGCCTGCCATACAGGTGAATCATAGGGGTTTTACGGAAAAGTCCTATGTTCACTAAAACATTTTCATAAACCAAACGCTTGCAAGCAATTTTTCGTGGTGTAATCCGTCATATCTGATCCTTGTATGTGTACTCGGAGAGGTTGGCCACCCTCCCGAATACCTAACCGGCCGGCTTTCGTCGGCTCACGGTTATCCAGTGCAATTATCCCATCGAGGAGCGACCCCGATAGGCCTGAATTCATCCTGATTAACATTTGGCCGAAGCCCATTCTCAGATAGACATCATACAAAACAAGACTTTCATGGCATGACAATTCTTTTGATAAAAGAATTTTAAGCATAAGAAAGCATTTTCGTTGTATGAAAGTCCACCTCGATAGCTGCTCCTGATCCACTTAGCAATCCTGGGTACCGCCTTAATCTCGGCCCTTCCCTTCGCCTAACCTCGTTCAAAGAACGTAACATGAGAATCTTGTATAAAATCGATAATTATCGATCTATGCGAAGGTTCATGTCCTATCGAGGTTATGATCTCTTACTTAGAGATTTCCTGATTAACATAATCTGTAATCGTTTACTTGATCAATCGTTGTGTCTTTTAATTCTTTATTTCCGATGGAAATCGGAGGATGCTTGATTTTGGCCAGTAATGTGGCTTCGTGGTTTCACTTTGAATTATAAGTGGTCTACACTTATAAGATCTTTATATTTAATCATTATAGGTCTGTTAAATAATTAATCGGCCCAATTGGTTGGCCCGATTCGTTAAATATAATATTGGCCCATTAATAAATTACTCGGCCCAATCGGTTGGCCCGATTCGTTAAATATAATATTGGTCCGTTAATAAATTATTCGGCCCAATCGCACAGTTTATCGGCTCGTCATATTTTAATTAGTCGTTGACCCGTTATATAATTATTCCGTTAATAGGCCCGTGTCCAGCCCGAACCGAAGTTCGGCCCGTTACCCGGCCCGAGTCTTTAAATATATTACCCTACTTCCCTCTTCTTCCGGTTCTTCTCTCACGGCCCTTGTTTCTCCTTCTTCTTCCTCGCGGCACTACTCCTCTTCTCCCGGCAGTCTGTCGCCGGTGATCCCTTGCCTCCGTCGGTGATTACTCACCGGCGGCCTCCCTTGCCGTCGATTACTGTCCTCAACCCTCTAGTCTTCGTTTTCTCCCAATTAGGAAATGCCCTATTTGGCTTCGGGAAATTCGGGGTAATGCCCTTCGGTGCGATTCTCCGATGAATAGCCGTTGAGTGTGGCTCCTTCACCGTCCTCTGTCGCCGTGTGAGATGGCGCCGGCGCGGTTCTCCTCCGTTCTCGATTGCTCCTCCTCCAGTGGCTTGAGCTCCGTTGGTCCTATACTGCTGCCGGGGCAACTCCCACGGTGGCTCCATCGGCTGGCCATTAGGCCTAAATCGAATCCTCGCCCTTGTTGCTTGGAAACATGCCTTCTCAGCTTAGGCGTCGTTCGTCGCCGTCGTTGCTGCCGTCGTCCGCCCTCCCCTTCTCTGTCCTTTTCTCCTTCATTCCCCTCTTCACTAATCTTCCCTTCCTCTTCTCTGCAGGTACGGTGGCGTCGTACTGGTGACGTTTGATGCCGCCGGGGTACTCCCCTGTTTTCTGCCGACACCCTTCCGGCAGTGTTCTTCACTCCGGCAGTCTCCTGCTGCTACTGTTGGCTACTGATAAGTGTCTTCCTTCTCTCTCTGGCTCTTGGTTATGCTTACTATCTTCGATGGATTCGTTGTTGATTGATTCGGTGATCTGGGCAGCGTGTTATTATGCTATATTGTTGGCTATGTTGGGTGTTGTTGCTAGTTGTTGTTGTTTGTTGTTGTTGTTGGAAATTCTCCAGTTCGGGGAAATTGTTGGGGTTCGGTTCATGGTTGAATTGGTGATAAATTGGGGGTTTCTTATGCCTTATGATTTAAACACACTTTGAGTGAAATCTCATGCTTGAATGAGGGCAAAAATCCACTATCTTGGGCCTATGTGTTTCGGTATATTTCCTAGGTGAGTTTTCATGCTTGCATGTTCGGATTTGATGGTGATCTTGGTCCTAAATAAACATGCAATGGGTTCTTACAATTGGGGGCAACCTCTAGCATTCATTTGAGTCATTCTAAAGTGTATGCATGCTTGATTTATCCTAGTTCCTAAAGAAATATGGAGGGCTTCACTTACTTGCTTGAATATGGGTTTGGAATTTGGTGTTCTTGGTCTTGTTGGGGACTGCCTTCTTGGTTCCTTTCCTTGGTTGCTGCCTTCTCGGTTTTCTCCTCTCAAGGTTGGTTGTTGGTAACCTAAAAATGGGGGGTTTAACACCTATGAGTCCTATATTCATTCCTCATCAATTTACAAGGAATAGAGAGGTTCTTACTTGAGATATAGCTGCTGGAAATGTTTACTAACTTCGGTTCTTCTCTTCCCCCTTCCTTATGCTTGCTTCTATGGTGGTATAAACTCTATGTTAGCCCTTCCATGCGTGAATCTTGAATGAAATGAGGGGGAAGGGATCTTACCGTGAGCTCCCTTGATGCTCAAGGTGCTGGAAACTCCTATGCTTTCCTCCTCCTTCTCGGTTTCACTCTCTAACTCTCTTTCTTGAGCTCTAAGTTTATGGATGTGATTGTGTGTGTGTAAAGGAAGCTAACTTGCTATTTATATGGGTGTGGTGTAGGGTTTGGCCGGTTTCCGCCTTGGAGGAAAGAGAGATGATTGGGGTGCACATATTCTCGGTACTAGTCCGATGTCAAAACGGGGCGATGATGATATTGGTTTCCTACCTTAATCTTGTTCATGGGGTTGTTTAAGCCTCTAATTCTTTGATTAAGGACTATTCTGAGCTCCCTAATAATCATAGATAGAGAGACGTTGGAGGGGCAATGTATGCCGAATCCTCTCTTGTATTTATTCATTTATTTTCTCTTCTTCCTTTGTACATTGTTGTAACTAGTATGTATTTTGTATCATCATATGTAATTGTTATACTTGTATTAATATCATGGTATTGGGCCTCTTTCCTTTATTAATAACAGTAGTACAACACATGGGCTTTCGTATTGGGCCACGACAATTCATGAATTAAATCGTGTAATGGGCCAAATTCCTTAAATGGGCCCCATTCTTTAAATGGGCCTTCGTTTCTCGAGTGGGCCTTTGTTTCTTGGGCGGGCCTTCGGCCCCTTGATTAATAATAATTATTCGTTTCTTTATATTGGGCCTTTCTTAATGCTTGATTTTCTTATTCGACAATCTTTACTGTTATTCATAGTTCTCGGATTTTTATTATCCTAATTCGTAATAATAATACCCTTAATACTTAAAATAAGTGTCGGAGTTTTTATTACTCACTAAGAAAAACTGCGACTATTATATCCTACACCCCTTACGAAAAAATTCGTCCCGAAATTTACTTGCCTTCTACAAACAATTCGGGGTGCTTTTCTTTCATCTTGGCCTCTAGCTCCCATGTGGCTTCTTCCTGTCCATGGTGTTTCCATAGTACCTTTACTAGAGGGATTCTCTTATTCCTAAGCTGTTGGATTCTTCGATCCACTATAGCCTCGGGTTTCGTTTCATAGCTTAAGTCGGGTTCTACGACTACCTCCTCCTGTCGGCGTACATGCTTAGGATCAAACACGTATTTCCTTAGTTGTGACACGTGGAATACGTTGTGAATGCCTCCTAGCTTTGGCGGTAAAGCCAGCCTGTATGCTACAGGGCCTATCTTTTCTAGCACTTCATAAGGTCCGATGAAACGGGGCCTTAGCTTGCCCTTGATGCCGAACCTAGTCAATCCCTTGGTAGGGGAAATCTGTAGGAAAAACCTTATCTCCTACTTCAAAATGCAGTTCGGTTCTTCGGTTGTCGGCATACGACTTCTGTCTGCTTTGAGCCTCTCGCATCCTATCTCGAATCCTACGTACGATCTCAACCATTTCATCAAAAGCTTCGGGGCCTAAGCTCTTTCTTTCTCCTACTTCATCCCAGTAAAGTGGAGATCTACATTTCCTGCCATACAGTGCCTCGTATGGGGCCATCCCTATTGTCGATTGGTAGCTATTGTTGTAAGCAAACTCAGCTAACGGTAATATGTTCTCCCATTCTCCACCTCTATCAAGTATTACTGCCCTTAACATGTCTTCAAGGATCTGTATGGTCCTCTCGGACTGTCCATCAGTCTGAGGATGATATGCGGTACTAAAGTTCAATCGAGTGCCCAGCTCTCTTTGCAAACTCATCCAAAACATCAAGGTGAACTTCGCGTCACGATCTGATGTAATCGATAGTGGTACTCCATGCAATCGTACAATTTCTCGAACGTACAACTGTGCTAGCTTCTCCGAACCATAGGTGGTAGGGATAGGAATAAAATGGGCACACTTCGTTAGTCGGTCCACTATTACCCAAATGGCCGTATTTCCTCTTCTAGTTCGAGATAAACCCACCACAAAGTCCATGGTGATATGCTCCCACTTCCACTGTGGAACTTCCAAAGGTTGTAGTTTAACATGGGGCCGTTGGTGTAATGCCTTCACTTGTTGACACGTCAAGAAGCGTTCGACGAAAGTAGCTATGTCTCTTTTCATACCTTCCCACCAGAATCTCTCTTTCAAATCTTTGTACATCTTGGTACCTCCGGGATGTGCGGTATACGGGGTGTCGTGGGCTTCGCTCAAGATTTCGTTCCGGAGCTCGTTGTTACGCGGGATGCATAACCTTCCCTTGTAAGTAAGTGCGTTGTCAGCTTCCTCCTGATAACCTTCTTTCCCATTTGTCCTTACGCTTAATCGAATCTTCTCTAACACTTCATCTTTTCTTTGCTCATGAACGATCCTGCTTCTCAAGTCGGGCTCTATGGTAATCGTGGCTACGATTCCTTCAATCGTCTTTGGTGGGGGCACTACCTCAAGTCTTAGGTTGGTGAACTCTCGTACGAGCGTCTCTTCGGACATAAGGAGGCAGGCTAATTCAGGTCGAATCTTTCGGCTCAAGGCGTCAGCCACAACGTTAGCTTTGCCTGGATGGTAATTAATGCTACAGTCATAATCCTTAACCAATTCGAGCCATCGCCGCTGTCTCATGTTGAGGTCCTTCTGTTCAAAGAAGTACTTAAGGCTCTTGTGGTCAGTGAAAATTTCGCATCTTACTCCGTAGAGATGATGCCTCCAAATCTTTAACGCATGCACTACTGCGGCTAGCTCCAAGTCGTGGGTCGGGTAATTCAACTCGTGAGGGAGAAGTTGTCGTGATGCGTACGCTATTACTCGTTCGTCTTGCATCAATACACATCCGAGTCCTTTTTTCGAAGCATCCGTATAAACCGTGTAGTTCTTGTCAGGCTCTGGAACTGCTAAAATTGGTGTTGTGGTTAGCTTCTCCTTAAGTGTTTGGAAACTCTCCTCACATTCTGCGGTCCAAGCAAACTTTATCCCTTTTTGTAGCAGTTGTGTCATCGGTCTTGCTATCTTAGAGAATCCTTCGATGAATCTTCAGTAGTAACCAGCCAATCCTAAGAAACTTCGAACCTCATTCGGAGTCGTCGGGGATCTCCAGTTTTGCACCGCTTTTACCTTGGCGGGGTCTACTTTAATTCCTTCTGATGACATGATATGTCCTAGAAAGATCACCTCCCTAAGCCAAAACTCGCACTTGCTAAACTTGGCGTAAAGCCTTTCCTTTCTGAAGGTTCCTAGAATGGTCCTCAAGTGTTCTCCGTGTTCTTCCTTGCTCCTTGAATAAATTAGTATGTCGTCTATGAAGACTAAAACAAACTTATCAAGATAAGGGTGAAACACACGGTTCATGAGGTCCATGAATACTGCCGGTGCATTGGTGAGCCCAAATGGTACAACTACGAACTCGTAGTGGCCATATCGGGTTCGAAAAGCAGTCTTAGGTATATCCCTAGGTCGAATTTTCAACTGATGATATCCTGATTTCAAATCTATCTTTGAAAAGACACTAGCTCCTCTGAGTTGATCGAATAGATCATCGATCCTAGGTAAGGGGTACTTATTCTTGAGGGTCAGCTTGTTCAACTCTCGGTAGTCGATGCACATTCTCATGGATCCATCCTTTTTCCTTACAAACAGAACGGGTGCTCCCCATGGTGACACACTAGGTCGAATGAATCTTAACTCTAAGAGTTCTTGTAATTGAATCTTAAGCTCTTCTAACTCCTTCGGGGCCATACGGTACGGTGCTTTGGACACCGGAGCTGCTCCAGGTTCTAGTTCAATGGTAAATTCTATCTCACGGTCAGGTGGTAGTCCAGGTAATGTGTCGGGAAACACGTCGGGAAATTCTCTCACGATTTCCACGTCATCAATCCTTCTTTCTTCCTTGATCTCCCCGTACAAGTGTACTAGGTACGCCGGGTATCCTTTCTTAACTAGGGTGGCGGCTTGAAATGCTGAGATGATTGCTTTCCTTTGGTTCATGGATATTCCGTAGAAGTCTGTTGGTTCCCTTCCAGGGGGTTGGAATGAGATTCGCCTTTCATTGCATAAGATAGTAGCATGGTGTTGGGTTAACCAATCCATCCCTAAGATCACATTTACGTCTTTCATGACCATGACACTTAAGTTGTTCGCTGGAAGTCTGAGTGATCCTAGTTCAAGTTCTAGGTTAGGGCAACAGTGCGTAAGAACCTTAGTTCCTCCTATCGGTGATGTGATACCTAAGTCAATTTTCAATGGTTTTGCTTCTAAGTTCAGCTCTTCTACACATGCTTGAGATATAAAAGAATGCGAAGCGCCCGTATCAAACAAAATTACCACTGGTATTCCAAGGAGTTGGCCCATACCTGCTAGATTTCCCGGGCTCTTCTCAGGTTCCTTTTGTTTGAGCGCGTACGCCCTAAGATTCTGTTGCTCCTGCAGGTGTTGTTGAAATTGCTGTCGTTGGGGAGGCAAAGGGGTTGGTTGCTGAAACTGTGGAAGCCGTGGTTGTGCCTGAATAGCACGCAACTGCTGACTGTTTCCGGAGGGTTGGGATCCCATGCCGGTTCTCGGCTTTCTCTGTGGGAAATTCCTAGCAAAATGGCCCTTCTGACTACAAACGTAGCATACATCACTTCCAAACCTACAGACACCTCCGTGTCTGCGATTACACTTCGTGCATAGGGGACTTTGCGGGGGATGGTTAATGACCTGGGTCTGGGTCGGAATAGGTCCAGGGTTTGGCGGTCGTTGGGGTCCTTGCCATGGTTTCTTGTCATGCTGGCCACTCGGGTTTCCTTCCCACTTGCGTTTTCCCTTGTCAGTCGGGGGTTGGTAGCTTGGTTGAGTCGAAGGGTTTGCGGAGGTCGGTTTATCAGCCGGCATTGCTGCTTCTACATCTAAGGCACGGCTTAGCGCGTCAGGATAAGTGAGAGCACCTAATCTTGCTAAAGTCATTCATATCTCGGGCCTCAGACCGGCTCGAAACTTCTCCGACATCTTCTCGTCGGTATCAACTTGTTCTGGCGCATATCGGGACATATCGCAGAATGCTCGATCGTATTCAGTCACCGTCATCTTACCCTGCTTGAGGTTATAAAAGTCTAACTCTTTCTTCTTTCGATAGCTTTTAGGAATGTACTTTTCGTATAACCTAGCCTTAAACTCCTCCCATGTAAGACCTGCTCGGTGCTCGGGAGTCATAATCTTCTGCCTGGCTTCCCACCAGAAATCGGCTGAACCAGCCAATTGAAACGCCACGCAGGTTAAACGTTCTCGATCGGTACATCCTAGAAAATTAAATATACACTCTAAGGCGCGTATCCAGATTTCAGCTTCGGATGGGTCTCCCATCCTATTAAAGACAGGTGGGTTTTGTCGTAGGAAGAGTTCTTCGACTCTTCGTGGTGGTGGGGGCGGTGGTGAAGGCGGTGGTGGTGGTGGTGAAGGTGGCGGTGGAGGTGGTGGTACTTGATCGTTTCTAGCTCCACCTCGAGGTCTTCCCCTTCTGGGCGGCATTCTGATTAACGATATTATAAGAATTGTAACTTGTCAGATTTTTGTGAGGGTCATTTACATAAAAGATATCATACGTCATACTTTACTTCCTACTTATCATGTCGTACTTTACGGGCTTTTCATGCTGTGTTGACTTGTCATGTTATATAAAGCAGTAAACGATTCCTCATTTAAATATCATGAATAGCGTGGATAGGGAAAATCGCCTCATGGAGGTCTTTAGTACCATGTTTAAATCAAAAGGGAAAGTCATACCAATTTGTTTTTCGGTCCACCTAACACTTTGTGGTCCCGTCCTACCATACCAAAATAAAAGTTCATAATTAAAAAGTCGGTCATTCTACTACAAAACAAGTCAGGACAGTCGACATAGCTCTGTTACTGACGCTACTACAACTACTCTAAGCCTCTAGGGAACTCTCGGTAGTCAGACACGACTCGGGGTCAGAATCGGCGTCAGGGGCTCCTCCTAAGTCCTCGTCAGAGTCTGGGTCAACCTCTAGGTCCACGGGTAGTCCTTCCTCCTCCTCAGGGTCCTCCTCCTCTTCGAGCTCTGGGGCAGGCTGCGGCTCCAGCTCGGGGGCATTCACCCACTCCTCCACTCGATGGGAAAAATCCTCCAATCGGTGCTCTACTGCGGCCATCGCTCGGCTGTTCTCCTCGATTCTCTGTCTCTTCTCCGTCATCCACATCTCGTGGTTAGAAAGTATGCGACTGACACTGCTACTACTACTGCTAGGTCCTGTCCCGGCGGGCCAGTCTCGGTGGGCTACTGGAAGTGAGGCGGGAGTGGTAAGCTGCTGCAACTCCGCCACAGTACGGTGTAGCTCCTCCGTAGAAGTCCCTGGGCCAGGTGGACGAAGTGAAGAGGGTCGAGGTGCCTCTCTCTCGGGACTAACGTCTACTATCGGGGCCTTGCCCCGGTCAACTGTCAAGGGGCCTCCCTCATCTAGTGGGAGCGGTAGGGGCACTGGGAGCACGTCGGTAACGGGCCACTGGGGTACCAGCCTCAAAGTCCTCACGGCCTCGACGACCTAAGACTGAAGTGGGAGGTGCGGGAACCTCTGTCGCTGCCGGTACTTCACCCGGCTGGGACTGAACTGAGGGTCGAAAGAAGGGCTCGGCCTCGGCAGAAAGACGTAACGGAAACTGGTACGGTCCATCAGGCGGCCTGCGATACAAAGTGTATCTGTGCTGAAGGGCTGACAAGAATCCCGTAAAGTCGGCTACCACGTCGTAGTACGGGTAGTAGTAAGTAGTATAGCTCTGAATGAGGGTCCACGCCCAACACTGCCAGTCACGAGGTAAGTGCACAGTCGCTCTCACCATGCCGTCAAAGTGAGTAACTCCAGAGTACTGATGCACCTCCTCCCAAAGCCCTCCGAAATGGGCTAGGTACTCACCTACATCATGTTCTACCCTCCGCCTGTAGTTTAAGTACGAATCAAGAAGAATCGCTGCGACGTCTGGGGTAGGTCTGGGTCCGGCCATCTACACGAGACAGTGAGTTCTAATCAGGTTCTATTCATAAGGTTCGTATAAACAACAATAATCATAATCAGGTTGGGAAAAAGACAACATCTTCTATTCGTATGACCTAGGGTTCGTAGTGGTCTTCACTAAGTCATAACTTGGCTTCAATTTTGTCATTTACGTTAATCTCACTAGGTTCTTATTAAGCTTAGGTTTGAGACGGTCGGAAAACTCGTCTTACGTCTGTTATAAGGTCGATGTCACCTCGTTCGTCCCATTTTTGAGACATCGTTCTTCAGTGGGGTTCTGATCGCTTCCTTGCGAACTCTTGTTGTCATGCTCGAGAGTACGTCCCGTAGCTTCCCGGGTGCAAACCTGTTACATGAAAATAAGAACTCTAGTTCAAGCGAGCTATGTTCTCTAATAAGTCCTTGATCTCAACACCTTATGTGGTCCCTACGAGTTATCTCGTCTAGGTTCTCATAATGATGATAAGCAACCTATTCTTTGGCTGATCCGAATGTCATAGAGAGTTGAGCTTTTGTCGACAGCTTTAAGAAGTCTAGCGGAACAAGTCTAGACTTTACGATGAAGAAGAAGACTCTTGGATTTCAGAGCGAACCTAGTGCTCTGATACCACCCTGTCACGACCCATCCCGCTTAAGTTGGTCGGGCGAGGTCGCGACGTAAAAGTAAATGGAAATAAAAGAAGATAAACAACACTTGTGGTGTGACAAAGCGGAAGCGTTACATTTCATTACGTTGGAGATTTCATCATTTGATGAGATGAAGCAAAAGACACATTTAATCACTAGCGGAAGCAAATTCATGACATAACGATAGCTGAAGCGTTATTCAAAAGAAAGATACATAGTCTGGAAATGTCATTACATTGCAACGACACACAAAAGCAGAAGAAGGTTGCAACGATACTCAAAAGTGGACATTGTTCTATAACTGAAAAATACACAGCGGAAGGACGTGAGATGCATGTATGGAGACATGCACCACCAAGAGGCTTCGACTCTTTTCCATGCTCGAAAAAAGCCATCCCGACTGCTCCAATTCATCATGTTCAACCTGCACATGGGAAATATGTACAGGGCTGAGTACAAAGTACTCAGTGGACACATGCCAAAACATTTATTGCCTGCCATACAGGTGAATCATAGGGGTTTTACGGAAAAGTCCTATGTTCACTAAAACATTTTCATAAAACAAACGCTTGCAAGCTATTTTTCGGTGTGTAATCCGTCATATCTGATCCTTGTATGTGTACTCGGAGAGGTTGGCCACCCTCCCGAATACCTAACCGGCCGGCTTTCGTCGGCTCACGGATATCCAGTGCACTTATCCCATCGAGGAGCGACCCCGATAGGCCTGAATTCGTCCTGATTAACATTTGGCCGAAGCCCATTCTTAGATAGACATCATACAAAACAAGACTTTCATGGCATGACAATTCTTTTGATAAAAGAATTTTAAGCATAAGAAAGCATTTTCGTTGTATGAAAGCCCACCTCGATAGCTGCTCCTGATCCACTTAGCAATCCTGGGTACCGCCTTAATCTCGGCCCTTCCCTTTGCCTAACCTCGTTCAAAGAACGTAACATGAGAATCTTGTATAAAATCGATAATTATCGATCTATGCGAAGGTTCATGTCCTATTGAGGTTATGATATCTTACTTAGAGATTTCCTGATTAACATAATCTGTAATCGTTTACTTGATTAATCGTTGTGTCTTTTCATTCTTTATTTCCGATGGAAATCGGAGGATGCTTGATTTTGGCCAGTAATGTGGCTTCGTGGTTTCACTTTGAATTATAAGTGGTCTACACTTATAAGATCGTTATATTTAATCATTATAGATATGTTAAATAATTAATCGGCCCAATTGGTTGGCCCGATTTGTTAAATATAATATTGGCCCATTAATAAATTACTCGGCCCAATCGGTTGGCCCGATTCGTTAAATATAATATTGGTCTGTTAATAAATTATTCGGCCCAATCGCACATTTTATCAGCTCGTCATATTTTAATTAGTCGTTGACCCATTATATAATTATTCCGTTAATCGGCCCGTGTCCAGCCCGAACCGAAGTCTAGCCCGTAACCCGGCCCGAGTCTTTAAATATATTACCCTACTCCCCTCTTCTTCTGGTTCTTCTCTCACGGCCCTTGTTTCTCCTTCTTCTTCCTCGCGGCACTACTCCTCTCCTCCCGGCAATCTGTCGTCGGGGATCCCTTGCCTCCGTCGGTGATTACTCACCGGTGGCCTCCCTAGCCGTCGATTACTGTCCTCAACCCTCTAGTCTCCGTTTTCTCCCAATTAGGGAATGCCCTAATTGGCTTCGGGAAATTGGGGGTAATGCCCTTCGGTGCGATTCTCCGATGAATAGCCGTTGAGTGTGGCTCCTTCGTCGTCCTCCGTCGCCGTGGTGAGATGGCGCTGGCGCGGTTCTCCTCCGTTCTCGATTGCTCCTCCTCCAGTGGCTTGAGCTCCGTTGGTCCTATACTGCTGCCGGGGCAACTCCCACGGTGGCTCCATTGGCTGGCCATTAGGCCTAAATCGAATCCTCGCCCTTGTTGCTTGGAAACATGCCTTCTCGGCTTAGGCGTCGTTCGTCGCCGTCGTTGCTGCCGTTGTCCGCCCTCCCCTTCTTTGTCCTTTTCTCCTTCATTCCCCTCTTCACTAATCTCCCCTTCCTCTTCTCTGCAGGTACGGTGGCGTCGTACTGGTGACGTTTGATGCCGCCGGGGTACTCCCCTGTTTTCTGCCGACACCCTTCCGGCAGTGTTCTTCACTCCGACAGTCTCCTGCTGCTACTGTTGGCCACTGATAAGTGTCTTCCTTCTCTCTCTGGCTCTTGGTTATGCTTACTATCTTCGATGGATTCGTTGTTGATTGATTCGGTGATCTGGGCAGTGTGTTATTATGCTATATTGTTGGCTATGTTGGGTGTTGTTGCTAGTTGTTATTGTTGCTTGTTGTTGTTGGAAATTCTCCAATTCGGGGAGATTGTTGGGGTTCGGTTCATGGTTGAATTGGTGATAAATTGGGGGTTTCTTATTCCTTATGATTTAAACACACTTTGAGTGAAAACTCAGGCTTGAATGAGGGCAAAAATCCACTATCTTGGGCCTATGTGATTCGGTATATTTCCTAGGTCAGTTTTCATGCTTGCATGTTCGGATTTGATGGTGATCTTGGTCCTAAATAAACATGCAATGGGTTCTTACAATTGGGGGCAGCCTCTAGCATTCATTTGAGTCATTCTAAAGTGTATGCATGCTCGATTTATCCTAGTTCCTAGAGAAATATGGAGGGCTTCACTTACTTGCTTGAATATGGGTTTGGAATTTGGTGTTCTTGGTCTTGTTGGGGACTGCCTTCTTGGTTCCTTTCCTTGGCTGCTGCCTTCTCGGTTTTCTCCTCTCAAGGTTGGTTGTTGGTGACCTAAAAATGGGGGGGTTTAACACCTATGAGTCCTATATTCATTCCTCATCAATTTACAAGGAATGGAGAGGTTCTTACTTGTGATGTAGCTGCTGGAAATCTTTACTAACTTCGGTTCTTCTCTTCCCCCTTCCTTGTGCTTGCTTCTATGGTGGTATAAACTCTATGTTAGCCCTTGCACGCGTGAATCTTGAATGAAATGAGGGGGAAGGGAACTTACCGTGAGCTCCCTTGATGCTCAAGGTGCTGGAAACTCCTATGCTTTCCTCCTCCTTCTCGGTTTCACTCTCTAACTCTCTTTCTTGTGCTCTAAGTTTATGGATGTGATTGTGTGTGTGTAAAGGAAGCTAACTTGCTATTTAAATGGGTTTGGTGTAGGGTTTGGCCGGTTTCCGCCTTGGAGGAAAGAGAGATGATTGGGGTGCACATATTCTCGGTACTAGTCCGATGTCAGAACGGGGCGATGATGATATTGGTTTCCTACCTTAATCTTGTTCATGGGGTTGTTTAAGCCTCTAATTCTTGGATTAAGGACTATTTTGAGCTCCCTAATAATCATAGATAGAGAGACGTTGGAGGGGCTATGTATGCCAAATCCTCCCTTGTATTTATTCATTTATTTTCTCTTCTTCCTTTGTACATTGTTGTAACTAGTATGTATTTTGTATCATCATATGTAATTGTTATACTTGTATTAATATCATGGTATTGGGCCTTTTTCATTTATTAATAACAGTAGTACAACACTTGGGCTTTCGTATTGGGCCACGACAATTCATGAATTAAATCGTGTAATGGGCCGAATTCCTTAAATGGGCCCCATTCTTTAAATGGGCCTTCGTTTCTCGAGTGGGCCTTTGTTTCTTGGGCGGGCCTTCGGCCCCTTGATTAATAATAATTATTCGTTTCTTTATATTGGGCCTTTCTTAATACTTGATTTTCTTATTCGACAATCTTTATTGTTATTCATAGTTCTCGGATTTTTATTATCCTAATTCGTAATAATAATACCCTTAATACTTAAAATAAATTTCGGAGTTTTTATTACTCAGTAAGAAAAAGTGCGACTATTACAACTTTTCTTCAACCCAATCTCCTCTCTCATTCCTCAACCCATACATCGGCAAACCTGCAACCCAACCTCTCGTCGTTGCTGCCGTGCAGATCCCCTCACCTCTCGTCGTTACTGTCGTGCTGGTCTTCCTATAACACCGGTGAAACACGCAAATCCTCGTAACCTCTCCTCCTCCTCCTCCTCCTCCTCCTCCTCCTCCTCCTCCTCCTCCTCGCCGCCGGTCTGCCATTACCGCTGCGCCGCCACCAAATCTACCTTCCTCCTTGACATTCCTCTCTACCGTCTGTTATAGAAACCCCCGATTGAACAATCCCTAATTTCCCTCCCCCATTTTCTTCTCCTTCGTCCCTATCTTCACTCCAAAATCTCTAATTCTCTACGCTTGACATTCACTCCAAAACCCAGGACCCAACAATCTTTCTGCCTTGATTTCACTTCCATGTTTTAAAGAAAAATCAAGAATTGAGTTTTACTTGAAGAAACTAATTTTTAATTCAAGAATATTTTGTAGAAATAAATGGGTTTATCATGTTTCTTCGTTTTTAAAAAAAAATAAATTCTAAATTATTTGATTATATATATATATATATCTGGATATTTTATTTAAATAAACAAGGGACAAAAGGGTAAAAACCTACAATTTCATGTTTTATATCCTCTCAACCAAACACCAAAATTAATAAAGGTGCAAATCCAAACAATCCTACCAAACAGCTAGACATGATAAAGTAAACTACCCTCCCATGATAACTATCTTGATTGTCATCTTGGGTATACTTATCTAGACTTTGCTACCAAACAAGCCTAAGTGTTCATAGCGAGATAGCAAGAAGTAGACACTTAGTGAAATAACTATAAAAGTTAAGGCAGACGGACTCTAACTTTTAACACTATTCAACGTCTACTTCTCATAACGAGATAGCGACATCCCAACTACCATCCAGTTTCAAACTCAAGTTTGAACAAAGTCAAACTATAAATGTGTAGGCATTAAATGGCATATGCCATGTGGCAATCGAAGACTGGATGAGAAGAGTTGACCTTAGCCAACAGAAGATAATCGTAACTTTCCCAGGAGCGCAGGCGCTGCCAAAATTTGAAGCAAGCAATTTCAGGAAAGAAGACAAAACTGATTTTCCTAAAAGTTGTAGGTCAAATCCATAATGTTGGAGTGTGAGAGACAAGATCAAATCCTTTCCCTAACAGACGAATTGATCTTCTCCCACTATAAATAGGTGTATGTAGAAACAGAACACTTAACACTTCATTCAAATCACCAAGAGCAAACAACAAGCACTCGTGAATTTCATAGCAATCTTTCTCAAGTTATTAAGAAGCGTTCCCAAGCTTTAATCCCATCAAACTTGTGTTTATGCAACCTAAACTCCACTCTAAGTCCCAGGCTCTCATTCTATATTCCTAACCTAGTTCATTGAAAAATCCTAGCCTTTACCTCTTCTTATTGTAAAGGATTCTTCTAAGTTAGAGTTTACACAGCAAATCCCCACCTAAACTCAATTCTCTGTCGAGTAAAGACTAGAGCGCATTTAGTTCGTGTTGGTTAAGTATTAGTTAAGTTGTAAAGATCCAAGTCCCCACTTTCATCGATTGTGGAAGAGTCGATCATTGGTTGTCGTGTTGTAAGATCCAAGCTTTCACTTTCGTCGATTGTGATAAGCTCGATAGCTCGTCTAGGCAACTTGAAGAGTATTCGTTCCCGATTGGAACAAGTGGACATAGGAGAGTTTACTCTGAACCATCGTTGTGCCGTATCTCTCTCCCTTACTCGTTCACATTCATTTATTGTTTTGATTATCCATACTGCACTAGCATTTAAGAAAACTAAAACTAAAAATTTTATAAAGTAAGATAAGAACACTCACGAAATTTCACATGCTGTTAAAGAGACTCGCTAAAGATTAAGCTCTCAATTTGGTCTAAAGCACTCGTTCTTGCTGCAGATCGAGCGATCGCTCCGATCTGAAGCTTAAGCACGCTCTACAGCATAAACTCTAAGATATGTTGAAACACCAGTTGAAAATTTATTCACATGTATTCAAGCCTCCCCCCCCCCCCCCCCCCCCCCCCCCCCCCCCCCCAACGTGTGATCAGTGAATGGGTTAGAAATTTACATGTTTTTATAAGTGTTTAGGAGTTGTTTTGATGTCTCGTTTAGGTGATTCCGTTCGTGTTTTATATGGTTTTATGACTCGACCGAGTCAGTGGTCGAGTCAACAACACTGGACTCATTGCTCGACTGAGCCAAATTGCAAGGTGCTCGACCGGTTGCTCGATCGAATCAGTGGTCGAGTCAGACACACGAGATTCACACTTTCATGGGCTTTTCGACTTTTAGTAGATTCCTAATGCACTTATGTTATCTTTGTAAATTTCTATATATCCTAAAAATACTTTAGATTTAGCATTGTGAACCCTGGTCTAGTTTTTCCAAGTTAGTTTTTACAAGTCAGTTTTTAGAGATTTTTTTCCAACTTTTGTTTTGTTTGACATTGGAGATTTATTCAAGTTATATTCAAGATTCAAGTTCAAGATCTACATTGCGTTCAAGATTAATTACAAGTTGTTCTTACTCTTGTCTTTAATTATGTTCTTTCAATTTATTATGTTTATGTTTACTTTGATTGTGTCTAGCTAAATTCCTTTAGTTGATTTTAGGGTTGAGGAAATAGAGTGAAATCCCACTTCAAGTTAATAAAGTTAAAAGTTAGCCACCCACTTACTTTACAAAAAAAAAAATACCCAACATTTCAAATTTTAGACCAAAATACCCCCGAAATGTCAACATCACCACCTACTTTTTTACTTTATGTCACTTTCATATAAAAGACAAAATAATTTATATCTCCCTCTCCTCTCTCTCTCTCTCTCTCTCATATGTGTTATCTCTCTCTATATCTCCCTTTCTCTCTTTTCTCTCTCTCACTTCACAATTCCTCTCTCCTCAATAATTAAATGAGTCTCTCTCTCTTCTCTCTCTCGTCTCTCTCCTCTCAATATTTAATATGTTTCTCTCTCTTCTCTCTCTTCATTATTCCTTTTTCCCTCACTTCATCTTCTTCATTCTCAATTCTCTATTTTTTCTTTCATTTTTCTCAATTGATTGAAAATTTTTGTATTGATCATTTGACAATTTTTGTAGTTATGCAATTCGTACATTATTACCACCATCAGGTAGAAATTATCTCATTTCTCATTGTTCGTACCTCATTGTGAATATCTCGTTAATTATCTCTCTTCCTCGTTTTCTTTTTGCTATTTTTTTTTTTCTTATACATGGTTGTGGTAAGTATTGACTATTTTGAGAGCTTTTTATTTATGCAATTCGTACATCGTTACTACTACCAGGTACAAAATGGCTCATTTCTCATTGTTCGTACCTCGTTGTGAATATTATTAGGTTTCATACCACAATTGAGTTTGTATTGTGCATTTAATGTGAGTTTATTGCAAATTATTGATGCATTTTTTCGGTTTATATATCTAAATTTGGTACATAATTCTCATTTCTTACTGAGTTCGAATTGTCGAATAATGCAAATATCATGGTACGAATGATATAAAACTATATTTGGTAAATGGTAAAAATAATGTCAAATTGTACCACGTACAAATTTGGTTAGGTACGAGGAACAATTTGACAGTATTTTTACCATATACCACGATTTAGATTCATTTGCAGATTGAATCTAAATTTAATATTCGTAACTATCTTACTGTCATGTAAAAAAATTGCACAATTTTTTATATTCTACAAATTTTCAAGGTACGAGGTACGATTTATTATTAGTGTTCAAATTATCCTAGATAAGTTTAGTTTTCAACGATGGAGTTTTGGAATTATCCAACACAATATACTTTTTATAGGTAAGCGGTAAGAATTTACTAAAATTTGTGTCAATAACTTGTATATTTACATATGTCTTTCGTACTGCACTATAAGTAATTGGTGCGAATTGTCTAGTATTCTCAACCCACTTAAGTAAATTAAGAAATTTCTATTAGATTTTGGTATGAGTGATGTTAATTTATATATATATATATATATTTTTAAAATTCGTACCTACTTTACTGTCTAAAATTTTATTATTCGTACCTATGTTACTGTCATGTACAAAAATTTCACAATTTTTTATATTCTACAAATTTTCAAGGTACGAGGTACGATTTATTATTAGTGTTACTATTTTTACCAAGTTTGCGGTTTACATATGCATAAGATAAGAATTAAAGAAGTTATTGAATTTGTATCTATTTAAAAGAAGTGTTGGTGCGAATGTTAAATTCGTACTTTCTTATAATAAGTACAAAGATCACAACTGCGAAAAAAAGTAAAATAGAGTTTGGTACGAATACTAAAATCGTACCTCCTTACAACACGTACAAGAGATTGCAACTGACTTAAAAAAAATAATAATAAAAAAAAAAACTGGGGATAAAAACGAAAAAGGAGAGAGGGAGAAAGAAACCTATGTGGATGAGAGAAGAAAAGACTCATGTGGAAGAGAGGGAAGAAGAATCATGTGAGGAGAGAGAATGGTGGGAACCACTCAAAAGTAAATGTGTCATAGGGGTATCTTTGTCCAAAATTTGAATTGTTGGGTATTTTTTGTGTAAATTAAGTTGGTGGCCAACTTTTGTTAAAACTATCTCTATATCGGTATTTATATTTTCACTCTTTAGGGTTTGTATGTCTAATTGAATCTATGTGAGTTCCTTTAATTAAAATTAGCATGGCAATCTAGGTGTATGTTTCAATTAGTCTTGCATATAGTTGATATAGGCACTACAAGAAAAACTGTTCATACATAACTCAAAATTTGCGTTATCTATGTGCAAAAAGGAAACTGTTAAGTATACTCATGTTATAAAAAGTCTCACTCATACATAACACTTTTGTACCGTTATCTATGTGATTTTTTCATAACGGTTCAAAATTTAATACATAACACTCATTTACCGTTATGTATAGTAACTTTTGATAACGGTTTGCAACCGTTATTAATTTATAAATTAACCGTCATAATATGGTAAATAAAGATTACGGTTTTGTGGTCATTACATTACGGTTTCAAAGTGTTATCTTTGGTAGTTTTTTCATAACGATTTTATAGCGTTATTATATGTTGTGATGTACCATTATTAATTATTCTTATACATAACGGTTCTTAACTGTTACGAATGACTTATTTTAATGTTATTTTTTCTTGACTATTTATAACGATTTTCCTGCTTACATAACGATAATGTAACAAGTACATAATTGATGCAAAATGAAACACATCTATTTCCACCAAAACATTGTCTACATAATCCAAAAGATATTTCCATTATCCAGATTCATGAAATAAAAAAGCAAATATCATCTAGTTATTTTCTTACATGAGAGTCACTTCCAAAAACTTTTCCTAAGTTCGACAATTCAACCGATCGATTGTGCTCACTCCGCCATCTTTCCAACAACTTTACTCCCCACTTGTCTTCAACGGCTTGTAGATCACTATACAAATTACACAGCAAGAAAGTATAACATTTAGAAGAAAAGGAACAAAGTTAATGAATATTCAACAAATATACATGTTTCTGAATAAGCAAATGGCATGAGCAAAGTTTATAACAAGTCTCTCCTGGGGAACCGTTTGGGTAGAAATGAAGCTATAGTCAAAGAGGAAAAAGGGGAAGATAAAGACAAGATTCTTAGTGCATACCTAAGAAAAATAATATCAAATCTTGATAAAGAGAAAGCACAACAACCTCGTGCTCTACCCAGTAAAAAAAAAAAACAGTATCTCTTTAACGAGAAACTGAAAAGTTCTAAGATCATGCAATATACTACATGAAGCAATCAAAAGCTCATTATGATACCTTCTGCCGCCCTAACTCTTTAATCAAACAAGTTCCCCATTTCTTTGTCTGAAGTTAGAAACATAAGAAACGAATTGACAGAATTGTAAAGTATGAGTAATATACTAATATGTCTTGTTTTTAGTAGTCAAGAACTTAACACTAGTTCATTGACACTTAATTGAGGAATTAATTTCAGGAAATACTAATATGATATTTTTAATTGAAATAATACATGAATATATATGAGTCATACATACTCTGGCATATCCACATCAATTCAAATTCTGGAAACCAGTAGAAGAATACAAAAACATCCAAAAATCATATAACTAATGTGACTAATTCTCTCTAGAAAGCTGGCACATTTAAGGATTTTATTATCCGCAATATATCTGAACTCTCTCTACTAATGTGAATAATTCTCTTAATAATACCAAGGAAAAGAACTATAGTAGTAGTTCCTTGTATTGTTACTAACACACAACACAACACAACACAACAAAGCAATGAATTCAATGAATGGAAAAAAAAAAAAAAAAAAAAAAAAAAAAAAAAAAAAAAAGTTGGAATGATGAAATCTAGATAATGCTATTAGAAGAGCTGTCATCATCCAACACATTACGAGAGAAACAAAAATTTTAAAAAGTTGAGCTACTAAGACACAAGTTCAGATTTAGATTCTTGGTAGTCACACCATGTTGACATGAACTCATTTGATACACCAGCACACACACACCATATCCATAGAATTGAGATAAAGCTTACCAAATTGACAAACTTGAATCTAATTTGATCACAATAAAAAGATGCTCTATAAAAGGAAAAGGGGGGAAAATGAAATAGCGTACCTGCTAATGTTTGTAGTAGTAAGTTGAGCAAGTGAAAATTCAAGCCACCACCATATTAAAAAGCAAAGCTTGGAAAAACGAGCAGAGTCCTCCTAGAAGAAGAAGAAGAAATTCAATACGTTTACTAATTTTATCCGTCACAAAACCTAAAGCTGTATCCTAGGTGTCGTGATTGAACCTTGTTGATTATATTTATCGATACTTGATCTGTTTTGCGCTTGATTTAATTCCTATGAGAGCGGGAGGAGATTAGGGTTTTATTGAGTGATTATCTATGCTGGCCTGACCGGAGTGTTAGATTATATTTGTGTATCGCATCTAGGTTGGATTAAATTTGTTAATTGAGTTAATTGTTACTTGTTTAGATTTGATTAGATAGACTTCCCTAGAATCAACGCTTGTTTTCTACTTGAGTCCTTCGTCTGTTTTATTTACTAATTTGTTTACTTATTTGAGTTCTTTGATTTGTTTATTTTATTTGCTTAGGATTTTAGAAAACCACAATCTTATTTTCTTTTTGCCTAGACATCAGTTTAATTCTAGAGTAGAGGTACTTTGTGTAATTTCGGTATATCAGTCCATGTGGATACGATACTCGTACTTGTTCTTTACTGTTAGTGCATGTGTTGCACGCATCTCAAATTTGTGTTGGCGATTTTATATTCAAGTCTTCTGCTGCGTTGCTGACTGGATTAATGCATGAATCAAGAATTATATATATGTATATTATTATATATATATTCGAAGATGGAAGATTATTTCTGCATGGAAAGTTTCCATGCACAGAAGATCAGCTTGAAGATTTTCTAGGGTTTCCTGCGCTGAGTATATATACTAAGGAAAACCCTAGACACGCTCTGCCGCTCTTGTTATTTTTGTGTGTGAGTTTTGGTGTTCTTGCAACGTGTGTTTTGCAAGTTTTGTTTTGAGCGAGCGTGTGTACTGGACAAGCTTCCCTGGCTTTGTTCAGATTTATCGAAGCGTGTTGCTTAGAATCATTCTAGTGTTTTTATCACTACACGAGTTCATCTCGTAGTTGTATTCGATCTCATTGTAAGGGAGTTGTAATCGAGACGAATAGGTGACATAAGGTGGAGTCCTTGGTGTAATGTCCTGTAAGTCTCTCTACTACTTATAGTGGATTGAATCTCTCGGATATTGTCCCCCAGACGTAGGTGCGTTATCACCGAACTGGGTTACCAAGTTTCTATGTTCTTTACTGCTTTTCTGTTATTGCATCTAAGAATAGAATTAAGATCGTTTTTAGTTTTTGCACAAACTAGCACTTTCAATTGGCACCAGAGCAGGTTTTGGATTGGTGGAGATCCTGGGATTCGTGTGCTAAAGCTGTGCAAACTAAGATGGACTTTCTGAAGGATGGAGGTTCTGTGAACAGACCACCCATATTGGATGGGAAAAATTACAGCTATTGGAAAGTCAGAGTCACCTCTTACATTCTATCTGTTGATGAGAAGGCGTGGGGCACTGTGCTAAGTGGTTGGACTGAGCCTGCAAATGCCGAAGGTGACAAGAAGCCGAGAGAGACGTGGGATGACCATGATGTCCTGCTGTCTGGGTTGAATCAGAAGGCTCTGAATGCTATTCTGTCATCAGTTGATATGGAAAATTTCAACTTAATTTCCACATGTACTTCAGCTAAGGAAGCTTGGGATACTCTGCAGAATGCTTATGAAGGGAACAGCAGAGTGAAGGCTCAAAGACTCCAACAGCTGATCTCTAAGTTTGAGGCGTTGAGAATGGGAGAGGATGAGACTATATCTGAGTTTCATGCTAAGCTGAAGAACATCTCAAATGAGTGATTTATGCTTGGTGAGAAGATGTCACAGGAGAAGCTGTGTGCTAAGGTTTTGAGATCTCTCCCAAGAGGGTTTGACTTCAAAGTTGCAGCTATTGAGGAAGCCAGAGACCTTACTTCTATGACTCTTGATGAATTAATTGGATCTCTTAGAACCTTTGAAATGGGGATGCGTGAAGAAGGTGCTCCTAGGAAGAAGGAGATAGCCTTTGTTGCTACAGCTGATCAAAGTTCTTAGAAAACTGTTAGTGATGAAGCAGAACTTCTGGAGTCATATGCTCTTCTTACAAGAAAGTTTAACAAAGCTATGAAGAAGTTTAGAGGAAAAAGGAATCAAGGAGAGAGGGCTGCTGGAAGTGGAAGTAAGCCACCTATTATCTGCCATGAGTGTGGTGGAAACGGGCACATCAAGCTAGAATGTGCAAATTTGAAGAAGAAATGTGGAAAGCCTTATGTTGCCACTCATAGTGACAATGAAGAATGTGATGATTCAGGAGTTGAAGATAATGTGTTTCCTGATGCTCCCAGCAAAGTCTATGCAGCCAAAGTTGATAAAGATACATCTGAGAAAGAGGTTGATAATCTGTTTAATGACAATGAATAAGAGGATCCTGAAGATGATGCAGATCTTCAGATTCAAATTGCCTATAAGGAAATGCATGATAAATGTCTTTTAGTTGCTGAGTTAAACCAATCACTCAATGATGAGTTGAAGCAAGTGAAGGAGGAAAGAGATAAGTTGATTATTAAGCTGAATCAGATGGAGAAGCGGCTAAGTTCTATTGAAGGAAAAGGAAAGCAGAAGCAGCCTCGTGCTCGTGCTAAAGTTTATGCTCCAGTTCCTCAAGGATATCAACATGCAAGTTGGGGAGCAGATACAGGATCTTCTCAGCAAATTAATCAAAAAATCTGTCATTACTGTTGGATTCCGGGACATATCAGGCCTCACTATAAGAAGCTGCATGATGATCAATTCAGAACGGCTAGAAGACCCTTTCCAAATCATCCTGGATATAACTCATATCATAGAGTTCCAGGAAACTACGGAGGTGCTCCTGGAAATTATGGGGGTCGAGGACCTTACAGGGGATATGCTGCTCATACTGCTCCTCTAGATGAGATAGAAAACTCATGGTATTTTGATAGTGGCTGCTCCAGACATATGACTGGAAAAAGAGAAAGTTTGATCAACATTAAACCTGTCAATGATCAGACAGTAACTTTTGCTGATGGTGTTAAGGTTTCAGTTCTTGGATGTGGAGATTTGGCTATTTCTGGGATGCCCAAGCTGAAGAATGTGTTCCTGGTGGATCAACTTAAGGCAAATCTAGTGAGTATAAGCCAGCTTTGTGATCAAGGAATGGATGTCAGATTTGATAAAGGAACCTGTACTGTGTATGAGAACAAGAAGGTGTATCTGGTTGGCAAAAGATCTTCTGATAGTTGCTATCTGGTTGAATGCAACCATAAGATCTTCAATGCTAAGATGAGTGAGAATGTTATAGCTGGAATTTCTGAAAATGCTTCCAGAGATGATCTCAAAGGTGAGTCAGATTCTGCTGGTGAATTGGTCAAGGAAGAGGAAGATATAGTGAATGAGTCTAGACATGAATGAGCTGGAATTTCTGAAAATGCTTCCAGAGATGATCTCAAAGGTGAGTCAGATTCTGCTGGTGAATTTCTCAAGGAGGAGGTGTATGTAAGGCAACCAAAGGGATTTGAGAATCCTGAATTTCCTAACCATGTATACAGACTGCAAAGAGCATTGTATGGGTCGAAGCAAGCACCTCGTGCTTGGTATGATAGATTGTCTGAGTATCTGTTGTTGAAAGGTTATAAGAGAGGCAGTGCTGATAAAACTCTGTTCGTGAATAAGGAGAATGCTAATGTGCTGCTTGTGCAGATTTATGTAGATGACTTGCTGTTTGGCTCACAATCTGAGAAGGTAGTAAATGAGTTGGTGAAGCTCATGAAGGAAGAGTTTGATATGAGTATATTTGGTGATGTGAATCTGTTTCTTGGGCTTCAGGTTAAGCAATCAAAGGATGGTTTCTTTGTTACTCAAAGCACCTATGCTAGGAATCTGGTTATGAGGTTTGGGCTGGAAAATGTAAAGCCTAAGATAACTCCCATGAGTACCTCTGTGAAACTGCATAAAGATCCAGAAGGTGTGTCTGTAGATCATACTATCTATAGAAGCATGATTGGAAGTCTGCTATATCTCACTTCGAGCAGACCTGATATCTGTCACAGTGTTGGTGTTTGTGCTAGATTCCAGGCTGATCCAAAAGAGAGTTATATGAATGCTGTCAAGAACCTCATCAAATATATCAAAGGGACAACTGATATTGGACTTTGGTTTTCAACTAACACATCTATTCAGTTGCATGGTTATTGTGATGCAGATTATGCTGGCTCTTTAGTGGACAGAAAGAGCACCTCAGGTGGATGCTTCTATCTAGGAAGTAACCTTATTCCATGGTATAGCAAGAAGCAAGTTGGGATTTCTGCGTCGACTGCAGAGGCAGAGTATATTGCAGCCAGTAGTTGTTGCACTCAGCTAGTGTGGATAAAGAAAATGCTTGCTGATTATGGCTACAAGCAAGATGTGATTCACTTTTTATGTGACAACGAGAGTGCTATCAATATTGCTAAGAATCCAGTTCAGTTCTCTAAGTCAAAGTATATTGATGTCAGATATCATTATCTAAGGGAGCTGGTTGAAGAGGGTACTTTGAAGATTGAGCATGTTCATTCTGAACATCAGCTGGCTGACATCTTCACAAAAGCTTTAGATACTGCAAGATTTGAGCTTTGAGAGCCTCCCTTGGGCTCTGCACCTTGTGACTAACCGTTCTCAAGTCATTAAAGGTTGTTGTATATATGTATCGTAGTTTGGTCAACTGGTTTTCTTGGTATTCTTATTTGCTTATGGTTATTGGTGTGCTGAATACTTTCTGGTGGAGTTGTGATTTTGATATGGTCTTCTTGGATTTCTTATTTATGGTGTATAAGGAGTTTCTGTTCAGTAGTATGGAGATGGCTCTGCTGCTCTTCAAAATTGTTCTTATATGGGCTTCTGAAAAATGTAATTTTCAAGTGGGTTTTGTGGAAATTTTGAAACTGTCAAAGAATAAGTGGAGGTTATCAGTTACTTATTCTATTTCTATGAGAGGGGCTGGTCCTTCTAAACACAAAGCTGTTTCTCGCCCTGTAGAGGAGAAGACCAGAGAGATGGATCCTGAGCACCCAGGTTTCTCAAATGATGAAAATGACGGTGCTAGAGGTGGTCGTAGTGTTAGAAGCAAGGAGATTTTTGTTGTTGATGATGATGATGCTGGAAAGGATCAAGTAGTTGGTGATGATCAAGATCGGATTGATAAGCCTGTTGAGGAGCAAGAGGAGGATTTGGCCATGGGGGACAAAAGAGCTGCTAAAGGAAAGTCTGATTCTAGTACCCACATGTTTATTCTGAAGTATGCCAGGTGGGAGTATCTTCAACATAGGACGTTCTTTGATGATAGGTATGTTACTGAACACAGCATGCATAGGACTGAGACCTATGAGTGGTTGAAAGAGGCAAACTTGTTGCAAGCTGTGCTCAAGTTGATTGTTATTTTTGGAATTGTTACTGCTTTGAAGTTTGTTGGGGCTCTTGAAGTGTTGGAGTTGTCTCTGTCTGTGGGAAGTCGGTTGTCTCCAGCCAACTTTATAGATGTTGCCTTGAATTGAGAGTTTGTCTCTGTTGTGGGCAAATGGTATGAGTTGATTGATCTTATTGCTGATGATGTATGAGTTGATCACCATGGTAAAGCAGTGTCAGAAACTTTGTACTCTATAAGCTATGTTTCTGTTGTGCAAGTGTAAAAATTGTTCTTCAAGATGTTCTTGATGTGGAACTTATTGCTAGCAGATGTACATCGGATTTCCTTGCATTTGTCTCTCCTATGCACATGTTTAAGGGGAGATGATTCTATGACAGCCTTGGTCTTAAATATTGTGAAGATTATGGTTCAAGCTGTGTACTCATTGATTTGTCATGAGTTATGAGGTGTTCTTCTCTTGGATCCTGAAGCTCCATGGCTTGGCAGATTGTTTGTCTTCTCTTAGATCTGTTGCTGCTATATATGTGGTTGGTTTTTGATGTTTGCCTGAGTTGGTGCTTTGTAATGGCACGTGATTTGCAAACTAGGCTCGTGGTCTTTGGGCTCATTGGATATAGGGAATATGATGTCTTGATTCAGATGGATCTTGTATCTTGGAAGAGTAAATTGAATCAAGTGCTTTGGAATGCTATGTTGTTGGAGAATTCTGATCATTGGGTTCTCATAATATCTCTATGGATGAATTGAGAGTTGATTTCAGTATTGATTGAAGGTAGATTGATGAAGGATTCTTGCTGAATTATGAGAAGATTCTTTAGATTTGAAATGCCTTCTTGAAAATGGTCGAGTGTTCATCATTTTGATAAAGATGATTTCTCTGTTCGTGAGCTTAAGATGTATATTGATGATGTTTATGTTGTGTGCTTGGAAACTACCTCTGAAGTTACTGTTTCACTAAAAAGTGTTCGCAATAGAACGAAATCTATCCTAGCACTTAGTAAGTAAAAACCCAATGTCGAATCTCAAGGAAAACTTTGCAGGGCAACTAATCGTGTAGCAAAACAATCCTAAACTAGCCTAAATCTAAGAAAGCAAGTAAAAAGAATTTGGTTTGGTTTTGTTTAAATCCTAGGCAAGAAAATAAATAAGCAATAAATAAAAGCAAGTAAATAATCTAATCTAGAAAATAATGAAATAAATCGAACTAATTAATCTAAAGAATTAAACTAGAAGAAGACAATTAAACTACCTAGGCAAGAATCGAAAAGAAAGCAATAACGAAAGCAACGAAGAAAACAAATCTAGACATAATAAATAAATCTGAAAATTGAGCAAATAAATCTAACTACGAAAACTTGAAAGCGAAGGAATTGAAAACTACGAAAAACGAATCTAATCTAAGAACTTGAAATCGAACGAACTAAATTAAACGAATGAAATTAAACGAAGCAATTACGAAATTAAATCTAGAACTAAGGAAAGCAAATAAATCAAATAAACGAAAGCAATAAAGAACTTACGAAATTAAACGAAGAACGAAGAACACGAACTAAAGAAGTAGTCTTGAATTAAAAACGAACAACGATCCGGATCGAACAAAGGAAAACTAAACTAGAATGTAATGTGCTAAAAACTAGAGCTAAAACTAAGGTAAAAGTGTTATAGAATTCGTTCACAAGGAGTAGTATTTATAATAGGTATGAAAACCTAGTTAAACAAGGAAAAGACAGCTGGCCGGAACGTTGGACGGTCGTCCAACGTACGTTGGACGCTCGTCCAACGTAGCACTCGCATTGTATCTTCAAAACCTTGGACGGTCGTCCAACGCTGGACGATTGCGCGCCTTTCTTGTTTCGGTCGTATCTTCCTCGTCCGAACTCCAAATTGACCTCCGTTTTCGCCTACATGCTCCTATCGAACCCCTCTTCGATATAATACTTCTTTCTTCTCATTTTATTCTCGTTTCCGCCCTTTTTATCCTACAATACCAAAGACTCCAAAGCAACCAAATCATAGCCACAAACAACGAAAACACACAAAAACTATGGGAAAACGGACATGAAAACATGACGAAAATCCTAACATCTAGACACCAATCAGTTATTGAAGCAGTAGTTGATCTTGTCAACGTTGAGGTTGATATTGATGGTAATACATCTGATGAAAAAGCTCCTGAAAATGTTACTGGCTCTGCTCCTGTAAATGAGTCTGCTCCCAGTGCTCCTCAAATTGTTATTAGCTATGGAGTCACTTCTATCCATTATGCAGGCCTATGATTATGGTGATGGTCTACATAGATGAGGAACTTTCTCTCATTGCTTCTATTACTCCTATGGAAGATGAGGGCCTTCCAGTGTTAATCCTGCTGAAAATGATGAAGGAGTTGCAGTGTAGGATGCTAATGATGTTCCTAAAGCTGCTGCTGAAGACTCTGTTATTGAGGCTGGAGGTGATGATGATGATGTCTCAGATGGTGAAGGAAGACCTGCTGCAAGGTTCTCCAAAAAGTACTCCAGGAAGTCTGCTCCTAAATCCACTATGAGTGGAGCTGCTAAGCCTCCCAAGAAGAGTGCTTCAAAGCCATCAAAGTCCACTGTTGCTGTGTTTGATGCTGCTTCTATCAAGAAGCAAAGAGAGGGACTGAAGGTTCAGTTGGCATCCCTCCACAAAATGATGAAGCACATCAGCCTCCAAAGGCAGCTTGTGCAAAATATGCTTGATGCTCTTCCAGCAGTTGATGAAGATGTTGTTGCAGAGGATGTTGAGGATGATGTTGGTTTCTCTGCCAGAGTTCCCTCTGTTGGAAATATTGCAGGTCCATTTGGGTTGACACCTGCTGCAAAAGCTGCTGCTGCTCCTCCTGTTGAGGATGTATTTGAAGAAGTGGATGAATCTATCCACGTTGATGATGAAGAGCCAGCCGTGCAGACTGGTGGAGAGGTACCTGCAGCTGCTACTGAGTCTGCCCGTGAGGACTCTGTTTCCATGTCTGCGAATAAAGATGCTGAAGAGCGCACTGTGGAGGTTGAGCGCACTGAGGAAGTTGATGGTGGTGCTGGTGCTGGTGAAGAAATTTCCAGCAAACCTACTCAGTAAGTCTTTGGCTTGCAGCATGAATTGAGGGGGAGTAACATTCAGAAGATATGTATGTTCTTTCTCTCTGTTGTCTATCTCTGATTTTTGTTTGGCTATGGATACTCTGAATTATTCTATTTACTGGGATGTAATAGTAAATAGGTTGGTCTTTGGTCTTCTGGATTTCTGGTTCTCTTGATTCTGTGGTGATGGAATTCTGATCTCTGGATTTATGGTCTGTAATAGTAATGGTAGGAAGCTGGTTCCTGCTGATTGGTTCTGTTTTCTGCTGGTTGGTTCTGTTTATGATCTAGTATGGAAAGTGGAGTTTTTGTTGCTATGTGTGATCTGTTTTGATTGCAGTTAGTTGTGTGATTTTGAAAATGGTTTGGTAGTGTGGGTGAGCTCCTTGCCACCATGTTTCAAAATCTGTGTGTGTATCTTGTGAACAGTTTGGTAGTGTGGGTGAGCTCCGTGCCACTGTTCGTGTCAAGATATGGATATTGATTTAAGGGGGAGCACTGTTTCTGTTCTGATCTGTTTATGAAGTACAGTTCTCTGTGTGAGTACTTCTATCTGCTCCTGTTTTGCTGATCTTTTGTTGTGAGTTGATTCATGCAATTCATGTTGTGTTTGAAAATGCCAAAGGGGGAGATTGTTAGTGCATGTGGTGCATGCATCTCAAATTTGTGTTGGCGATTTTATATTCAAGTCTTCTGCTGCGTTGCTGACTGGATTAATGCATGAATCAAGAATTATATATATGTATATTATTATATATATATTCGAAGATGGAAGATTATTTCTGCATGGAAAGTTTCCATGCACAGAAGATCAGCTTGAAGATCTTCTAGGGTTTCCTGCGCTGAGTATATATACTAAGGAAAACCCTAGACACGCTCTGCCGCTCTTGTTATTTTTGTGTGTGAGTTTTGGTGTTCTTGCAACGTGTGTTTTGCAAGTTTTGTTTTGAGCGAGCGTGTGTACTGGACAAGCTTCCCTGGCTTTGTTCAGATTTATCTAAGCGTGTTGCATAGAACCATTCTAGTGTTTTTATCACTACACGAGTTCATCTCGACTGTATTCGATCTCATTGTAAGGGAGTTGTAATCGAGACGAATAGGTGACATAAGGTGGAGTCCTTGGTGTAATGTCCTGTAAGTCTCTCTACTACTTATAGTGGATTGAATCTCTCGGATATTGTCCCCCAGACGTAGGTGCGTTATCACCGAACTGGGTTACCAAGTTTCTGTGTTCTTTACTGCTTTTCTGTTATTGCATCTAAGAACAGAATTAAGATCGTTTTTAGTTTTTGCACAAACTAGCACTTTCATTTACTATACCTATTTTATTCTTAGGTCCTTGACTCAAGTATAAGAGTTAATTCCTACCTATTTACAAATAGATAGTAAATAATTGAGTTGGAAATTAATCAATAGAATAAGCAGGATTCAATCATTCCTTCTAATCTATCATGATATTGATTACACTAATAAGGAAAATTAAAAGGTACATATAGTAATTTCCCCAACTCATAGACTCATTATCTCATAATATAGTGCAACTCAAATCATATGAGCTATATTAAATGTTTTATTAAATATCCAAATACATTAGTTAACTAAGCATGAACAAGTATTTAAGATTTAATAGTTGAATTAATTATCATTTATACGATTATAAATTGGGTTGAAAGCATATACATGACTCTAAGACCCTATGTTTAAAGCATAATAATGTTGAATTAAAAATGTTATGTTTCTATATAAGACTCAAGCCCTTTCTAAATGCAAATAAATGTTTTCTCTAAAGGTCGAGAACGAGGTGGAGACCAAGAGACGTAAGTGAAAGCTGTAGAATCAGTCTATCACGTATATAATCAGGTGGGCATTATTATTTACAAAAAGTATAATTTTGCTATAATTGCTTATTTAAAATGAAAATGTCAACTGAGTTATTCATGCATAAAATGTTATGGTTTTACGTACATTCTTATCTGTGTTGGTTTATCCATTAAGGACGATCGACTCTGTTTTAGACAAAGGTTGCTATACAGGGTAGTGTACACTAAAGTCGTGAACTGTGTGCTCCGAAGGTGGGCCGGTTTATGCAAATGAATATGTCTGTGGAAGGTGGCCAACTTTCACAGCATGAGGATCACAGATATGGATAGTACAAAATGGGTGTAAATGATGTTTAGTATGCATAAGTCATTTCTATAAAACGCTTGTGCGATACTGTGATAAATGCATGGATAATTACTATTTTTCTATAACTTTCGGCATAACCCACGGGGTACCTTTAGTACTCAGCCCTGCTTGTGTTTCTAAAAACTTGCAGGTTAAGCGAGATGGTTGGCGGCAGTGTTGAGAGGAGATGTGTTTCTTGTAAATTTGGTTCAAAAAGGGATGCATATCCTCATATATGTATCTATTTTGTAGATCTTCCGCTGTACGCTCTGACAGTCGTATTTTGTTAAGGTTTCGTTCATACTTTGTTACGTCTGTAAATGATAATCAATCCTTCATGGATTGTCTTTTGAAACGTGTATAATATTTGAGCACTCGGCTTCTTAGTTTCACTTCAATTCCCTTGGTATTCGTATCCATTACTCGAGTCTATTAATATGTCGCTCTCCATTCTCTTTCGATAATAAGTCATGGTTAATCAATTTCCCCCTTATTCCCCGCTTCGTCATTCCAACCCTAAGTCACGCTCCGGCTGAGCCATCCTCCGGGAATAGCGGGCGTGACAGATAAATATTTATTTAAAAAAATTAAAAATTATACCAAAAATTATGATTTTCAATTCTCTACAAATAGACTCCAATATTGCTATACTTTGAATCACAAAAAAAAAATAATAATAATAATAATAAAAAAATAAAAAAAAAATAAAATCTCATCTCATTTTCTATTACTTGATATTTTGATTTTGTATTTTAAACAATTGTAATTTTGTATTTTAACAAATATTTATAATTTACTTTTATTTTCTTTAATGTCACGTGTTAGATTCTCTCCTATTTATTCCGATTTTCTTTTCTGTAATTTTTATTTAACTTAGTGGTCTAAAACAACAAGATATCGGCCCAAGTTTAATGGACCCGAAAATAGAACATAAATAAAAAAAAATATATCATACATTGGGTGACACAATATTTATAAGTCACCTAAAAAAATCATGAAAAACCTAATTGTTCATATATGTAAATTTCATAAACAAACTATAATTTACTGTTTTCACTTAAATCAAAAAATGACTTTACGTTTTTTTATTTTTATTTATTTATTTATTTATTTATTTTTTTTTAATTCACATTTGCAAAATAGTCTTTTTTTAAGGGTTCAGTTTCTTTTAGGATTCAATTTTTTTTGGTAGGATTTAGTTTTTTTGATTTAGTAACTCACATTGACGCATCAGGCGTGACGACAAATGTTGTATATAAGGAAGTGTTCCGAAATGTATAACATATTGTGTTGTTGTAGTGCACTAACATTATATTTGCCTGCTCTTAGTGTGTGTATGTTTACGTTTGGTTTCGCTGCTCTTATTAAATATTCGTAACTTACGGTGTCGCGCATCGCGCGTGGGCGAGTATTCGTAACTAACGTTATCGTGCATCGCGCGTGGGCGAGTACTAGTATATCTAACATAATTTCTTTTAGAAAAATAACGTCCGGCAAATGTGTAACTAATTCGTAAACACAAAATAATTGATATCAGAATTGTGGCAGTAAAAAGTAAATGTTAAAATGTGTTTTGTTTTAATATAACTAGATTTTGCACCCGTGCGATGCACAACAATATATACCGTTATAAAGTGCTCCCACCGTCCCAAAAAATTCAACTTATTTTTGAAAATTTTGTGAGTGTAAATAATAGAAAGAGATCGAATTGAATAAAATGCATGGAGTATTAAAAGATACCACTCCTTCCGTCATATTCCAATTGTCCACTACAAAAACGATCAGTAATCATTACAATAAGAGATAAAAAAAAAAAAGTTTATATTATATTAGTTGTGATAATATAAATTTTCTATTTTGAATAAGTGACAATTAAATGGGACATCCCAATAAGAAATATAAAGACAATTAGGGTGAAACGGAGGGAATGCTAAAATGTATAATACGGAGTATATAATTTCAAACATTGATTAAACTTTTTAAACATGTCATTAAGTTACCGTATTCCATCATACCGTGTATAATTTATTAAGAAATGTCATCTACCCACTATAAATAATTTATAGTTAATGAACCCTAAAAAGATTTATACATGTGTACCCTAAAAACAAACTTTATAAAAAACCTAATCACAACTAAAAGAAACTAAAGCATAACTAAAAAGAATATTATGTGACGATGTTATATCAACTTGGGCGCATTAAACACGCTCAAAGTCGATAAGAGAGTTTTTTAACAATATACCACTAAGCAATTAGTTACATGCCTAAATTCGTTGATTATGTTTACACCGGTCATATAAATAAATAAATATTAACATTTAACTTTGTTTCAAATCCACGTGTTTCATTTTATTATTTTGTGAGCATTTAAAAATAATCTTTTAACTCAGGTGAAAATCTCTACATAATTTTTTCTTTTAATTTTAATATTTGTGATATCTATGGAAAACGGTTTTAAAAATAATTTCTAATTATTTATTCATATTTTATACATGGTATAAAATTATATATGATATGTTAAATGTAATAACCAAATTAGTTTTTTTAAATTAAAAATTGGATTACCTAATTAAAATGTCTACAACGAATTTCTACAATTTATGGGTGGTGGATGTACATAGTTTATGAAAATGCAGTTTATTAAAAATCACTTCGTCATAAACACGTATATTTTTCGATCTTTAAAATGATTATAACTTATTCGTATATATAAACTCTATTTTAAACATATAATATATCAATTTAAAGGTTATTTTGTACTCTTTGATTGAAGATGCATATTGCATATTTCATTTGTTATGAAACTGCAACAAATATTGCAAGAAAAAATAAATAATAAAAATTATAAAAGATGAGGGGAAAAAAATAACCGCATGCATTTGTTGCATTTCTTTTAACCTCTAACTAGTATAGTACCCCGTGCGATGCACGACATTCAGGAGCGGAGCTACATTGGGGCCTGGGGGTCAATGGGCCCCCACTTTTAGGTACCAATGGTACTTATATATATAGCATTATGTGATATATTTATAATTTGATATATTTTTTTAATTAAATTTGCATGTTACTAAATTTTTTTAGCGTATTTTACTACTTTAACTTCATATAATTTCTTATTTTCTAATATTTTAGGTTTAAATTTATAGTTCGTTTTTATTCTAATTTTAATTGATATGTATTTCTCTACTTCTACAGTAATATACTCAACGAACTTCTACACTAATATATTCAACAAATGCGTCAACCGAAATCTATATTATGTAATTTCTCTAGGGGCACACTCCTGTCAGCCCGGCCTCACCGTGAGGCCGGATTAAGATTGTCACTTTTGTTTATAAAGATTGGCACTTTGAAACATTGACACTCTTGTTTACAAAGATTGACACTTTTTAAACATTGGCACTTTTATTCATAATAATTGGCACTTTTACGAAAAATACGTTAATAATGAATATTAATTTCATGTTATGAAAATAAATAATATGTATACATATATATAATAATATAAACCATAATATCAAAATATTATAATAACAAGTCGATAAAAAAATATAAAATTTTTGATATCTAATAGATTGACACTTTCATTCAGAACAATTGACACTTTTATTCATGAAGATTGGCACTTTTGCTGGAGAATTATATATCCTAAGTTTCAATTTATAATTCATATTCAACCTTATAAAATTGAAGTTAAAACAATAATTATAAAACCCTAAATTGATATATGAACCCTATAAAGTAATTTTAAAATTACTACATACATACAAATTACATATAAATTTTTATTTATAAGATTGACACTTTTGTTCATAAAGATTAGCACTTTTATTAACAAAGATTGGCACTTTACCTAAACGGGTCGGGTCAACACGGACCGGGTCGGGTTGACCCAAACCGAAATCGGGTCAATCGGGTCGGGTTGACCCAAGTCAAATCGGGTCGGGTCGGGTCGGTGGGTCCAGCCGCATGGTGCGGCTGGCCGCACCCAAGTTTTTGCCATTTCTCTATTTAGAATATGTATCTTTAGGCATTAAGTAAAATTATTTTTGAGGATAGAAAAGAAAATAATTTAGCTAAAACGGACATCCGAAAAGATTATATATATAGAATAGAGGTATATGTGTGATTACATTTTCTATTACCATATAGATTTTATTTTTTTAAAAAAACTCATAACATAATTTTAAATTTATGTAAAGTCGCCCCCACCAGAAATTTTCTCGCTTTGCCTCTGGACGACATACACTTTATTAAATAATATGATTATCTTTATATTGATTAAGCTTATAAAGTAGATTCATTTATTCAATTATTTTTCCAAACAAAAGATTAAGGGGTATTTGAATGAGTTTATTTGAAAGAGCTCATAAGCTCTTACAAGCCATTATAGCTTACCTTTTGAAGTTTATAAACTCCCATCAGCTTATTTTGACAAAAGCTTTCTAGAGCTAATAAGCTCTTAAACAATGTAAAAGATGGTTAGGTTTTTAAACCTAAGCAAACACACTCTTAACTAACTTACTACAAGGATTAGATAGGATTAGATGTCATTCTTATTTGATTTAAATTTTAAAAAAATAATATATAGCCTGAAATTTATAAAGCATGCAGTGGAAGACTCAAGCATGAGCTCCTTAATCTCAATTCTCATAAATAAAACCATGTATATATAACTATTTTCTTCAATTTTGGTTCTATCTTAGAACTATATACAAAAGCCATAACTTCTAAACCCATAGATTTATTTTATGGAGCAACTAAAAATGTTGAACTTAAGAATTCATGTTAAAGAGTTAATAACTATAAGTTTAAAAACTAATTTCTCAAATCAAACAAAGAGAATCATTCAAGGTGGGATGCAATTTCTCCTTGGCACGAAACCAAAGCAATGCAATTTTAGGTGCAACTTCAATGAATAATTTGCATAAAACGTAATACAATATCATGCATTTGGGAATTAATATCCATCGATCTTGGATAGGTGGGATGCATGCTATTTATAGAATTCTTCTCACACCTTTGTTTATCCAAACCGGATTATCTTTAATTTGTGAGCACCCACCTAAGAAAATAAGATCATTAAAATTCTCATAGTACTTAAAAAAAAAAAGAATAAGAAAACATTAAATTTCAAACCATAAATTAAAGCTAGGATATGAATAGAAATTAGCTAAAAGTAAATACGAATAAGTACCCCTAAAGAAAATGCAGAACATCAGCCTCTACTGCAGAATTAGTACCTGTAATGAAAAATATGAAAAAAAATATGATGAAAAGTAATGTATATTCGTTTAGAGTAATAAAAAAAAAAAATAGCAGCACCTCAAATGAAAATGTTGAAGGTAAGCTTGCACATCATTTATGCAAAATTGTCACACAGTTCGCATAAGTTTCAAAATTGTTAGTTGAAGATATAATCTTCGTCGAATTTCACAAGTTGAAGAGAGCAAACTCTTTGAACTAAACGCTAGAATTTTTTAATATCATTGGTATAGTGTCAATGATCTAGAACTTATCATGTAATCATGCATCAAGATGCTAGAGCAGATCCTATTTCCATGTGCAGAAAACTGTCATCACTCCTGCTCTCTTAAAGTTGGTAAAGAGATTTATAACATGTTTCTTAGAGCGAGCATTAAATATCTATCTTGATTACTTCTCCATACGCAACTGCACATGTCCATACTTACCAAAGTGATGAAGAAGTGATATATTTCACCTTTCAAATAGCAGTATGCCTGTATGTGCTTGTGGGATGTAAGGTTTTACTCCACAATGAGTGATATATTCGACCAAGATTTCACTCCCATGTCAAACAGCAAGTCATTCAAATCTCGAAGCAAAACTAATCTTTGATAGACACAGGAGATACCATGTATCAACCTATGTAATACAACATCACTCAGAATAATTATATTCACTTAGAAAATTAAATTAGTCATTATGAACCAAAAGATAATTGCTAGAATTTTTTCGAATATCACTCAGAATCATTCATCCCAAACTCCACAAAACTTCCAAATTCAAGAGCACGAACACATATATAATACAATGATTAGATTTCAATCTCAATTCTTTGTAGTTTCAACAATTGATCCATATAATTTAAAAGATAATATCTGAAGTATATCTCACCCTACCAAAGAGATTTCTATACCTTCTCGCTTTCAAAACTCATCCATCGGACTCGGAGGGCCTCATCACGTATCAAAATTTTTTATCACTCTTGGCCATCAAAAAGTCACAGCAGTGAGCGTCTTTCATGGTTGCCTCTCTTGAATAGAATAGAATGTGTGCCTCCATCAAATTCTCCGCGTAAAATTGTTTGCCTCCTCCTGTGAATTCCACCGCCTAACACTCTACCTTTTCATGCCTCCTTTATTCCGTCTACTTTGTAAGAATTGATACACAAGCCTATGACGTTTGGGTTTTCTAGAAATTGGGAGGTGAAATTTTAAAACTTTCGAAAGGGAGTGGACCGTTATCATTGGTATTGTGGAACGTTGATTTGAGGCGGAAATACTGTGCTGAAAACTGAATGTAAAAACTGACTAAATATATGGCTGAAATTATAATATTTGATGATTAACCGTATTTTTAAAAATAACTTCTAATTATAAAAAGACAATTATAACCTTATTTTGGCGGCAAAAAAAAAACTGCCATTTCCGTTTTATTTTAATATAATATAGATTTGATTATATTTACAAAATTAAAAAAAAAAAAACAAAAAACGTCCATTTAATTTAATTGTAAAAAAACTAAAAAGGTTTTTTTTTTATTAATTAAAAATTGTCACTCTAACTACTTTTCAATTGATTTGAAATTGAAAAACTCCCTTTTTATATACTAGAAAAAGTGACGTGCGGATGCACGTAGATACCATTATAATAACTTATGTTATTATTATTTGTAATTGTTTTTTATTGTAATTTTCAAATTAATTTTGATTTCACAAAGTTATAATTACGAGTTTTTATGAGGTTGGAAAATAAAGAATACTTAAATATTTTAAAATGACACTCTTTTTTTCTTTTTATTATTTTTTGTATTTAAAAAATCATATAAAATATAATTTAAAAGGGTAGTACAATGTGCATTCATTAACAACTTGTATAGTCCATGTTTACTTTATTTAACTCTTAGTATAATGTTTTTTACTTTTTTATTGTCAACATGCTTATAAATTAAATAATTTTATTTAATAGTCCTTTTTTGCCTATTACAAATACTATATATAAATCTCAATAATTACATTTTGGTACGTGTACAATATATTTTATTCCATTATCATCGTTATACTTTATTATTATCAACGTATAGCAATAATTCAAAGATAAATAGTGATTCAAATATTTTGTTGTAACAATATTTTTGGTTGATAATTAACTTTTTTCCTTTGATGTGATAACTACATGTTATTTGTATTTCATTTTAATGAATTTTAAAAATATAAATAACTAAAGAAATTACATTTTTTAACAATATTCTTGGTTAAAATTAACTTTTGATTTAATGTGTTAATTACTTGTGTTACATTTTAATTTTTAAAAGAGTTCAGAAATATATATGATACCACTACAACAAAATTGTCTTTATTAGACACCCGTAAGATAATAGGGCACTCTCATGTTCAATGAGACTCGTATGAGTTGTATATTCTATAACGGCCATTTTGAGACACTCTTGAATGTCCTATTAAAGAAACAACTAATCTATATTATATTAAAACAAAACAAGATTTTCAGTTTTTTTTTTGAGCCAATTTTAGGGTTAAATTGTAATTTTACTTATTTTACAGTTATTTTTAAAAAGTCAGTTGTAAAACAATAATTTAATTTAATATTATTAAAAACTATTAATATCGGAAGTTTTGGCACCCACTACACAACTTCAGTTCTAGGAAAACGTGTCAAATTTACTGCAAATACAGAATTATTATTATTTAAATAATAAATATACTCCACTAACATAATAATTCCACCACTCCACTAACATAATAATTTCCACTCAAATAGAATTTATTAATTTCTACACTTGCAGTAAATCAATAAACACGGCAGTTATTACTAATTACTCCACTAACCCATATCCATACACAGTTATTACTAATTACTCCACTAACCCATATTCATACACGATAAAACTGTAAACACTGCTTATATAAATATTTTATAAGAGTGTTTACGGAAAATTGCTTTCTCCATCACAACTCACTCACTAAACACAATGGCTCCATTTGTTGGCTTGATCAAGGATTTGCAGCTTGGGAAGTCAAAGTATACGTTGCGTCAGGTTGATAAGAAGTTACAAGATACCACAAATTCAAAACCCAGATGAGGTGTATTCTTCATGAAATGGTGCTCCATGATCACGAGGTCTGATCTATCTTTTCTTACATTTTTATTTTCAATTAGTTTGTTTTACAAGTACTGATATACTATTATAATAATTTCAGGGAAACAGAATCCATGGTAGCATCCAAAAGGCCCCGATTCCTGCATTTCAAGATAAGCTCCATGAAGGAAATGTTTATTTAATGATGAATTTCATAGTGGCTCCTAACATGATGCGAACAAAAACTAACTACATGCGTATATGGTGCATATAGATATATGGTGTATATGGTTACCAGAGCACTATCTGAGCAGTTTTCTCTAATGAACACAACCAGTTTTAAATTAATTGTTATTGAATATTTGCAGATCTAGAGAAAAACACAAGCAAAAGCAGAGCAAAGGACGGAGCTTTTTTGGTGAGAGCATGGAGTTTATGATCTTTGAAAAGTAGATTGAACAAAAACTCAAAGATTTTCCAGGTAATGTTTTATGTTCTACACCGTTTGTTTTCTTGCATAAAAACTTTTTTAAAATAAAAGAGATAAATAATAATATCCGATTTGAATTATGATTGCTCCAATTATGAATATACAACCATAGATTTTATAGCAGATTTATTAAAGATTTATGGTGTTTATTTTTGTATTTAATACGTTTACTTGCCTGCATGCTATGAATCTTCATCTGAAAAGGTCTGCCCTCTTTATGTATGACCTAAAACAAAGAGAGTTAACAATAGAGAAAAGAAAAAACTTGAAATTGAAATTAAATTATAAACGAGCCATAGGAAATTAGTAGGATGATATATGCAGAAACGTTGTAGAAGAACAGTGCAAAGGTTCAGCTTTTTTTCCAGGATCTGCATAAATTTCAAAATCAACATTAGAAGATTTACGCATGAAATAGTTTTAAACAATAAAAGGACTAGCAAGTACTAGAATTTAATCATCAGATTTGATATAACATTTCTAGATCTAAACATAAAACTTATAGATCTGTAAAATAAATATAAAATGGCCTAAAAGGATGTATAATCTTACAGATAGAGTCAAAACCATAGTGTTAATTCTTAATCAGACTGCCCTTCCTATCTTGATAGTGATAGGAAGAAACCCTCCGATTGCTGCTTTAGTTCCCTTTTGACGGTCTTCCTCTAAAGGAAGATTAACCCACTTTTATCTTATAAAAAGAGTGGAGACCAGCCTGTTAATTCTTGTGGATGTGTTTCAATAGCTTTAAATGGTAGTAATTAGGAAGAAGAAGGGGTGAAGAAGGGGTGAAGAAGAAAGAAGAAGGGTGAGAAGGGATCTGTGAATTAGGAAGAAGACGGAGAAGGGCTGAAGGAGAAGGGCTGAAGAAGAAGGGTGAGAATGGGATCTGTGCTATTTCTAAAGAAGAGAGTGGAATTTAGCTCAAGTGAGTAGAGTGGCTGAGTGAAGAAGTCGGCGTTCGGGTTGTGGCTCTCCTATTTATACACACACAGTAGGGTTTGTATTTTTCTTTTTCTTTTTTCTTTTTTTTTTTTTCTTTTTTGAAAAAGGTTGATAGTTAATTAAGGATTATTAGAAAATCCACCCACAATTTGCCTGCGAAACTTGCAAACTTTTCCTAATAATTATAGTGCCTTTGGAAGTCAGTGATGAAGGTATTTTCCTAAGATTATTTTTTAATTATAGTGCCTTTTTATTTTTACCCATAAATTGCAATTTTGAATTAAATATCCAATGTTAATGAGTTCTTTTTTTTCCTTTTCCTTTTGAGAAATTAAAGTAGAATCCACATGGTGTGGTGTTTATAGTTTTTTCCTTATATTTTTGTGCACCACACTTATCATTTAGTTTTTGATTTTGTTGTTATTATTCAAGGTTAAATGAAAACTTATTTATATAACTCATCTTATATACCTCACATATAAGAATATGAATCACTTAAAATGAGACAGAGGGAACAATTATTATGATTATCGTGTAATTTATACTTTTGAATGTGTTTTTGCAGCTAGCATGGATAGTGCACAAAGAAAAGCAAAACGTTGTCGGCTTGAGAATATAATTGATTGCGAAGTTGAAGACTCTCAATCTTCCTCATTTGATAATGATATACGCAATGGACATAATCGAAATCAAAAGCATTAAATCATTAAATCTTACGCAACAAAACTAAAGTATTGAAATTTATCAATTATGGATCTAATATTGTATTCGTTTGTTCTTTTTGTTTGTATGTTCATGTTTCATTTTACTGCTCTTATAAAATATTACTCCATCCGTCCTATTTATATAGGGATAGTTGATGCCTTTTTGTGAGGCAGTCAACTATCCCAATATGAGTGGGACGGAGGGAGTAGTAACTTACAAGGTCGCGCATCGCGTGGGGGCAAATACTAGTATCTACTAATTCACAATCTAATTGTACTCAATTTAGCATGTATATAATATGAACTTGAAATTGTGAATTATAATCTTAAAATATAAGTTAAATATCAGAAGTCTACACTTAGCATGTAAAAAAAAAATCATTAATTCACTGACCTAATAAATATACGAAGTATAGTCCTTTGGCATCGGAAGTTCAGAATATCAAAATTCAAATAAACAAACTATTCAATACTATTAAGCAATAAAATTACTTAGATCTTGAATTTTATTAATGAGTCAAATGAAAATTTTTAACTAATCTCAAACTTATAAACTTATGAAAATTTTATAATTATGAAAAACAAACTCAAACAATTTTGAATTCTTATAATCCTTCTTAGTATCTTAAATTACAAAAATTTTAAACTCAAGTTATACGTTTCTTTATAAATTATATATAAGCACATACATATAATTAAATTAAATTTACATATAAGGTAGCAAATTATTATAAATTTATAAAATAAAATTATATTACATAAATGTACTTAATTTTAAAATACAATAGCGAAATATTAGATAATATTTTTGTGAAATAAATTACATACATATAATTAAAATAAATTTACATATAAGGTAGTAACTTAAATTTAGAAGGGGCACACTCTGTAATAACCCGTATTTTTAAATACTAGAAAATAGAAAATAAATAGTTTCCTTTAATATAATAAGCTTTTCATAATTTATATAGTAAAATGATAAAAGGATTTGTAAATTTAAAAGCTTTGATATTATTAGTTATGTAAATTTCTTAATAAAAGAATTCTAGAATATTTAATTTAATTAAAATTTGTTAACTAAAAATATTATTTCTAACTTAATAAAATTCCAAAAATGTAATGTTAATATATTTAACCTAGTTTTGACATTAAAAGAATTATGAAAGAAGCTAAGTACTTTTCGGATAAACGGTTAAGAAAACCCGAGTCGCCGTTTGTCTATTTTCGATCTTTTCGTTTCTTTAAAAATCTTCGAGCTATCAAATTCCTTCCGAAAATTCTTTAACCTATATCGTTGTGTTCGATATTTTTCGTGGATTCCATAAACCCTTTGAAATCTTAAATCGGAATTCGTTGCCGGAAAAATATCTTTTCGTCGGGAAACGAGACGTTCGATCGGAGACGGGATGACCCCTATAAATAGAGGCCACCACTGCCTCACTTGATCATATCCTCATCTAATCCTTCAAGTGGAAGAAATCATCCACCAACCCAACTCTCTCTCTCTAGCCGATCACTCTCTCCCTCTCTTCCTCTATTGCCGGCAGCACCTCCGCCATCCACCACCATCTCCGATCACCATCACCTCCAGCCCCTCCATCACTTCCGACCATCACCACCATCATCATCTCCATCTCCACCGAACACCACCATCCTCCAGCCATCATCTTCGTCTTCCTCTCCGAGAAGCCGCAAGGAGCAGCAGCTTCATCTCTCCATCTCCGACGCCGCCGCCGCCGATCATCTCTCCGATCAAGCAGCAGCTGCTGCCACCATCTTCTTCATCATTTCAGCACCATCACCTTTCCACCGCCACCTTCCTTTCAAGACCGAGAACAGCCCCGATCGTCACCGATCATCTTTTCGAGCATATCTTCTTCTCCAAATCATCGGAAAGGTATGTCGTTCGTTTCTATGAACTCGTAGGGAGATTTCGATTCTAGGGGTAGTGGCTGATCATCGCCACGAGCTCCCGAGATAGGACATGCATCGCCTTCATCATTTGCATCTTCTCTTCTTCTCCATCGCCGTGCAGCCGCCCTTTCTTTGGTGGTTGCCGGTGTTCCTTTTTGCATCCATATCACCGAATTAAAGTTGTTCGTAACCTAATAATTAACCTCTTAAATCGGAACGAACTTGTGAAAATGAATTGTTGTTGGTATACTTTTCTTGTTCATGGATAATGTTTCCCTGCATGTCGAGACTCTGTCCAAATGTTTTGAAAATATTAATATAGTTTCGAAATGAGATTACCTAGCATCCTATAAAATTTGGTAACAATCGGAATCACCGTTAATTTTCTAAAAATGAAACTGTGTTCATTTTGACTCGAAGGACCCTTACCCTTTTTGCATGTCTAATATTTTTGCACCAAAATATTCCTAATGATTATAGAGTAACTTTTGTGTTGAAGTCTAAGCCATGCAAACGACGAAAACATAAGAAAAGAATTATTGATAGGTTAATAAGTTATATATATATAATTTTAGGGAATATTAATAATTAAAAAGAAAGTTATGTAAGTTCTAAGAATGAAACTACGAACATAACTTAACCTCAAAAAATATTTGTAGGAAGACTCTCCGAAGAAGCTGAACTAAGATTCGAACCAAAGAATCGAGTAACCGGTAAAGGTGGGGATCTATTTATTCGAACTTGTTAAAATCCTTGGGGATTCTTATTTCTTGATAACTCTTGAGCTAGTAAGCTCTATATTCTTCAAGTGCAGGCTTTGTTTCAGGATTAAATTGTGAATCACAGGTTTCCCAGGTTTAATGCTCTAATCTTTTACGATATCGGGTTGACATCGTTAGGTCTAACACACCAACGAGCAACTGGTGTACACCGGGATCGGGAGTGGGGTTTACCACGGAAATCTCGATCCCTAGCCGATAGACTTGCATATAACTTATTTATGCCGTCTAGCATAGCTGATGGGTTTATATACACTTTATGTATGTCACCCTGCAAATGTTCTTATAATCCGACAGGTGGTTTAACCGGGATTCGATTACGAGTAACCTCGGGAATACCTAAATGGACGTCTAAATGGTTTGGTCATATGGGATCAAGACTTATTCTTTCTCTTCTCTCTTTTAAAATCCTGAAAGCCCTGCTTTTGTTTTCCTTTGATTGGCAATGATTCCCACTGAGTGCTAGTTGTACTCAGCCCTGTGAAACTTTCTTTGTTTTGCAGATTGGGAGCCGGAGGCATAGTGACGGGGCGAGAAGAGAGAGAAAAGGAAAGGAGGAATAAACAAGAGACGAGGATAATAAAACTTAAACCGTTAGACCCTTTCCCGTTTCTTAAACTTTTATTTGGTTATAAACAATTTACGTATGCTTTGAATCGTTAAACAATTTCCCTTTTCGTTATTTAGATAACCGAATTATCATACTTAATAATTGAATTGGGAGTTATGGTTTAGTTAACTTAGAAAGTTAATATTCGTTTAAAGTTTATTTCGTTATTCATTTGTTAGTTTAAAACTTGACGTTTTAAAAATATGAATTCATATAACGAAAACTTAAACGAATTTATAAAAACTATAACGGTTGATATCATGTCGAATTTGATATGCATATGATATGCATATGCATATCATATGATATGCATATGCATATGCATTATACCCAATATGATATGCATATTGGGTATAATGCATATCATGTCGAATTTGTTGCATTATAACTTAGTCTGATGCATTTTCGTTTCAATTTCAATGGTTGGCTTCAGGGAGTGTTTAGATTACGATTGTCCAGGGAGTGTTTTGAAGAATTAGTTCACGACATCCTTTTTAGAAGGTTTTAACTCAAGAGCGTTGTGCAGAATTAGTTTTCGGCGCAGATTTCCAAGACAAGTTGGTGTGTAGAGTACAGTTGGTGGCACACAAATTCAACGAAATAGTTTAGTTGGTGTTCTTGAATCTTGTAGATCCAGATTAATTTGGCCATTTTTTATGGAATTGTCAGGTTATTTTTATTTTTTTTGTAGTTTGATGTTTTAGATGTACTTTTTGGATATAAACGTTTGTAGGAAATAGTTTGTGTAATCGTTTTTGATACGAATCAAAAATATACTAATTAATATATATTTTTTTATAATGCATTTCGTGCACCCTTTGTTGCATTTATAGTATTTTTTGATGCATTTTTATTATGTATAACAGGTTATAATGATTTTAATGGCGACTATCTGGAAGGCAAATTCGATTATGGTAAATCGAAAGTCGGAGATGGAGAATATGTCCCTAGTTGTGATGACGATAATAAACCGTATGTTGGTCGGATTTTTAGCAATCTGAAAGAGGGTGAAGATTTCTACAGGGATTATGGATTTTTAGTTGTGATGAAGATTTCTATGTGGATAATGTTTTGTATGTGGTGTTTTTATTTGGTTGTTTTATTTTAGTTAATTTATTTAAAATGTATGAGTTTACATGTATTTTCTTGACAAATTAATGCATTAATATTTAGTCGTAATGCACATTTTGAGTGTTTTACTAGGACGACATTCAATAATATGAAAAATGTAATAATTCCATAATTTGCATTGTTTATGTTAAAATATGCATCATTATATCATCACAGCGCAACAAAATAATATTAAAACAATTTACGCACCATGTAAATTCAAACTATTGCATAATATCCAACATCAGAATATGTTTAACAAATCATCGTCCAAAAGTTTTATACTACCAACACTAAGGATTGCAATGTCATTTAGGGTGTATGGACTCGTCCTTGTCAGTAGTTTTGGGAACATCGATGTCTTGAAATCCTTTATCTTCTTTGATCTAGGTCGGCTTTCAGCAAGTTGATCGGTCTTCCCAGCATGCCCAATACCTACAGTACATTAATGCATCAAATTATATGTAGAATGCATCACTTTGTGTAGTAAATGCAATGTAATATTAACAATACATTACCCAGAATTTCAGTTGCTTTTCTTTTCCTTGAGGTGCTTGCCATATTTACTTCATCTTTACGTGTTTCTTTTTTACGTTGCGGCTGATCATGGCATTTAATCGAGCAGATTGTGTGCTATATTATCACCTACAGATTACATATATTGTGGTAGTTGATTCCAAACCGAATTACACAAACAACAAACAAATGCAACACAACCACGTAATAATGCACAAAATTTCCTATTCAAATCCTTTTGAATAATCAACGATTTTCGTTCACCAGATTATGCTTCAGTTTTCAAAATATCGAAACCCTTATTCCAAAATCTGAGTATACATACGACATACATAGAAAACCTTAAAACTCTAACCTTTTTTTCTGAAATCCTTGTTGTTTTTGTTGCATAATCTCCGACTTTCCTTCGTATTCTTCTCGATTTCCAGTTGTTTGCGTCTCTTTTCTCCCCCTCATCTTGACCCCTATGTTTTCTGCTGATTGTTCCAGCGTGAAAACGAAGATTTATTTAGCTAAAATCTCGTTTTGAGAGAGGAGAGAGGAAAGAAAGAAGTGGTAGGTAGTTATAGTAAATACCCTATTATTAGGGAAACATGATTTGTTTCCATATTTTATTATTAAATTTGGACAATTTTATCCTTCTAATTGGACGAAATTTAAAACAATGCATAATTTCCAGATTAATCTCAGCCCTTGATCAATACCTAATCAACGGATATGGTCGGTTTCTAAGTTTCAACTTAAGGTTAGTTTCCACCATAGTGCTACCCTATATATATATTGATAGGGACAGTATCAGCCATAACCAAATTTGTCGATTCTGGGAACCATGAGCCAAACACGCGGTTCCTCCTTCAGATAACTTATCAACATAGTACAGTCCATCCCTTTCAAAACCACTCCCCTAAGGCATCAGATGCTACGTCAAATGCAGATGCCTTGTCAGGACGAAGGGTGGTAAGTTCTGGCCAGGATTAGTTTTCATATCTGCTCAATACAGATGTCTAGGCTTGTATAAGATACCATAAGGATCTGCCCAGATCCTAGCTTATGCAGAAGATACAAGCATCTACCGAGATCTAAGGATCTGCACAACACACAGTCCGCATGACTCTATATGCCCTAGAGTAAGGACCACTAAATTAATGACGAAGGAAATCTTGTCTCCATAAGAATTCCTTTTCTGTCATCCCTTCTCACGAATGCTCACCTTTTCACCCTCTTTACACCTATAAATACCGAGTGATCACAACACAACCATCTCCATACAACTCTTCATACACGCACGCACTCTGCGTACTATTCCATTCATTCCATACATCCTTCCACGAGCTCCCTTGAGCTCGAGCTGTTGGCACCTCCGAGGTCTTCTTCCGGAAAACCTCATCCACGATCACCTCCACTTCTCATTCTCACCACCGGGAAAATTCTCTCCCTCATACCATCCCGAACTCAAGGTATAACCCTCGTTGTTAAGAGAGGACGAAGCCTCGCAGAGCTCTACGCTCTTCGCTTCCTTCCATCTTCATACTCACTTCTTTCATTCTTCACTTGTATGAGCTCCAAACTCTATGAATCTGGCTGATTTATGGCTAAAAACGCCCTTTATTTAAGTATATAACTCGATTCTTACTCGCCATCTTTATGCGAACAATGCTGTCTATGAAATACATGATTATGGCCTATGAAACCACATGAATCTCTTGTTCTCTATCAACGTAATTCTTTATCTATGAATGCTCCTTGCAAATATGATGAATAATCACATAATTGTTGTAGATCTCCAACCCGGATCTATCAACTGGCGCCGTCTGTGGGAAATTGTGAGTCTAAGATGTTGATTTCCCCTGTTTTATGCGAAACTCTAGCTCGTCGTTATAACGTTGTGGATGATTGTCCTTATCATTTACTTATGTGAAGAATATGGGAAAACTTGACATTAGAGTGAATGGGCATGCTGTATTTGCTGTTTAATCTGCAGAAATCTGGGTACGAATATTATTGCCTGATTTTTATTAAGCCCCTTCATGATTGTGAGCTGTGGAATATAGCGTGATTTTTAGATTATGCTTTCTTTTTTAGCAAAAATTGTGATAGATACCCTGCTAAAGGGAAACTCAAGTTTGAGATGTTCATTCTCTTTCCTTATATGCGAGTTTAAATCTGCTATTTATAAATGCTGTTGAAATTGTTGAATCTGGAGCATTGCCCTCCGCGATAGCTTTGAAATTTTAGCTAACTGTGATGATATGATTATAGACTTGCTCTGTTATTCCCCTGTTACCAGAGATGCCCGAGATAGGGGCAGTAGAATGAATGTATATTGAATGTCAGTTTGATGTTATTCTTAGAAAATTTGAGCATGAAACCATGAATTCATTCTAGCTGAATTGTTCATAACAACAAATCAAGGAATCGGAGGCGATTTTGAGATTATATTTTCTTCATGATACGAATTGTGATAACTAAACTGTTTTATCTGTCCAAATCCAAAGGTTGTGAAGAATCTGGGGGGAAAGCCGAGTCAAAAATTGCAGCAATTTCAAAACACATTCAGCTCACCTTGTGTAATTGGTGAGTTTACAACTCCTTTAACTACCTCAAAATATGAAATCAACTTGTGGGTTATAAGGGATTGATAATCACAGAGGAAGCACCACTACTCAAGCTAGTCGCGTGCTCCTATATTGCCATGAACTGAAAACTCATGGAGTAAAAACACTAAAAAAGCGGAGAGCTGAAGATGACAAGGTCACCCCATTCACCTCGATGAAGGGGTCCCGCATCTGAAGGCAGAACCTCCCAGAAGCCCCATACGATGGGCAGAACCCTCAGAAGCCCTATCTAATAGGCAACATTCTCACAAGCTTTATGTAATAGGCAACATCATTCATCAAGCCCTATCTAATAGGCAACATCATTCATCAAGCCCTATCTAATAGGCAACATCTTTATAAGCCCTATTCAATAGGCAACACTCGCGTAAGCCCCATATAATGGGCGGCACCTCTCATAAGCCCTATATAATAGGCAACACGCTCATACGCCCTACCTAACAGGCAATATGTACAAAAGTCCTACATAGTAGGCACCATCCAAAAAACCCTATATAGTTGGGCATTATACATAAGGTCCTGCATGATCAGGCACCCCGCAGTGGGTCTTATGAAAAAAGAGATTACATGAGCCTTAAAAAAGCCCACAGCATAATCAGATCCATATCAAAAGCCTCATCTAGAGAGCTATATGAAAATGGACATCGTAGTACCAAGTCTTGCGAAGACAGGAGTCGTATACCTCTAATCTCTTACCGGCAGAAGCCACCCTTTAAAAAGCCTTTATAACAAACAGGCAATATTTGTTAAAATTACCACAAATAATTCCCAACTACAAAAGATTTGTTAGAAATAAATTACATACATTTTTTAAGCCTCTTCCAAAGAGCATCTGAAATTAATTTTCTCAAACACTTACAGAATCCCGCGAGGATGAATACTACTCCAGATGCTGCTTCAAAAGAAGCTGGCCAAGCTACTGGAAATCCAGAAAATTCCCTACTTGGGAATAAAGGAAAAGACACTATGATGACCGAGGCCAGTGTCAACATGGAAGCTTAGTTTTCTCCAACCATGCTCCTCCAAATGAAAACACTCGTAGAAGGTGTAGTCGAGGGGGCTGTCGAGAAAAGGCTACATGCCTTGGGAGGAAGTACCAAAAATATAAATCCTTTGGGTGAAACTCAAGAGGGGGGAGGAAGTAAAAGCACTCCTCAGATGCAAAAGCAGAAGCCTGTAGCCTCAGGTGTCACGCGGAAATTGGCCACTAGTCTACCATTGATAGTTGCTGAACAAGAGGAGAGATTCCTTACTGGTTGGGAGTCCCCAGAGCCTGATGACAACCCTGAAGAGGGTATTGATCATGTGTGGGCCAAGAAATGTGCTCAACAGCAAAAGCAAATGAAGCTCTTAACTGAAAAAGTGGAAGAGCTGAAGAAGCAGAAGCAAGCCCCAGAGAGGACTTCGAAGGAAAACCTCTAGAACTTCTCCAGTCATAGAAGCGGAGGACCCACATCGGAGGCACCTTCTGTATATATTGACGAGAATAGCCCATTCTCAGTGGATATCCAGACAGATCCTATCCCTCATGTTGGTCCCGGTTTGTTATAGGAAAAATACGTAGAGGGGGGGGGGGGGGGGGGTGAATACGTATTTTGAAGTTTTTCAACTTCAAATTCCTTAACTCAGAGTATAAAGTAAAGTACTCTTTGATATACTGAGACCTAGCCGAGAGCTAGATCTGAAGCAATCACTAATCTCTTGACCTAAGCTTAGAGCTTGATCAAGAGTGAGACTTTACTCTTTGTACGGAATTCGGTGAGCTAAATCTTTCCTAAGTATTTGAAATCCAAGTTATGTTTGTTTAGATGCACGTGCAATGGATAATCAAAGTAAAGAGTTTAGGGTTAGAGAGATACGACACAAGGTTTATAGTGGTTCGGAGATAACGCTCCGACGTCCACTTGTTGCACTCGGCAACAATTCTTTTCACTCAAGAACTTGAAGATTACGGGCTGTTCAAAAGCCTAGTCAAGATCGAGCTTCACTCGCTTGGATCTGACAGACACTGGGTGATTCCGGGTTCACACCAAAAACCTAAACAGGACTGGAAGCTTCACTCGCTTCAGTCCGAACGACAGGGAGATTGCGGGCTCTCCTTATAGCCTAGTTTCGATCGAGCTTTACACAAACGATGTAAGTGCAAGCTTGGATCTAGACTCTATGATCGAGGCTTCTACAATCGATGAAAGTAGGGCCTTGGATCAAAACAACCTAACGACGACGAACACAAAAACCTAACGAACAGATTTAGGGTTTTTGGTTTACGACGACACACTATGAAGAACTCTTTACAATAAGTGTAAAGATGGCTAGAGCTCTTCTTCTAAGCTTGGATATGGAATGGGCTTAGACTCTAAGTGTGAAGGTTGCGAAGACGAGTTCCGATGAGACTGGAACTCGGAGAATACTTGGAAACAAAGACTCGAAGATTGCTCTAAGGCTGGGAGTGTTTGTTTGCAGTAGGCTCGAATGCTCAGGAAGTGTTCTGCTTCTCTTCGTCTTCATCCTTCACTATTTATAGGCGGAGGGATGACGAGATCCGTTGCTTGGTTGGTGGCTTTGTCCCTCCTCCTCTCGACAGTACTTGCACAGGCTGGCTGCTTTTCAGACGCGCAGTTTTGGCTCTTTGCCGAATTTGGCTAAGTTCCAATTTCAACAGTAACTGGAGCGAGCCAGTACTGTTGCGGCGCCCTTGTCGGCCTGGTAGTCAACTCCTCTGCTCCTCTCTGCGTTCGACACGTGGAGATCTCGTAATTAATGCGAAGATCTCTAGTTGACTGGAGTTCAAAATCGGAGCGGGAATTGGGCTATCGCTTTCTGGTAGGTAGAGGCTTGCTTTGCTTTGTAGTTATAGCGTCCACTTTGAGTTGAGTCACTTCGTAGTCATTCTGTAGTGAGTCGCTTGGGGAAGTAAAGTTCCCTTGTGACTGCCTTGGAAAATGTTGACCAGAGTTGACTCGCTTTGACTTTACACTGTAGCGCTCGCTTCGCTTCGCTTTGGCAGACTCGCTTTGAATCTACTGTAGCGCTCGCTTCGCTACGCTATCCTTCGGCACGCTTTACTTCAGCTCGCTAGACTCGCTTCGCTTTGGAAAACACACTCAAGCGAGTGGCCTTCACTTGAATTTTCTTCGATCTAAAATCTAAGCAAAATAAAGCCATCCTAATAGAGTAGGCTTAGAAAGATTTCTAACCTATTATCTACATCAAAAATGGGTCGCTTGGGAACAGAACGCTTTGGGGGTTTTGGGATCAAATCAAAACAACTATTTGACTCACTACGATGTGTCCCATAGTAGTTCCCCCTTAACATGTTCGTCCTTAACAATTCCCAACAATTTCCCCCTTTTTGATGATGCCAAAACCCAAAACAAATTCTTAGACTAAGAGATTTAGCCTACCTAACCGTGGAAGAAACTTCAAGCGAATGCTTCCTTAGCATTGTTCGTTTGAATTTTTTTTTTTTTTTTTGTTTCTTTCCCTTTTTTTTTTCGGTTAAGTTATTTGAGTTTTGTAGCATAAGGATAAAATATCCACAAAGCTAGTAAATAACACATGAGGAACAGAAATTTAAAATGGGATATATGAACGACAGTTCACAAAATAAGAAGCTTGAAACTCAAAGGTTTCCTGCAGCTTCATCCTCTTTCTCCTTCTTCTCTTCCTTTGTCACCTCCTCTGCCTTCTCCTCTTCCTCTGCCTCTAAGTCCTTCGCAATCATCTCTTCTGGAACAGTATATGCTCTGAAGACCTTCACTTCCAACGTTCCAACATTGTGAATACTTGGTCTCCTCCAAGTTTCTTCGAGTTTGAAGGCTTCATCAACTTCTGCATCGATGATGCTGCGATCTGGGACACTTGTGCCGGGCAGGAAGGGCATAGGGAAGTCCTTCTTAGCTGGCACCTTGCCGATTAGAGGCATGGGTTCTGCAAGCTCTGCAAGAGAGAAGACCTTCCGCCTGAACTTCTCATCGTAGGCACATAGGAAGTTGCTGAGCGCGCTGATTCTTGAGCATTGAGTCTGCAATGGCACTACCTCCCAATAGTAATATGCTTTGATGAATTTTTCTTTGTAGTATAGCCATAGCTCAAGTAAATCATCAGGGATGAACTGCTCGATCTCTCGGGCATCAGGATGCTCATTCTTGCGCACAACCAACTCCTCCTCTGATCGGCTGGACATCTGAGCTATAGTAGCATTGAACTTCATACTTTGCTCTGTGTTCCACTTCGGGAGCATGTCAGACAGTCGCCTCCGGATATATTGTTGCTCCTCTCTGCGCGGGTAGCGACCGGACTCGATCATCTCCGTAGTGGTCACATTGCAAGCATCTATCCAGGCTTGCTTTACACAAGCTTCCGATTCATCAGGCAGAAACGGGATGAAGGTGCTTCGAGTAAGAGCGGTCTGGATGAGTCTCACGTCACTGAAGTGTTCCTCGATCCGACCCTCGATGATTTGCAGACGTCTTTCATTGATTCTTTTCTCTTTCTCAGCTTCCTCCTTATTCTTTTCTCCTCGCTTCCTTCTCCTCTCCATTTCACCAGCTCTTGAAGCGATCGATTGCTTGATCTTTTGGCGCTTGGCCTCGGGATCGTCATCTCTAGATTCGGGGGCAGTTCGCTTCAAGACCTGTTTAGGTGCTGGTGGTGGAGGCATCTCCTTCTTCTTCTTTTCTGCTTCGGTAGGAGGGATGACTGCGGAGGCACTAGGAGTAATGGCTTTGCTGGGTGAAGTGGCTCCAGCAGTTGAAGAAGTAGCTCCTGCAAAATCAGAAATCAATGCAAGAGTTGAAGCGGCCAGGGGTGAAGCGGGCGCCTGGAACTGGGCAAGAGCCGTCAGATCGAATTGCGTCTCCATGTCGCGAGCTAGAGCCTCGTCTGCTCGGATTTGTGCCTCCCTCTGTTCCTTGGTAAGCACAACGACAGGAGGGTGAGTAGCAATTTAAGAGCCAAGTATTTTCTCTTCATTTGGCCTGCGGGGTTCTTCGGCAAGTTTGGCAAGTTCTTCTTCTGTAAGCTTTACTTTGCCCTTCTTTGCACGCTTCGCTCTCGCTTCATCATCCAACTCCTCTTCTATCTCCTTCTCCACTCCACTTCCTCCTTCAATCTCTAACCTCCTTTCCACACCACTTCCTCCAACTCCACCTTGTAACTCCAGGGATTCAGCATCTTTCTGCACAATACCTTCCCCCTTTTTGGCATCATCACTGCCGGGGGTTGGTGTGATCAACTTTCCTGTGACAGTCTGGCGAAGCTCCTCAAACTTATCAAACACGGCATGGAGCATCCTTTCAGTCCGTGTCGCGAAGACATGCTCTTCGGACAGTACCATCTCCGCCGTTTTGATCGAGATCTCTTCCAGCAAGTACTCGCACTGCTTTTCTCTCTCTCTGACCGAGGCCATCAGCCTCTCAAGCGATTCTACATTCCTGAAGCGAGCGGCCAGCTCCGCTTCGATCTCTGCGCGAATTTCCTTGTGCTCTTCCTCGATTGTGAGATTGAGGAAGTCTTGAGAAGCTTCGAGTTCGGCCTTCGCAGTAGCCAAACCGCTTTCCTGGCTGTTGAGAGTCACGCGAAGCTGGGCAGCTTCAATGATTTTGTAGGCAAGTTCACTGGCCTTCTGCTTGGCTTCATCAACTTGGATGGCCAGCTCTGCATGCTTTAGATCCATAGCTTGAGCACTCCTACGCCGGCTCTCAAGCTCCTTCAAATTAATCACATGCTCAAGCTTGAGATCTTTCATCTCCTGCTTGAGCTTGTCAAGGGCAGTCTTGGTCCTTGTCAGCTCGCTTCCCTTCATCACAAGATCTCCATCCTTCTTCTCTATCTCCTCCTTCAACTCCTTAACCTCCTTCTCCAGCTTCTTTTTCTCTTTGCCAACTGTGACGAGCTTGGCATTTACCTCCCTAAAGCGACTCCTTTCGGCATCAAGCGAGTCCTTGAGTTCGGTAAGATTTTTCTTCTGGTCTTCCACCAGCTTCACTTGCTCCTCCAGCACCCTCTCTTTCTCCTCCAACAGCTTCTCCTTCTCTTGCACCTTTTCCTCCAGCTCACCCTTTTTCCTGTCAAAATCTGCACGCAGATTATTGACTTCCTCCGCCTTTTTCTCTAACTCCACATCTTTCCTGGTGATCTCGCTTTGCAGGCTCGAGATCTCCGCATCCTTTACCTCCACCTCCTCCGCGTGCTCCCTTATCAAACGCCGCTCGTGGATGGTCGGGACACGCTCGGGGACTGTAGCGTCCGGATAGGCACGCTTCACTTTGGCGTCCAGCTTTTCCCAGAAGCTGGTTCCGGTGAGAAATGCATGGAAGCCATTCTCACCGATGAAGTCCAGGAGCTTTCCCTCCATCTTGATTAGGTCTTCTTCTGAAAAGGCTTTTAGCAGCTTGAAGACCTTGTAGTACTCGGTGCCGCGATAGGTAATGTATGTCAGGAAATCGACGATCTGGGTGAAGAAGTCGTCGGTCATCGGCACTGAGGAGTAGCGGGTCCTGAGGGTTTCAGCGGCCTGCTCTCTATCTCTCGCATATCTTGTGAGAGCATCCAGCTGTGTAGGGGTTTTGGAGATTTGGAACTGGGGAATGATGGATGTTTGGGCGGTATCGACTGTAGCTGCCGATGAGGTAGGTGACTGGGTTGGTGAGGTTTGGGTTTCAGATAATTGGATGGGTTCTGTAGCTGGCTGTGTTTGCTGGGTTTGGGTAGGTTGAAAAGTGGTATATGCAATAGATGGATCTGTGCTGAGAAGTGGGACAGTGGGGATTTGGAACGAAGAAGCTGATTCTTCTTCAAGAGGGGAGAGGGGGAATTTTTGGGTATGAGGTTGGGCGGATGAAGAGGCTTGGGGTTCTGGTATTTGGATTGTTTGTGTTTGAGTTTGTAGTGGGGGAGTTTGGGCTTTGATGGGTGAGGGTTGGGGTTGAGTCACTTCAACATCCTCAAGCGGCTTCTCCTCCGCCTCGCTTGACAGGATGAGTGAAGTGACTCGCTTCAACTTTTTCTTCCCTCGCTTGGGCGCAGCACGCTTCCCGGGTGAAGCGGCTCGCTTGGCTTGGGTCGCTTCAGCTTGCCTTTCGGCAACTGGTACTGCAACGGGCACTTCAACCTCGAGAAGTCCTAAATCTATCGGAATTTTCTTTTTCCTCCACTTGTCGTGGAACACAGAGAGCTTGTTGTAGACAGCAACGTTGGATTCAAGCCACACTTTGTCGGGGTAGCGTTCCTTCAGTGCGACAGAGAGTCTGGAGAAAAATTTCAGTTTCCCCTTGCGGAGAATTTGATCGGCGCTTCCCTTCACGAACGCAAAATCTTCAGCGGCTTCGTGAATTTGGTTGAGAAACCAACCATGCCAGTTGAATCTGGTTCCGGTGAGGCTGTCTACGATGATGGTGGTGGCGAACAGCTTCGTTTCTGACAGCGTATCCAGGGTTCCGACGTAGCACGCGATGCACTTCGAAAAGAGCTCGCAGATATGGTTGAAAGGGGCCTTCAAATTTGAACGGATACTGGCCTCCTTGTAATTTGGTTCTGCTCCGACGACGGCAAATCGACCATATTCGACTCCGGCCGAAAAACCCAACTCCAACAGGGAGTTTCCTCCTTCCCTCGGCAAGTCAAATACGTCGATGAGGTCGCTCAAATCCACCTCCACTGGCTTTCTGGTCTGTGGATCGGTGAATGAGGATGTATTTTGCTCTTTCCTCAAGTTCAGAAGGATTTCACCCACCGCTTTGGCCAAAATCTTTGACGGCACCGCCGTCACGAACTTCCATAGCCCGGCCGAGATCACGGCCCTACGGAAGAATCCATCTTCCTCGATGACGACTGGATCGAGATGAGGCTCGATGTTGATGTGTTTGTCGACTCCGGTGAGAAAGTGTTCCATAGTTTTTGAGTTTTGCTTCTTTCCCATGGTATGAAATTTGAGAGATTTTGAACGGAGATTTAACGACGAAAAACTGGGAATTTTAAGACTCGTGAGTTTGCAGAGAGTTTCAGTTCTTGCACAAGAATGACAAAGATTGAGAGTTGTGAAAATTTTCCCTGTTCTGCACAGCGTCTTTAAATAGAGGTAGAGTTCGGCTGACGTAGCAGGGGCAAGACAGTAAAATCGGTGAAGATCCTGTAGGTAGGCGGCGGACGCGCGGTGATGGATCTGATGTGTCCGGCGTCATCACAGTAAAAGTGAACCGCCAACTTGCACGTCGTCTCCACGTGGCCTGCTGCGATTCGTTTGTCTTATACGGCGTAGATCCAACAACGGCTACAAATTGGGGACTGTTAAGATTCGACGGCTGGATCTTCTCTGTCTTTTCCCGCTTCGAATTCAAAGTGTAGACCACGCGCCCGTTATTTTCGGCAGTACGTGAACCTGCATTTAATGCAAAGTAAAAAGTAAAATTGCACTCGAGTGCAGACAGCTCATACTCGCTTCGTACCCGCTTGCTTCGAGTTGGGCCGCTAGGCCTTGACTCGCTTTGAGAGGTACTCGCTTGAGTGACTGTTCCACACTCGCTTGCGATGGCTCGCTTGGAGTGACGTAGCACTCACTTGGCCATTTTGAAGCGACTGGAATAAGAAATGAAATTTCTTAACTTAAATTAAAATGTTTCTGACTAACATACTTCAAGGATAAACAAGAATGTTTTCCTCTTTGTATTTGTGTCAGATTCATTTCATATTTTCCACATAGTGAGTGAAGGTTTCTAGCACGCTTCAGCTCACTTAGTGTACTTAAAATTGAAACGCTTACTAGTCAATCTCACTTCGTAGGAGATTGATACCACTTATTGAAGACACCATTTGGACACCATTTGTTGGATCCACTTGATGAATTTGATTGAAGCTTCTTGATACCACCTGTTACTATTTGTTGGATGCTTCATCTTCTTGGCATTCATCTTCATGGCATTCATCTTCATGGCATTCATCTTCCTCTACGAATTAGAGCGTCCTCCATCGAAGTGAATGGGGGAGAGAATGAATATAGTACACAAGCTTACTACGACCCAGAGGTGAGCATCACGTAAGTGTACATATTCACGACGAATGGGGGATGAGTACAAGTCCTTATCTCAGAGCAGAAATGGACAGGATGACAATGAGAATGCTCTGACAAGACAATCTCGTATTTTACGCAGAAGCATGTCACCAGCCCTGCAACCTTTTGTAGAAAAAGGTAAACCTTCAAGCTTCCTTCTACAAGCTACAGAATGAACTTGCAATCGACTCGCTTGACCCAAGCTAGGGCAAATTGAAGCGATGCAAAATTCAGAGTGGGGGAGGAATGGATAGACATCCGGCAGCTCAACTTAATGAAGAGTGAGTAAGGATTGGATGTTTATCCACGATGAAGGAGATGAGAGGACTTGCTCCTCTTCGGCGGAAAGATGGGAAGAGGACACAAGGTCTAGGTGCCAGCCCTGCCTAAGCTTTCACCATTTTTACGTGGGAAGGCCCGATACAAGACCCCACAACCGTTACTAGAAACGGCACTTGCGAGTGTTTATACCCACTCGCTAGGAATCCTAGGCTAGGTATCAGCTAAACTTGCTCGCTTTGGAAGCAGCTTGCTCCGAGAGCAAACAATAGTTCCCCCTTAACCAATGGCTTAACAATTCCTGTAAGCGGGTAGGGAACGTCTTCCAACACTCTACCTTTCTCCACCTTATTTCTCCTTCTTCAAGCGAGTGGAATTTTGAAGTGACTCGCTTGAGTTGGTGAAGATCCGAAGCGAGTGACGCCCAAAAGAACAGACGACCACTCCTTCGTGCATCCTGGATCTAGCACTCTTCACCAGGGTCTAGCAACCCTAATTCCATGCATAGCTGATTGAAACGAGACTCAGCCAGAGGCTTGGTGAGGATATCTGCTCGCTGGAGATCAATATGTATTTTCTCGAGCTTGATATCCTTTTTCTCGACATGATCACGAATGAAGTGATGTCGGATTTCCACGTGCTTGCATCTGGTGTGAAGCACTGGATTTTGCGAGATGCAGATCGCACTGTTGTTGTCGCAGAATATTGGAATTTCATTCGCTTCAACATTGTAGTCCTTCAACTGCTGACGAAGCCATAGAATTTGAGAACAGCAGCTTCCAGCAGCCATATATTCGGCTTCAGTCGTTGAAGTAGCAACACTCGTCTGCTTCTTCGAAAACCATGAGATCAGCTTGCTTCCCAAGAACTGACAAGTGCCCGAAGTTGACTTCCTATCAATTCGGCACCCTCCATAGTCAGCATCTGAATATCCAGTGAGCTCCAAATTGTCCTCCGTTGGATACCACAGCCCCATGTTGACAGTGCCCTTCAGATATCGAAGAATTCTATTGACAGCTTCAAGATGGCTGTGCTTGGGATTGCTTTGGAAGCGAGCACATGCTCCAACTGCAAAAGCTATATCAGGCCTACTTGCAGTGAGATATAGAAGGGATCCGATCAAAGCTCGGTAGTCTGTAGCATCCACAGACTTCCCATCTAGGTCTGGCTCCATCTTCCAGTTCGTGTTCATCGGAATCTTCACAGCTTTGGCTTGCTGAACACCAAACTTGGCAAGCATATCTCGTGTATACTTAGCTTGATTGATGAAGATACCATCATCCTGCTGCTTCACTTGAAGACCTAGAAAGCATCTCATCAAGCCTATCATTGACATCTCATATTTGGTCTTCATGAGCTCTCCAAACTCCTCGCTAAGTGACTGGTTTGGTGATCCAAATATGATGTCGTCCACGTAGATCTGAACCCATAGCATATCCTCTCCATGATTGATGGTGAATAGGGTTCGATCTATCTTTCCTTTGTGGAATCCATTATCCACTAGGAATTGAGATAGGGTATCATACCAAGCTCTGGGAGCTTGCTTTAACCCATATAGGGCTTTCTTCAAGCGATACACCTTATTTCCCTGCTCGAAACCCGGTGGCTGCTCCACATACACCTCTTCCTTCAATTCACCGTTGAGGAAAGCGCTCTTCACATCCATCTGATAGACCTTGAATTTCTTGGCCGCTGCATAGGCTAGAAATAGTCTGATCGCTTCAAGCCGTGCCACTGGAGCGAAGGTCTCATCAAAGTCAATTCCTTCCTCTTGGTAGTAGCCCTTAGCGACGAGTCACGCCTTGTTCCTCACAACGTTGTGGTCCTCGCCCGTCTTGTTCTTGAACACCCACTTGGTGCCAATCACATGCTGGAATTTGGGACGATCCACGAGGTACCATACGTCGTTTCTGGTGAACTGGTTCACCTCCTCTTGCATGGCGATCACCCAATTGGAATCAGCTAGGGCTTCCTCCACGCTTGATGGCTCAATGTTTGAGAGAAAGCAACTGAACATTGCACTTTCTCCAAACACTTGACTTCTGGTCACTACAGCCTTTGATGGATCTCCAGTGATTCGACTTGGTGAGTGATCCTTGAGCCATGCACGCTTGGATCCACCAGCTTCGACTTCTTCTTCTTCTTCCTTGTCGCTCGCTTCACCTTCTGAAGTGACTGGATTGGGTAGTTGGCCTGCATTCGCTTCAGGAATCTTGGGGGCAGCTTCAACTTTTCCTTGGACGATCGGCTCGCTTGAGTCCTTGATTTCTTCATCATCCTCAAGCATGTCCCAAGTTGATGAATTAATGGGTTCCTCGCTTGTCTTTCCTTCCTTAGATTGAACCTGTTCCTGTGGAAGACTCAAAGAAGATTCATCAAATACGAAATGGGGTGATTCCTCCACAATTAGGGTTTTACAGTTGAACACTCTGTAAGCTTTGCTTGATGTAGAGTATCCTAAGAATATTCCTTCATCAGCTTTGCTTTCAAAAGCTTTCAACTGTGACTTCCCATTGTCATGGATGAAGACCCTACAACCAAAAATATGGAAATAAGATATGTTAGAAATTCTCCCTGTCCATATTTCATATGGTGTTTTGTCGTGCCGTTTGCAGAGAAGCGTTCGATTCTGCGTGTAGCATGCTGTATTGGCAGCTTCAGCCCAATACTTCATCGGAAGCTTCGAGTCTGCAATCATGGTTCGAACGGCTTCTTTGATGATTCGATTCCTTCTTTCAGCAACTCCATTCTGCTGAGGTGTGCGTGCTGAGGAAGTCTGATGTGCAATGCCATGCTCCGTGCAGTAAGCTTCAATGGTAGAGTTTAAGAACTCTGTGCCTTTGTCGGAGCGGATGGTCACAATCGCTTGATTCTTTTCCACAGTCAATCGCTTGAGCAGTTGTGGTAGCTTGGTCAGTGTCTCCTTCTTGCTGATGAGAAATACAACCCAAGTGTAGCGAGAGAAGTCGTCGACTACAACTAGAGTGTACTTCCTTCCATTCACACTAATTGGAGTGACTGGACCAAACAAATCCATATGAAGCAGCTCGGATGAAGCTTCTTCAAGACTGGTGAAGTGCTTCTTCGTCTGCTTTCCTCGTTGGCATGGTGAGCATGGATGGTCTTTAATAAAGACTTCATTCGGTATGCCTTGCACCAAACCTTTTCGAGCTAAGCGATTGATTGCTTTGAAGTTGAGATGGTTCAGGCGACGCTGCCATAGCCATTCTATCTCTGTAGTACTCCTTGCAACTAAGCACGTCTCCTCTTTGCAGCTGTCCCATTGTGCTATGTAGACATTCCTTTGTCTGACTCCAGTGAGCACAATCTGGGACGTGAGCTTGCTCTTCACAATGCACTTGTTGGAAATAAATTCCACCTTGTATCCATTGTCACAGAATTGTGAAATGGATAGCAAGTTAGAGACTTCTTCAATAGTGAGCTTTCCAACTTTCAGTGCGCCGTAACCTTTGGTGCTTCCTCGAGAGTTATCACCAAATGTAACGTGTGGACCCTTCTTCTCTATGTAGTCATGAAGTAGAGCTCTCATGCCGGTCATGTGTCTTGAACATCCAATGTCCAAGTACCAGATTTGATGACCCTCACTTGGCATGGGATCCACGGCGCTCACCTGCAATTAGACAGATTTTGGTACCCAAATCAGTTTGGGTCCTTGCAGGTTAGTTCCCTTAGGTACCCATACTTGCTTCACTCTCTTTTGAGAGGTACCTTATGCTTTGGGCTTCTCGACCTTTGAAAACTGTGACTTCAGCCTTAAAGCAGCTTCACACGTGCAGCAGTGTGTGCAAGAGGGGTAGCGGCTCGCTTGAGGCATACCTATGCTCTTACCTTTATGCTTATATCCTGAAGCGACTCGCTTCGGATTAGCTACAGGCTTAGAGACTGACTTAGGTTTTATAGTTTGTCGAAGCGACTCGCTTGGTTTTCTCGAAGCGGTCCAACTAGGGTTTTGAACCCGACTCGCTTGAGTAACCTTGGAAGTTTGAAGCGGCCTCTTTGGTGCTTCAAACTCTTCCCCCTCAACGTTAGTTCGGTTGGACCATCTCCAGTCCGAATAACGTGACACATAGACATTACTCCTTTTCTTGAAAGGGAGATCCTTTGTCTCTCGTGTCTCGGCCTAAGACTTAGAAGCATCAACTGGTTTCCCTTTACCTTTGGATTGGTAAGACTTAGCATTGTTAGTGCTAGGGACAGTTGAACTCTGCTTGCCCTTAGATTCAGCCCTTGAAGATATAGACATCTTCATTGGCTTCTTCTTAGGGTTCTCAGCCATTTGGCCTTTATCCTTGTTGGTGGTCGCTTTGGATGCAGTGGGTATTTCCAAAGTGACTGATGGTGTAGTGTTTGAGGCACCAACAAAGACAGTCGGCTTGGAAGGTCCACCCTCATATCCGAGTCCTCCCTTTCTATTAAAAGGTAGAAGCGAGCTCTCTAGTGCCTGCCTAGCATATGAGGCTTTGTTCAAGTTGGCAACTAGAGCGGATTGGGTTTCATACCTTCCTTCCAAGCTTTGATGTCTGGCGAAGAGATCCTCGAACTTACTAGTCATAGCCTTTAGATTAAGTTTGACTTGGTCAAGCTCAGTGGCTAGCTTTCGGTTCTCCTTCTCGCTTTGAGACAAAGCTTGTTTCAACATTTCGTGGTCGCTTGGCAGTTTAATGTGCTTGTCAAGCAACTCACTAAATGTAGAGGAATTAGCTTCCTCTTGGTGAGTGTGTGCAAGTGTAATTGAGCTAGGTGAGGGATAGATGAATACCTCTCCAGTCTCCTCGTCGGTGAGCGCCATGAGTTCAAGATCCTCTCCATCACTGGAGTTGGGATCTGTGAATGCATCTGAGTCGCTTGAGACATCTTCAGTTGAAGCGACCGGCACTTCACTCGCTACGAGCGCTCGCCTTGGAGCATCCCTCTTTGCTTTCAGTTCTTCTCGTTCTTTCGTACTCAGCTTCGGGCAGTCGGATTTGTAGTGGCCCATCTTGTGGCAATGGTAGCATTCCACTTCCATCATGTCCCTTGAGATCGGCTTTGTCGTCTCCTCTCTCTTCCCTTTTCCTTCTCGAGCATCAGTGCTCCTCCCTTTGTACTGTTTGTAGAATCTCTTGTATTTGCCCACTCGAGAGTTCATTTTGTTGAAGTTCTTAGATAAGAACGCAACATGTTCTTCCAGCTCTTCCCTCGTCATCTTGGCTAGCGACTGGTCGCTTGGCCCTTCAGCCGCATTGAACGCTACGCCTTTTGACGTCGTGGGAGCTTCATCCTCTTCGTTGAGGTTCATCCGATTCAGATCGAATTCATGAGCTTTGAGTTCGGAGAACAGAATATCCGGTGTGAGCTTCGATAGATCCTTGGTAGCTATGTACAGTTCCTTCATAGTCTGCCACTTCCTTGTGAGGGCTCGAACGATCTTCAGGTTCACTTCCTTGTCTGTGAGTTCCTTCCCATGTGAGTTGAGAGTTGCAGTGATGTTGGTGACTTTCAGCTCGAAGGCGTCGATGGATTCTCCTGGCTTCATTATCAAGCTTTCAAACTCCCGCATTTGTACGGCGAGTTTGTTCTCTTTGATTTTGTCTGTGCCTTGAGAAATGAGAGCTAGGGTTTTCCACATTTGTTTCACCGTTGCGTACTTCCTTATCCGTGGTAGATAGGCGTCCGACACGGTGCTCTGCATCGTGTGGCGTGCGATCTTATCGAGGTTGGTGACTTTGTAGTCGTTGGCATTGTAGTCGTCCTTGTCCTTCTCCACGTAGGTTTGTCGAACATAGGCAGCCCGACCTTCAGCAGCTGGGACATTCTCAGAGACAGCCTTCTTGATTTCGATCGGCCCATCTTCAATGACCTCGCACATCCGGTCATGGATGGAACACAAGAAGCTCTCAACGCGAAAACTCCAGGTCTCATAGCCTTCAATGGAAAACTGTGGAAGACTAGAAGCATTGTATGTAGACATAGCAAACCGTCAGTAGAGATGCAGTATGCGTGAGTGAGGTTTTGATGCACTTAGGAAAACAGGATCCGGTTGAGTGAGACAACGTGAAGCGAGTGGGGACTCGCTTAGGATATGCAATGCAGAGGCTCGAAAGAACCGCTGCTCTAATACCACTTGTTGGTCCCGGTTTTTTATAGGAAAAATACGTAGAGGGGGGGGGGGGGGGGTGAATACGTATTTTGAAGTTTTTCAACTTCAAATTCCTTAACTTAGAGTATAAAGTAAAGTGCTCTTTGAAATACTGAGACCTAGCCGAGAGCTAGATCTGAAGCAATCACTAATCTCTTGACCTAAGCTTAGAGCTTGATCAAGAGTGAGACTTTACTCTTTGTGCGGAATTCGGTGAGCTAAATCTTTCCTAAGTATTTGAAATCCAAGTTATGTTTGTTTAGATGCACGTGCAATGGATAATCAAAGTAAAGAGTTTAGGGTTAGAGAGATACGACACAAGGTTTATAGTGGTTCGGAGATAACGCTCCTACGTCCACTTGTTGCACTCAGCAACAGTTCTTTTCACTCAAGAACTTGAAGATTACGGGCTCTTCAAAAGCCTAGTCAAGATCGAGCTTCACTCACTTGGATCTGACAGACACTGGGTGATTCCGGGTTCACACCAAAAACCTAAACAGGACTGGAAGCTTCACTCGCTTCAGTCCGAACGACAGGGAGATTGCGGGCTCTCCTTACTGCCTAGTTTCGATCGAGCTTTACACAAATGATGTAAGTGCAAGCTTGGATCTAGACTCTATGATCGAGGCTTCTACAATCGATGAAAGTAGGGCCTTGGATCAAAACAACCTAACGACGACGAACACAAAAACCTAGCGAACAGATTTAGGGTTTTTGGTTTACGATGACACACTATGAAGAACTCTTTACAATAAGTGTAAAGATGGCTAGAGCTCTTCTTCTAAGCTTGGATATGGAATGGGCTTAGACTCTAAGTGTGAAGGTTGCGAAGACGAGTTTCGATGAGACTGGAACTCGGAGAACACTTGGAAACAAAGACTCGAAGATTGCTCTAAGGCTGGGAGTGTTTGTTTGCAGTAGGCTCGAATGCTCAGGAAGTGTTCTGCTTCTCTTCGTCTTCATCCTTCACTATTTATAGGCGGAGGGATGCCGAGATCCGTTGCTTGGTTGGTGGCTTTGTCCCTCCTCCTCTCGACAGTACTTGCACAGGCTGGCTGCTTTTCAGACGCGCAGTTTTGGCTCTTTGCCGAATTTGGCTAAGTTCCAATTTCAACAGTAACTGGAGCGAGCCAGTACTGTAGCGGCTCCCTTGTCGGCCTGGCAGTCAACTCCTCTGCTCCTCTCCGCGTTCGACACGTGGATATCTCGCAATTAATGCGAAGATCTGTAGTTGATTGGAGTTCAAAATCGGAGCGGGAATTGGGCTATCGCTTTCTGGTAGGTAGAGGCTTGCTTTGCTCTGTAGTTATAGCGTCCGCTTTGAGTTGAGTCACTTCGTAGTCATTCTGTAGTGAGTCGCTCGGGGAAGTAATGTTCCCTAGTGACTACCTTGGAAAATGTTGACCAGAGTTGACTCGCTTTGACTTTACACTGTAGCGCTCGCTTCGCTTCGCTTTGGCAGACTGGCTTTGAATCTACTGTAGCACTCGCTTCGCTACGCTATCCTTCGGCACGCTTTACTTCAGCTCGCTAGACTCGCTTCGCTTTGGAAAACACACTCAAGCGAGTGGCCTTCACTTGAATTTTCTTCGATCTAAAATCTAAGCAAAATAAAGCCATCCTAACAGAGTAGGCTTAGAAAGATTTCTAACCTATTATCTACATCAAAAATGGGTCGCTTGGGAACAGAACGCTTTGGGGGTTTTGGGATCAAATCAAAACAACTATTTGACTCACTACGATGTGTCCCATAGTAGTTCCCCCTTAACATGTTCGTCCTTAACAATTCCCAACACCTCATAATTTTAAAACAGTCTCTTGCGAATATCAAGGGAAAAGCGACCACGAAGAACATCTGATGAATTTTGAAAGCTTATGCCTTCTTCACCAATATTTGGAGGGCGTTAAATGTAGAGTATTCCTTACTACTCTCTCTGGAATTGCGCAACATTGGTTTAAGCAGTTACCAAAAGCCTCTATTCACTCCTTCATGGATCTGAGGGATGTTTTCTTGCAACAGTTTGTTAGCGCCAAAAGAACTACTAGAAATTCCTTACACCTAACAACTATCAAGCAAGGTGCCAATGAAAGTCTGAGAGATTATATGACGCATTTCAACGAGGCCGTCCTGAAAATTCCAGGAGTAGAGTCGAGGTTAAAAGTACATGCCTGTGTAGATGGCTTGAAACCGGGGCAGTTCTTTGCTTTTCTCATCAAGAAAGAGGCTACTTCATTCGAAGAACTGTTAACAAGGGTCCAAAAATACATCCATATGGAGGAGGCCCTAAGCAGCAAGAGAGCTGAGCTGGCTTCTCAAAAAGAAAAGAAGCCCGAAGACAGGAAAAGAGCAGCCCCAGATGCTAGGAGAATCGACCAAAATGAGCGGTTCCTGAGGCCATTCACTCATCTGATTAAACAGCCTGATGATTTGTTCGAAATAGTCATGAAGAAACCAGGAGTGCAGATCCCTGTAGGGCATAAAAATCCCCCGAGGAAACCACCCTCCGACAAGTTCTGCAGGTTCCACAATGATTACGGACACATGACCAATGAATGCAGAAATCTGAAAATAGCTATTGAAAAATTGATTCAGGAGGGGGAGCTCCTGGAGTAAGTCAAAAAAGAGAGTGATCAAAACAAAAAGAGAAAAAAGGCGGAAGATAAAACGCCCGAAGCAGAAGAGGTATTGGCATGTAAAGGGGTTATCAATATGATATACAAGAGTCATGCCAAAGAAGATAGCTCATCAACCACGGAAGAGTGAATACCATTCCATAGGAGGGAGAAAAAGAACAGGGTCAAGGGTACCTTTTTTCAATGCTCTATTTCTTAGTTTTATAGTATATGGAAAAATCGAACTAAGTCCCTAAAGTCAAAGGGGCATTTTTTGAAAAACACTACCCAAGATAAGGTATAATTCCTCCGACTCCTTATACCTCACTTGGGGGGGGGGGGGGGGGGGGAGTAGGGAGTATTCCCCTAGTAGTTATATCTACATCCCATTATCTTAAAATGCTTTTTCAATATTTATGTTACATTGCCTATGAAGGCAACAGGTAAGAACAAGATGAAAAGTCATATACCCATAAAAATAAAAAAGGATCATGCCGACAAAAACAGAAAGCAGATTCTAAAAGATAAAAATATGCCAGTTATCCAAAAACTCAGAATAAGATCTAGAGCAGAAGCAAAAAAGATTTGTTTCAAAACATCAGTCGGCATAGATAGGAAGTCGATAAAGGAATTCTAGCTCTGAGCAGAAGGCTCAGTAGCATCAGAATTGAACAAATTAGCCACAAATCGATCAGCAGCATCCTGGTTGGGGTCTGTAGAAACATCCTGAATGGGGCCAGTAGCAGCATCCCGAGCAAGCCCCGTAAGATCCTCGGAGGGGGAGACAGTAGTATATCAACAGTAGAAGGGACTACAGGAGGATCATGAGTAGTAGAGGACTCCTCATTGATCTGCCCAGTTCCAGAAGCAGGGATACTAGCTTCGGCTGTTCCCTCCACTTGGATCTCTGCAGAAGGAGTAGTGGAAATTTTCCCGGGACCATTGAGAGAGGCAGCTTGATCAGCCAAAGTGCGTATGTCGCTGTCAGACTCTGTATCTGAGGAATCAGAAGAAAGCCACTCGGGAGAAGAAGTCTCAAAGGGAAGCTCGCATCTGGGTAGGAGTAAATCGGGAGACTATCTTTCCTAAAGAATAAGTAAAAATATCATGCAATGGTAAATTATAAAAATAAACAAGTCAAGGGAATTGCTGGTCCATAAGCACAAACAATGCAGATGCAAATAAGAAAGGAGTCCTCAGACCATAAAACAATACCTCTTCAAAAACTCTCTTCAGGAGCCTCTGGGCTTCAGCATCAGAAAGATAGGTTTGAATACGAGGAGAGCCCCAAGAAGGCGATGGCTCCAAATGATCATGAGGGCGATGAAGGATGTCAGCCGCCTTCCGAAACACTCGGAGATACCAAGGGTTCTGCTCACTGATCTTACGATTAATAGCTAGGGTCTCAGGTGCCCGACTGAAGGCTTCTACGATAGGACCCAAACCCACAGATGCGGCCTTCTCAGGAACGCCCAACATCTTGCAACATTCAAATACAGACTTCGCCGCCCATTCGGAAAGAGGTTCGGTCATCCTAACCCAGAAGCAGAGAGTGTGGATATAAGCCTCGGGCAAGTGATTAATTAAGTAATCAAGGAAGGTCTGCCCGTAAGGGGTAAGAAGAAGCAGGGAGCGGCAACTCATCACGCCCCTAATGAGGCCTTGTTCCAGCCCCCCCCCCCCCCTTAGGCCCTCAGCTTGAGAAGAAGCCTTCACTTGTGCCAACTCTTGCTCGTGTTGCCTTTTAAGCTGTTCCACTTTTGCAAAGCGGGCATCATGTGCCCCTGCTAGTTGTATGACAGAAGCCGTTAAGGCCTCGTGAAAATCCTTTGCTTGTCGAGCATAGGAAGCAGAGCTAACCCGAAGCTGGGAAATTTCTTTTTCTTGGGCCTGGAGATAGGTCTCCCTATCTTGATCTTTCTTCTTCAATTCGGATAGCTCCTTCTCAAGCTTCGTTTTCTGACTCTGGAGAGTTTGAAGAGCCTCGTATTGGCGAGCTCTTTCCTGGAGGCGACACACTTCAGCCTGAAGTTTCTTTTCCTCTTTCTCCACGTGAGAATGATGAACGTATAAATTGTCATAGGCTAAAGCACGGATGCCTAGCATAGATCTACAAGTAGCAGCCTGAAAAGAATATAAGCAGTTAATGTAAATATCACTAGTACTTCCCTATCCGGAAAAAGAAAATGAATAAGCTAAAATATACCTGTAATTCGAGGCTAGCGGCCCTTTTCAATAAAAAATCAGAGGGTTGAGCCTCTACCATCCGCCAGTCTTCTTCGCGGGGAATGCTGTCTAGGATCATAGCAGCCAAACCCCCATCTATGGCGTTGATCATCCCAGGAAAGGAGACGCTTGCATCCCTCCCTTGAGTGGTGGAGGGAGGAACGTCTAAGCCTTTCTGACGAAGAGAATGGATGAAGGCCAAAGAGCTAGTGGAAGACGAGGAGAGACAGGGCTGAGAAGCCTGAGCCTCTCTCTGAGGACGATAGGGGTTGATGCTGGCAAACGTAGCTAAAGGGTTTAAGGCCTGAACCTGAGAATCCCGCTCAGTTAGAGTAGGGAATCTGGAAACGGTGGAATCCAAGGGTGAAAGGATCATGGCTCCTGAGATGGAGCTAGGTACCATTGAGCTGGATTCATATTGTCCCTTCTTAGCGAAGAGGGAAGGGGGAGAGGATCCTTTTCTCTTACCAGAAGAAGGGGGAGGGTTCATCGAGGTGGCCCTCAGGTCCTGCATGAAGGTGGGAGAAGCCTCTGTAGCCGACAGGTCTTGACCTGATGAGGAAAAGCCAAAACCCTCCGCAGCAGGACGGGTGATAGAGAGAGGGGAAGGGGGAGCAAGACCCTCTGCATCCATCATTGGCCCCGATTCAGTAGAAGCAGGGGTCAAGCCTCGAGATGATAGGGGCAAAGAGTCCTCAGGCTCTGGAGGAGTAGAGCTAATAACGGAAGGAGGAATGGAGTCAAGGGAAACTTTGCTTTTTCCCTTCCGTTGAGCTGTTGCCTTTGATTGAGAGGTAGAAGAAGCATCTGTTCCCCGTGGGGGTTTGGGCAAGTTGGCAAAACCTCTTGCAAGCGAAGAGAAGGCTTCACGCTCAGCTGTGGAAGCCTCCTTAACAAGACCAGGAGCCCCATCATTAGGGCCAGCTTCGGCAATTATCCGCTGAAGTTTATCAAATGCTTTCTTCTTCAAGTTTTGTTTGGAGACGTCCATTCCGATATACATTGAAAAGATTAATATTGCTCATATACCTAACAAAAGATACACGAAAAATTGAAAAACAGCGGTGTTGCGAATTGTTAAGGATTACATGTTAAGGGGGAACTCATATGGGACACTTTGAAGTGAGTGAAATACTTGTTTTGATTTGATCCCAAAACCCCAAGTATCCTATTCCCAAGCGACCCAATTTGATGTAGAAAATAGGTTAGAAAATTTTCTAAGCCTATACTGTTAGGATGGCTTTGTTTTTAATTTAGTCACTTTGGTTTTTAGACTGCAGAAAATTCAAGTGAAGGCCACTCGCTTGAGTATATTTTCCAATCGAAGCGAGTCTACCCAGCCAAAGTGAAGCGTGCTGAAGAATATCGTAGCGAAGCGAGCGCAACAGTAGATTCAAAGCGAGTCTGCCCAAGCGAAGCGAAGCGAACGCTACAGTAACAAGCCAAAGCGAGTCAACACGGGTCAACTAATACTAAAGCAGTTACTCGGGAAATTTATTTTTAAGTACTCGCTACAGTATGACCCTGAAGCGACTCACTTCAAGCGGACGCTACATCTCTAAAGCAAAGCGAGCCCCTACCTAACAGAAAGCGACATCTTGATTCCCCGCTCTTATTTTGAACTCCAGTCAACTGGAGATCGTCGCATTAATTGCGAGATCTCCACGTGTCAAATGAGGAGAGGAGCAGCGGAGTTGACTGCCAGGCCGACAAAGGCGCCGCTACAGTACTGGCTCGCTCCAGTTACTGTTGTATTTGGAACTTAGCCATTTTCGGCAAAGTGCCAAATCTGCACGCCTGAAAAGCTGTTCGCCTGTGCAAGTACTGTCGATAGGAGGAGGGACAAGGCCACTTACCAAGCAACGGATCTCGGCCAAACCTCCGCCTATAAATAGTGAAGGATGAAGACGAAGAGAAGTAGAACACTACTTGAGCATTGAGCGCCTACTGCAAACAAACACTCCCAGCCTTTGAGCAATTCATCGAGTCTTTGTTTCCAAGTGTTCTCCGAGTTCCAGTTTTCATCGGAACTCGTCTTCGCAACCTTCACACCGAGAATTCTAAGCCCATTCCAAATCCAAGCTTAGAAGAAGAGTTCTAGCCTTCTTTGCATTCATTGTAAAGAACTCTTCATTAGCGTGTCTCTGTCGAAACAGAAAACCCTAACCTAAGTTTTAGGTTTTGTGTGTTCGTCGTTAGGTTGTGTTCGATCCAAGGTTCTACTTTCATCGATTGTAGAAGCCTCGATCATAGAGTCTAGATCCAAGCTTACACTTTCATCAAGTGAAGCTCGATCGAAGCTAGGTTGTAAGGAGAACCCGTAATCTCCCTGTCGTCGGGCTGAAGCGAGTGAAGCTTCTAGTCCAGTTCTAGATCTTATGTGGTGAACCCGTAATCACCCAGTCTTCGTCAGATCCAAGCGAGTGAAGCTCGATCTCGACATAGGCTTTTGAAGAGCCCGTAATCTTCATGTTCTTGAGTGAAGAGAACGAGTTGCCTAGTGCAACAAGTGGACGTAGGAGTTTCATCTCCGAACCACTATAAATCGCTGTGTCGTATCTCTAACCCTAATCTCTCTATTTACTTGTTGTTTGATTATTCATTGCACAAACATTTAAACAAACATAAACTGAGATTTCAAATACTAAGGAAAGATTTAGCTCACCGAAATTCCGCATATAGAGTAAAGTCTCACTCTTGATCAAGCTCTAAGCTTAGGTCAAGAGAGTTGTGAATACTATAGATCTAGCTCACAGCTAGGTCCTAGTTGTTCAAGCAAGCACTTTACTTAGTACTCTGAGTTTGAGGAACTTGAAGTTGAAAAACTTCAAAACACGCATTCACCCCCCCCCCCCCCCCCCCCCCTGTGCGTGTTTTTCCTCTTACAAACCGGGACCAACAAGTGGTATCAGAGCAGCGGTTCTTTCGAGCCTCTGCTTTGCATATCCGAAGCGAGTCCCCACTCGCTTCACGTTGTCTCATTGAACCGGATCCTTTTTCCTAAGTGCATAAAACCCTCACCCACGCATACTGCATTACTGCTGATAGTTTGCTATGTCTACATACAGTGCATCGAATTTTCCACAGTTCTCTATCGAAAGTTACGAGGCATGGAGCTTTCGAGTAGAGAGCTTCCTCTGCTCCATCCACGACCGGATGTGGGAAGTGATAGAGGAAGGACCAATCGAGATTAAGAAAGCTATCTCTGTTGATGTTCCAGCTGCAGAAGGTCGTCCTGCTCACGTCCGGCAGACGTATGTCGAGAAGGACAAGGACGAGTACAATCCTAACGACTTCAAGATCGCCAACCTTGATAAAATCGCATGCCACACGATGCAGAGCATTGTGTCGGATGCCTATCTACCAAGGATTAGGAAGTGTGCGATGGAGAAAGAAATGTGGGAAACCCTAGCCCTCATTTATCAAGGAACGGACAAGATCAAAGAGAACAAGCTTGCCGTACAAATGCGGGAGTTTGAAAGTCTGATAATGAAGCCAGGAGAGTCCATCGATGCCTTCGAGCTGAGAGTTACCAACATCATTGCTACTCTCAACTCACTTGGGAAGGAACTCACAGAACAAGGAGGTGAATCTGAAGATTGTTCGAGCTCTCACGAAGAAGTGGCAGACAATGAAGGAGCTGTACCTAGCTACCAAGGATCTGTCAAAGCTCACGCCGGAGATCCTGTTCTCCGAGCTCAAAGCCCATGAATTCGATCTGAATCGAATGAACCTCGACGATGAGGATGAAGCTCCCACGACGTCAAAGGGCGTAGCTTTCAAAGCTGCTGAAGGGCCAAGCGACCATTCGCTAGCCAATATGACGAGGGAAGAGCTGGATGAACATGTTGCGTTCTTATCCAAGAACTTCAACAAAATGAACTCTCGGGTGGGCAAATACAAGAGATTCTACAAGCAGTACAAAGGGAGGAGCACTGATGCTCGAGAAGGAAAAGGGAAAAGAGAGGAGACGACAAAGCCGATCCCACGCGACATGATGGATGTGGAGTGCTACCACTGCCACAAGATGGGCCACTACAAATCTGACTGCCCAAAGCTAAGTGCCAAAGAACGTGAGGAACTGAAGACCAAGAGAGATGCTCCCAGGCGAGCGCTAGTAGCGAGTGAAATGCCGATCGCTTCAACTGAAGATCTATCAAGCGACTCCGATGCATTTACAGATCCTAACTCAAGTGAGGGAGAGGATCTGGGACTCATGGCTCTCACCGACGAAGAAACTGGGGAGGTATTCTTCTACCCTTCAATCACTTCAATTACACTGGCACACACCGATCAAGAGGAAGTGCATTCCTCGACAAGGAGTGAGTCACTTGACAAACACAATAAACTGTCAAGCGACTACGAAGTGTTGAAACAAGCTTTGTCTCAAAGCGAGAAGGAGAACCGAAAGCTAGCCACTGAGCTTGACTAAGTCAAACTTAACTTAAGGGCTATGACTAGTAAGTTCGAAGATCTCTTCGCTAGACATCAAAGCTTGGAAGGAAGGTATGAAACCCAATCTGCTCTAGTTGCCAACTTGAACAAAGCTTCATACGCTAGGCAGGCACTAGAGAGCTCGCTTCTACCTTTTGGTAGAAAGGGAGGACTCGGATATGAGGGTGGACCTTCCAAGCCTACTGTCTTTGTTGGTGCCTCAAACACGACACCATCAGTCAGTTTGGATGTGCCTACTGCCTCCAAAGCGACCACCAACAAGGATAAAGGCCAAACGGCTGAGAACCCTAAGAAGAAGCCAATGAAGATGTCTATATCTTCAAAGGCAGAACCTAAGGGCAAGCAAAGACCAACTGTCCCTAGCACTCACAATGCTAAATCTTATCAATCCAAAGGTAAAGGGAAAACAGTTGTAGCTTCTAAGTCTCAGACCAAGACACCAGAGACAAAGGATCTCCCTTTCAAGAAAAGGAGTAATGTCTATGTGTCACGTTATCCAGACTGAAGATGGTCCAACCGGACTAACGTTGAGGGGGAAGAACTTGAAGCACCAAAGAGGTCGCTTCAGATTCCCAAGGTTTCTCAAGCGAGTCGGGTTCAAAACCCTAGTTGGACCGCTTTGAGAAAACCAAGCGTGCCGCTTCAACAGACTGTAAAACCTAAGTCAGTCTCTAAGCCCGTAGCTAATCCGAAGCGAGCCGCTTCAGGATACAAGCAAGTGGGTAAGAGCATAGGTATGCCTCAAGCGAGCCGCTACCCCTCTTGCACACACTGCTGCACGTGTGAAGCTGCTTTAAGGCAGAACTCACAGTTTTCAAAGGTCGAGAAACCCAAAGCACAAACTACCTTTCAAAAGAAAGTGAAGCAAGCGTGGGTACCTAAGGGAACTAACCTGCAAGGACCCAAACTGATTTGGGTACCAAAATCTGTCTAATTGCACGTGAGCGTCGTGGATCCCATGCCAAGTGAGGGTCAACAAATCTGGTACTTGGACAGTGGATGTTCAAGACACATGACCGGCATGATAGCTCTACTTCATGACTACATAGAGAAGAAGGGTCCACACGTTACTTTTGGTGATAACTCTCGAGGAAGCACCAAAGGATATGGCGCACTGAAAGTTGGAAAGCTCACAATAGAAGAAGTCTCCTATGTGGAAGGACTTAAGCACAACTTGCTATCCATTTCACAATTCTGTGATAAAGGATACAAGGTGGAATTTATTTCCAACAAGTGCATTGTGAAGAGCAAGCTCATGTCCCAGATTGTGCTCACTGGAATAAGACAAAGGAGCGTCTACATAGCACAATGGGACAGCTGCAAAGAGGAGACGTGCTTAGTCGCAAGGAGTGCTACAGAGATAGGATGTCTATGGCACCGTCGCTTGAACCATCTCAACTTCAAAGCTATAAATCGCTTAGCTCGAAAAGGTTTGGTGCAAGGCATACCAAATGAAGTCTTTGTTAAAGACCATCCATGCTCACCATGCCAACGAGGGAAGCAGACGAAGAAGCACTTCGCCAGTCTTGAAGAAGCTTCATCCAAGCGAGTGCTCGAGCTGCTTCATATGGATCTGTTTGGACCAGTCACTCCAGTTAGTGTAAATGGAAGGAAGTACACTCTAGTTGTAGTCGACGACTTCTCTCGCTACACTTGGGTCGTATTTCTCTTCAACAAGAAGGAGACAATGACCAAGCTACCACAACTGCTCAAGCGACTAGCTGTGGAAAAGAACCAAGCGATTGTCACCATCCGCTCCGACAAGTGCACAGAGTTCCTAAACTCTACCATTGAAGCTTACTGCACGGAGCATGGCATAGCACATCAGACTTCCTCAGCACGCACACCTCAGCAGAATGGAGTTGCTGAAAGAAGGAATCGAATCATCAAAGAAGCCGTTCGAACCATGATTGCAGACTCGAAGCTTCCAATGAAGTATTGGGCTGAAGCTGCCAATACAGCATGCTACACACAGAACCGAACGCTTCTCTGCAAGCGGCACGACAAGACACCATATGAAATATGGACAGGGAGAATTCCTAACATATCTTATTTCCATATCTTTGGTTCTAGGGTCTTCATCCATGATAATGGGAAGTCACAATTGAAAGCCTTTGAAAGCAAAGCTGATGAAGGAATATTCTTAGGATATTCTACATCAAGCAAAGCTTACAGGGTATTCAATTGTAAAACCCTAATTGTGGAGGAATCACCCCATGTCGTATTTGATGAATCTTCTTTGAGTCTTCCACAGGAACAGGTTCAATCTAAAGAAGGAAAGTTAAGCAAGGAACCTATCAACTCTCTGACTTGGGACTTGCTTGAGGATGATGAAGAAATCAAGAGCTCAAGCGAGCAGGTTGCCCAAGGAAAAGATGAAGCTGCCCCCAAGATTCCTGAAGCGAGTGCAGGCCAAGCACCCAATCCAGTTGCTTCAGAAGGTGAAGCGAGCGACCAGGAAGAAGATGAAGATGAAGCTGGTGGATCTAAGCGTGCGTGGCTCAAGGATCACTCACCAAGTCAAATCATTGGAGATCCATCCAAGGGTGTAGTGACCAGAAGTCAAGTGTTTGTAGCGTAGCGAAGCGAGCGCTACAGTAGATTCAAAGAGAGTCTGCCAAAGCGAAGCGAAGCGAGAGCTACAGTGTAAAGTCAAAGCTAGTCATCTCCGGTCAACATTTTCCAAGGCAGTCACTAGGGAACTTTACTTCCCAAGCGACTCGCTACAGAAAGCCTACGAAGTGACTCAACTCAAAGCGGACTCTACAACTTCAAAGCAAAGCGAGCCTCTACCTATCAGAAAGCGACAGCACAATTCCCGCTCCGATTTTGAACTCCAGTCAACTAGAGATCTTCGCATTAATTGCGAGATCTCCACGTGTCGATTGCGGAGAGGAGCAGCGGAGTTGACTGCAAGGCCGACAAGGGCGCCGCAACAGTACTGGCTCGCTCCAGTTACTGTTAAGTTTGGATCTTAGCCATTTCCGGCAAAGAGCCAAAACTGCGCGTCTAAAAAGTAGCCAGCCTGTGCAAGTACTGTCGAGAGGAGGAGGGACAAGGCCACCAACCAAGCAACGGATCTCGGCATTCCTCCGCCTATAAATAGTGAAGGATAAAGACGAAGAGAAGTATAACACTTCCTGAGCATTCGAGCGCCTACTGCAAACAAACACTCCCAGCCTTAGAGCAAACTTCGAGTCTTTTTTTCCAAGTGTTCTCCGAGTTCCAGTCTCATCGGAACTCGTCTTCACAGCCTTCACACTTAGAGTCTAAGCCCATTCCATATCCAAGCTTAGAAGAAGAACTCTAGCCATCTTTGCATCTACTGTAAAGAGTTCTTCATAGTGTGTTCGTCATATACCAAAAACCCTAACCCTAAGTTCTGTTGTTAGGTTTTTGTGTTCGTCGTCAGGTTGTTTCGATCCAAGGCCCTACTTTCATCGATTGTAGAAGCCTCGATCATAGAGTCTAGATCCAAGCTTGCACTTACATCGTTTGTGTAAAGCTCGATCGAAGCTAGGCTGTAAGGAGAGCCCGCAATCTCCCTGTCATCGGACTGAAGCAAGTGAAGCTTCCAGTCCAGTTTAGGTCTTAGTAGTGAACCCGTAATCACTGCGTCGTTCGTCAGATCCAAGCTAGTGAAGCTCGATCTCGACCAGGCTTTTGAAGAGCCCGTAATCTTCAAGTTCTTGAGTAAAGAGAACGTGTTGCCGAGTGCAACAAAGTGGATGTAGGAGCTTCATATCCGAACCACTATAAATATCGTGTCGTATCTCTCTAACCCTAAACTCTTTATTTTCCTTGTTTGATTATACATTGCACTTGCATTTAAACAAACATAACTTGGAACTTTTAATTACTTAGGAAAGATAATAGCTCACCGAATTCCGCACTAAGAGTAAAGTCTCACTCTTGATCAAGCTCTAAGCTTAGGTCAAGGGAATCGTAATTACTTTAGATCTAGCTCTCGGCTAGGTCTTAGTATTTCAAAAGAGCACTTTACTTCATACTCTGAGTTAAGGATTTGAAGTTGAAAAACTTCAAAATACGTATTCACCCCCCCTCTATGTATTTTTCCTATAACAAACCGGGACCAACATATCCAGCTGAAGATAATCTGGAGCTCACTGGATATTCAGATGCTGACTATGGAGGATGCCGTGTTGATAGGAAATCAACGTCGGGCACTTGTCAGTTTCTGGGAAGCAAGCTGATCTCATGGTCCTCTAAAAAGCAAACCAGTGTAGCTACTTCAACGACTGAAGCTGAGTACATGGCCGCTGGAAGCTGTTGTTCTCAAATTCTATGGCTTCGTCAGTAGTTGAAGGACTACAGAGTCGAAGCAAATGAAATTCCTATCTTCTGCGACAACAACAACGCAATATGCATTTCGCAAAATCCAGTGCTTCACACCAGATGCAAGCATGTGGAAATCCGACATCACTTCATTCGTGATCATGTCGAGAAGAAAGATATCAAGCTCGAGAAAATCCATACAGATCTCCAGCGAGCAGATATCCTCACCAAGCCTCTAGCTGAGTCTCGTTTCAACCAGCTATGCATGGAATTAGGGTTGCTAGACCCTCATGAAGAGTGCTAGATCCAGGATGCACGAAGGCGTGGTCGCTTGTCTACAAGCGTCACTCGCTTCGGATCTTCACCAACTCAAGCGAGACACTTCAAATCTCACTCACTTGAAGATGAAGTAAGGTGGAGATAGGTGGAGTATTGGAAGACGTTCCCTACCAACTTACAGGAATTGTTAAGTATTTGGTTAAGGGGGAACTATTGTTTGCTCCCGGAGCAGGCTACTTCCAAAGCGAGCAAGGAAAGCTGCTACCTTGAATTTTGCATCGCTTCAATTAACCCTAATTTGGGTCAAGCGAGTTGTTTGCAAATTCATTCTGTAGATCGTAGGAGAAAGCTTGAAGGGTTACCTTTTTCTTCAAAAGGTTGCAGGGCTGGTGACATGCCTCTGCATAAAAATGAGAATGTCTTGTCAGAGCATTCTCATTGTCATCCTGTCCTATTCTGCTCTGAGATAAGGACTTGTACTCATCTCTCATTCGTCGTGAATAAGTACACTTACGTGAAGCTCCCCTCTGGGTTGTAGTAAGCTTGTGTACATTATTCATTCTCCCCCTCATTCCCTCGTTGGAGGAGTCTCTAATTCGTAGAGAAAGATGGAAGAGATGAATGCCATGAAGTCCAAGCTCGAAGACTGATCCATCAAGCGAGTCCATTAGGTGGATTCAACAAGTGGTGACAAGTTACTTCAATAAGTGGTATCAATCTCCTACGAAGTGAGATTGACTGGTAAGTGTTTCAATTCAAAGTACACTAAGTAATGTGACACATGTGTATGCGACATTACCGATAAGTGTTATAAAATTGTGACACTTATACTATTAGTGTCGTATATATGCGTCAAATGTGCGTCATAAAAATATTGTGTTACTATTTTGCGATAACAATGCTACACTTAGTTTTATGTCTCATATTTACAACAATTTATTTGCGACATATTAATTGAATGTCATAATTTTACTTCATATTTAGAACAGTGTTGCATTTTGTGTTGTATATGTGCGTCATTAAAATATTGTGTCGTTATTTTGCGACAACAATGCGTCACTTAGTTTTGTGTTTTGTATTTACACCACTTTATTTGCGACACATTAATTGAATGTCATAATTTTACTTCACATTTAGAATTGTGTTGCAATCTGTGTCGTACATAGACGTTATTAAAATATTGTGTCGTTATTTTGCGATAACAATGCGTCACTTAGTTTTGTGTCTCGTATTTATAACAATTTACTTACGACACATTAATTGAATGTCATAATTTTACTTCACATTTAGAATAGTGTTGGATTTCGCGTCGTATATATGTTTCATTAAAATATTGTGTCGTTATTTTGCGACAACAATACATCACTTAGTTTTGCGTCTCGATTTACAACAATTTATTTACGACACATTAATTAAATATCATAATATTACTTCACATTCAGAATAATAGTGCATTTTATAAATTATATTTGCATCAAATATAAATTATTAAGATATTATATCATGATTTTATTACCCATACATGACACTTTTATTTATGTCTTCTAAAATACCTACAATTTATTAAGGACTCTTTAATAGTATAACACATTTTGAATGTTATAGGAGTACTATCATATACTTACATCAATTGTGACTTGTATGTCATCTAAATATTATGATAAAATAATTGATCTTATAGTTTGAATTGCGATAAGTTAATTGTGACACGTTAATAAAATTTCATATCTAATTATATATTGCAAATAGTTTGCAAAATTATGACAAAATTTACTTCGTATTATTAATTTGTCACAGTTAAATTATATTAAAGTTATAATAGTGTTGATCGACTACAAAATTATATTAACTTGTCACCATAATGAATTTACTCTTGTCCTTTTCAAGTTTCAAATATTATATTTGATTTTTTCATTTTAGTTTTATGTTAATGTAGACGTTACATAACGGTATTTTCACGGAACCGTTATGTATATGCATATTTTTCAAATCAATAACAGTTGGCGTTATGTATGTTAGTATAGCTTTATTCAATCATAACAGTTACGAAGGGTGTAATCTGTAAATACTACTATACTTAACATTTTGAGGCATTATTTGATATGTCCAATTTCAGCTTTTAAAAATAAATTTTGTCCACAAAGATAAGGTTCAATAAATCATGTCCAATTTTTGTTTTTTAGGACAAATTTGCCCCTCAAATTTGAATTGTTTTTTTTCTTTAAAATTCCCAGACGCGGGCTCACACCACAATTCTCTGAAATCAGTTTTTCTCTCTCAAAACCTCTCCCTCCCCTACCTGTGTTCGCCGTCGCCGTCCAGCCCTTTGTCGTCGCCTTCGCCGTTGCGAGCTCAGTCTGCCGCCCTCGTCGTCGCCATAGCTCCCTCTCGAACCCTCTCTCTCAAACCCTCTCGCTGAAACCCTCTCTCTCAAACCCTCTCTCTCAAGATGGCCGCTTCTAGTTCGAATCGTGCCGCCGAGGACGAACAGCAGGTGAATTTGTGTTTAATTTATGATTTTTGGTTTTTAGGGTTTAGGGTTTTGGTTGGGCTGTTGAATTTTCAGACTTTAGGTTGTTAGGTGTGTTTAATTTATGCTGCTCAATAGCACTCATTAATGCATTGAGAGTATCCTGAGCTTATTTTTCGATTATTTGTTCTGTTTCCGTGTATTGCTTAAGATTTTAGTGTGATTTGCAATTGCTTGGTTTGCCCTCGTTATCATGATTTGATTAGGAAGATGCACTTTGTTTTATACATCTGCCAGTCTCATGTCCTAGATGATTGTGTATTTTCGAGCAATTTTATTTGGCGTTTTATGTGTTCGGAGAGTGGGGATTGAGTTTCATTGTACAGGGTTCAAGAAACTCATTCTGAAGTTATCCTTCTGCCTCTTGGATTTGCTATTTTAGCTTGATAAGAATGTGAAGTACACTTGGTTTCTGGATTTATTATTAGGCCTGGAGTTGCTATTGTTCGATTTTGATAATATTTTCGATCAAGTTGCTGAGTTAGGATATTGCTCTTTGCCTGTCTCTTTTGTTCTCCTAATGTTATGAGGTTCACTCTTTGAAATGATACTATGTTATGAGATTTCAATTTCTAGTTGATGCATCAAATCTAACCTTTATACTCTATGTTGACTGTTTTCCTCTAAGTATGTTAGGATTCAGTGAATTTTTGTTTCTATATACAAATCTTCCACGCAGGATAACATTTCTCATTTTGCTATTTTATTCATTCTGGAGAATGGGCATGAATAACCTCTTAGCTTACACCCTTTGCTTACACTTGCAAAGACGTGTTCTGGTTTTACCTTGACATGAAATATAGCTTTGTCTCACTTGTGTATATTTCCTTTTATATCTAGGTTCATTGGGAGTATCCAAGGTCCGATATGCAGAGTGGGAAGTATAAGCTTTTGTTGGCAGGCAAGGAAAATGTACGAGAACTGGTTTGGAATCGGCTGGAAGTTCACGGGGACCCTCAACAGTTCATGGACCTTACAGCCTTCGGGGATTACCTCCGTTATCCCAACAAAATAATACGATCAAACAAGCTGATACACTATTTAATCGCACGGGAGGTGGTTGGTGTCCCTGACCCTGATCCCACGGCCATATTCTTTCGGGTGAACAATAAAGTTGTTCGCTTCGGAATGACGGAGTTCGCCTTGGTGACAGGGCTAAAGTTCGGAGCTTGTCCCCCTGGATTCGATCCCTTCGCCATATTCGAATTTTCACAGGAGTCCATCTACGCGAGGCTCTTCGGAAAGCAGGCCGTTACTGCAGATGAGCTGTGGACCTTTTTCACAGACGATTCGAAATTCAAGGAGATGTCTGCGGTGGACAGCTTGAGGTTGGGGCAGGTTGTGATTGCTGTCCACACAGTGCTTGGCTTGGAGTCGAGCAACAAGGTCCCCGAATGGGTGTGGGCCTTGATTGAGGAGCAAGCGGTCTGGAATGCCTTCCCGTGGGGGAGCGTCTCCTTCCAGGTTCTTTTAAAGAACCTGAAGTCAGTCAAGTACTCCATTCCATCAAAGAAGTACCATTTGAACGGCAACCTCCTCGCTTTCATGGTACGTACATTTTCAGTAATTATAATTCCAGATTTCATTTTTTCATTTTCTGGATATTGGGTATGATATACTTAATTTATTCATTTATCTATAGGGTTGGATTTACGAGGCATTCCCCGAAATGGGGAGATCATTCGGGGGACGGATTACGGAGAAGGAGGGCCATCGTCCTCGAGGCGTCCGGTACGCCTACTCAAAATCTGCTTCGTATGCCCCGATTCTGAACGAAGAGGTTAGTTGTTTATGTTCCAACTTTTTTTGTTCCAACATTCTGATCCAACATTCTGCTTTCAGTTCCAACTTTATATGTTCCAACTTTTTTTGAAGGTAACTATCTCGTTGGCTGTTGACCCCGAGGAGCTGAATGAGCCTTACATGACCACCCTCGAGCCCCCGGGAACCCCCTTCACTTTCCAATACGATACTTCCCGCGTATCCCTTGCAGCCCGTGCAGCCCGTGCACCCCGTGCAAAGAGGAGGAGGGGGACTTCTGAAGAAGGAAATGAAGAAGAGGCTGAAGCCCAAGTCCAAGCCGAAGGGGCTGAAGTCCAAGTTGCTCAAGAGGTCGAAGTCCCAACTGAAAGAAGGGGTGGTAAGAGGGCCAAGGTCAAGGATCTTGTTGCGAGGGAACTTGGGAAAGTGAAGGAGGAGCTCAAGCAGGAGCTGATGGGGTCGTTCGCCGAACACGTGGCCGGGTTGGTCTTTGAGAAGTTGAAAACGTTCAACTTCAACCAATCCGGGCATGTGGAGGTAGGTGGTTCCAGTGGCCGGTGAGAAGGTAATGAGATGGTGGATGTGGAGGACGAGGAGATGCAAGACGAGGAGCGTGAGGGTGATGCAGCAGCAGATGAAGATGAAGAAGAAGAGGTTTAAACTCCTCATCTTTTCAATAAATAAACTCAATTCATCAGTTTCTTTAATTTATTATATTACACAATGGGCAGGAGGATGAGGAGGCCGAGGAGGACGATGTTGAGGGATCGAGGGGTGCCGTGTCCGTCGGGCAGCAGACGGCGGTTAAATCTGGATCAACTGTTGCTGTGTCCGTAGGGCCTAAGACGTGTTTCAGATCCAGATTTCAGTTGGTAATAAAACGAACCTTTTCTGTAATTATTTTTAAGTTTTTTTGATAATATAATGAGCAATTTTGATGTCAACAGGTCAATGAGCCAATCGACGACGATGCCCCCCTCACGGAAACGGAACGTAAGCAGTTGCATCGGTTCGAAAGGGACATGACCGATGCACCCCTACCACCCCTGCCCAATCCTTTCCTCGATGCAGCACCGACAGAGCCAAGGCCCCTGCCCAATCCTTTCCTCGATGCAGCACCGATAGAGCCAGAGGCAGCTCCAGACGCCTCTTCAGCAGATGCAGTGGTGGAGGCAGAAGCTGCACCACCTGAGCCAACAGAGGTGCAGACCTACAGAAGGACAAAGAGGCAGAGGAAACCTGCTGGGGCATTGAAAAGCCCGTATTTACGGAAATGATTTATTCGATGTGGGGTACGAAACAAAAATTGCATGTAAATATTTTGCTTTTGGTTGTGTGAAACAAACATGTTGGTTGTGTGAAACAAACAGACAGTTTTTATTACGAACAGTTCTAACAGTTCGAACCTATGCAGGATAATTCATGCCTTTAATTTAATTTTTGTATTGTGCATTAATTCGTAGTCTTAATCTAATTTGTATTTTGTATTAATTCATAGTATTAAGCCTTTAATCTAATTTGTATTTTGTGTTAGTACATCAAACAAAAATACTCTTGGAACTTAAACTGCTCGTATTACAAATAGTTCTAACAGTTCTAACAGTGCTAACAGTTCTAACAGTTCTAACGGTTGGAACAATTGGAACTGTTAATAAAAAAAACAATTAAAATAGGGTGTTTTAATTCCTGAAATGACGAGAGGGTTAAAACGGAAACAAAACACAACTCCTAATTTACAACACAACTACGACAGTTCTAACAGTTCCAACAAACAGAACCTACAGTTCATACACAACCAAAATAAAATAGTATCAACTTAACTATGAAAATTTAGCCCTTAACAGTCCACTAAGCTAGTGATTAAGCAAATGTAAGTTTAATAAGAACAGTTAATATCAACATTAGAAGCCCTACTTTCTTCAATGCGGTCCACTTCTTCGATACTTCGGCTCGAACTGCAACCTCAAAATCAGCTTTAAGAGCCTCAAGCTCCTGCTCTTTCAACCTCAATTGCTCGAGCAACGATTTCTCCACCCGTTGTGCTTCAAAAATTTGTTCACCGTGCTCGAGGATCATGAAGTCAATGCGACGTTCACAATTATTTCGGCAGAAGCTGGTAGGTTCTGGGCAATCTAGCCACTGGAAGAAGTCGCAGTCATCTTCCTGCATAAACGAGCGAGCATTATTAACAAAACAATAAAAAGCGAATTGTTAAGCCCTAATTAGATAACAGAACATACATACCTTTCTGATTGGACAACAAAAATATCTACGCCCAGGGTTTTCTTCAGTATGCGATGTTAAAATATCAGCCTCCACTCCGTGCACACAACTTGGACGGGAGATCCGTGTAGGTCGGCAACCAGAGGAGGAGGAGCGGGTGGAGGACGACATTCGGTACTCGTTGAACTGAAGTGAAGTTAAGAAAAATGCTGGAATGAAGTGGGTGGAGAGGTGAAGCGGAAAAACGGTGGGAGGAGATTTGAAGTGAGGAACCCTAGAGAGAGACAAGTGTGTTTAAATACACAATTCGTATGATAGCAAAACGACGTCGTTTTCGGCAACCAAGGCCCACAGAGTATCATACATACGACATCGTTTCACTCTGTATGTAATGTTGGAACAACGTCAAGTTGGAACAGATGAAAGTTGTTGGAACAGTTGGAACAGTACGAACAGTTGGAACATGTGACAGTAATTTTGCACTTAACAATAGTTGTAATCATTTTCACGGTAAGCATGCATGCTTTCAGTAATTAATCAAACATAATGAAAAACCATAACCCACACCAAGTCATAGATCCAATCCGTACAACAACAGTTTCCAAACTTCAAGAAAAAAGGGTGTCAACCACCGCGAATAGATAACATAATTACGGAGGAGGAGCTCTGTCCTTGCATGTTAAGCGAGTATGGCCGAGAACACCACAGATGCTGCACTGCTTCTGCTTCCTCCGTTTGTTTGCACACAAAGACGAGGCCTCAGTAGGAATCGGTAAAGAAACAGAACAAGTGTTCTCATAGTGACCAGTTTGCGAGCACCTACTACACCGAGGGGTATACGAATTTGAATTGCCATTACTTTGGCTCTGAGACGAACCTGACTTGGCCTTCAGCCTTCTCTTGCGTGGACGGCCGGCCTGCTTGGGTTGGTCCGGTGCTCCAACCGACCATGCCTCAATATCAGCAGGAACATTCCACTCTTCAGGAATTGGAATTGGCATCACTTCTCCCGCATAAGTTTCCCGCAACGATGTGGTACTGAAGTACGAACTAACAAATGCAAATGGAGTCTGCTTCGTATGACTGCCAAATATAATTAAAATAAAATCGTAAGTAACTATAATTAAAAAAAATGTAAGTAAGTAGAAACTATTAAAACACGGTTACCGAATGGCTGCTGTGGCATGAGAACACGGTATCAGCTCCAAATCAAAGATAAGACAGGTGCATTGCTTCTTTTCAAGATCCACCACGTGATGCTTCATCCCTGTCGACACCTTGAACTTAGTTAGAGAAATTGGTTCAACACTCATGGTCGACCCCAACTCCAACGATCGACCCAACCTAGACTGTGCATAACCCGTTAACTCGTGAGTTCGGGCTGCAGCCTCAGCTCGTCGGTCTAGGAACCACTTCCCTATAAGAGAGCGCACACACTCAAAAAGCGTACAGACCGGTAACGCCCTAGCCCATCTTAGACATCCATTCACGCACTCAACAACATTCGATGTTAAAAAGCAATAACGGCGCACGGGACATTTAGAACGAGCCCATTTGATAGGATCAATACCCATTACCTTAGCATATGCACCGGAGCAAATGATTTCAAATTATTCATTGCTGTATCGAAGTCTCGTTCTCGATAGGCGTGTACAGCTTGCTGGAAAATTGCAATTGCACTTTCTCCCCAAAACTTGAGGTTGTTCTGTATATGATAAACACAAAGCCCGTGAGCTATGCCGGGGTATACCACATCCATCGCATTCTTGATACTAACATGCTGGTCCGAAACGATCAACAGATTTTCTGGACATCCAAAGGCATTCCGCAACTGTGTTAAGAACCAAGACCATGACTCGTCACATTCTTTGTCCCCGAACCCAAAAGCCAATGGTCAAATCTGTTCGTTTGGATCTTTTGTAACAGCAACGAACATCACACCTTTGTATTTACCCTTTAGATGGGTACCGTCGACAACAATCACAGGCCGGCAAGCCTTGAAGCCTCTTATACACGTAGCAAGAGCCATGAAACAGTACCTGAATTTCCCATCGGCATCGACCTTTAATTCTGTAACAGTTCCCGGGTTTGCATGCTCTAAGATCCAAAGGTACTTCGGAAGCCTCTTGAATGACTTCATGGCGTCGCCGTACACCATTGTTAGTGCATGGTTCCTTGCAGCCAAGGCGGTTTGGTATTTGATTTTTGCCCCAAATGTCCTCTCTACTTGTGCAATGATATCCATCGGCCTTAAAACGACACATGCAGTCATCAAGTTTGGGACAAAGTATGCACCTAAAACTTTGGACAATATGGTTGGTTCGGATTGATATCTCAAATCCTTTTGACAACTGTGTGGACTCCATTCATGAATCTTCCATGCGCTACCTATTGCTTGTGCACGTAAAACAAACAAACATTTAGCATTACGGTTTTTGCACACTGTGTGGTATCGAATGAAACACGACCGCGGCGTTATAAAGGATACATGATTAGCAAGATGATATAACCCTAAGACGGTTATCAATCTATCCTTGCTTGCAAATATAGCATCCTTGCGAAGTGTATCATCATAAATGCATTCAGAATCTGGGATTTCTACTGATGTGGGCTCGTTAAGATGATACGATGCAGCGGGTATGATCCATTGCCCAGTATATTGTTGATCTCCCTCAAATACGTGATTACTTCCTTGAGACACCCAAGTCCGTCGAATGCTGCCACAATCCATATCATCAAGACTGTCCCTATCAACTTCATCATCATCATCATCATCGAGTCTAATTGTCTCATCCTTCTCCCTATCCAAATCCCGGTCCAGACCTCTATCCAACCCTCTGTCCAAATCCTGATCCAACCCTCTGTCCAAATCCCGATCCCACCCTCTGTCTAAATCCCGATCCAACCCCCTGTCCAAATCCCGATCCGACAATTCCTGATCCAACCCCCTGCCAAAACCACGATCCAACTCTCTTGTTTCCAAATTCCTACCGCCGAATTTGTTCAGCGAAGCTTTAGTTGCCATATTAGTGACCTTAGCCTTAGTCCCCTGTGATGCTTGATGATTTACAATCTCTAATAATTCATCATTTATGGGAGTTGTAGTAATGTAGAAGGTAGGTTTTTCTAATTCATTCAACACGTGATCGACATCTACATCATCCATAATCTTCAGTTTAATGGGCTGACTTGACGGGGACCTCACAAGTGCATAGATTTCATAAACATACCTACTTTTAGGCTTCATGAGACATTGTTCAATCTTGCTCGACAAATATGTGAACTTTATAGGACCAACCGGCGGTATAAGCATCAACTGTTCATCTCCGCCACTGTGTTCGTTTCCGGTCCATGTCCCTCCATGAACAATCACTATCTTTGAAGAATGCGGCAACTGCAAAATGCAAATAAAAAAACTTAAAATACTTCTAACTGTTGAAAAATAATTGAAACTCTTGGAACTGTGAACTGTTGGAATTGTTAGAACTAGGAGGAACTGTTTGGAAAAATTCTAACTGTTGGAACAGTTGGAACTACTTTTGTAAAAATAGTTTCAACTTGTTCTTCTATTCAGTAAAATCCCCAAAATTTTCGTCGGAGAAATCAATCCTATTTTTTTGAGATAGTTGCAGCAGCTGGTTGGATTCACTAATTCATTTTCGCAACAAATCAAACTCATAAAATCATGAAACAAGACAAATACCTTCAATTCAAATCAATCCAATTCAAGAAAATTGGCCCAGACCCAATTCGCCGGAATCGTCGCCGGAATCGCGCAATTTGTGCTCGGAATGAACTGCCCAGACGGAAGCTCGGGAAGAACTAAATTGCCCACCACTCAATTCGACGGAGTCGTCGCCGGAATAGCGCAACTTCTGCCCGGAATGAACTGCCCAGACGGAAGCTCGGGAAACACGAAATTGCCCAGACTCAATTCGCCGGAGTCGTCGCCGGAATAGCGCAATCTCTGCCGGAATCGAACCGGTATGTTCGGTGCCCTAAAATGCCGCTGGAATCCTCCACCAAAAACCGTACGAGAAAGATGAGGGAGAGAGAAGCAAGAGTTACGAGAGAGAGATGAGTTGCGAGAGAGAAGAATTGTAGGAGAGAGGAGGGAGAGAGGGAGAGCTGAGGGAGAGATGAGAGAGAAGGAAGTCAAATATTTCACCAAAAATTTGAGCTCAAACTTTCGAGCTGAAGGGGGGAAAAGCCGAGAGAAGTGTGAAAATTTGTCAAAACTTTTAGGGGCATTTTCGTCCGAAAATGCAAAAATTGGACATGTTTTATGTAACTTATCCTACCGGACATAATTTATTTCCCGAAAGTCAAAATGGACATTTCGCACCATTGTGAGTAACATTTTAGTAAGAACTGTTATGTTTTGAAATGTTCTTTTTACTTTCAATAACGGTTTAAAAAGACGATAATATTTTTACTTTTAGTAACGGTTTAAAATAACCAGGTGACTTAGCTCATCCGGCCACCGGACTCTTCATGAAAATATATATATATAGATTGACTAATAGATTAGTAGACGAATATTTTTAATTTATTGTTATTGATTTTAAATGTATTACATTATTAAAAAAATATTATTTTATATTGAACTAATTTAGAATTTTATCTTTCAAGTTTAAAATTGTAAGGTTTAAAATTCAAAAATACAAATAATGAAATTATATTACAAGTGCATTCATTGATTAAATCTAATTTAAAAGTATTATATTTTCAATTTTTACTATTTCTAAATAATTAATTTAATTACTAAATAACATTTTTCGGATACGCGATACCCGATTTTTCTATTAATTCAATTAACGAACCTGAATTTCTCACCCATAGACTAGGTTATGGAATAGTCATCATGATTTTTTTATAATTTGGTTATGTTATTAAGGATAAAAGGTAATTGAAACTTTTAATCTAGTGAATAAGCATTGCTACCAAATGACCAAATATATTATCTTGGATTGTAATCATATCTACCAAATAACAATCTTCCATAACTATCTTATCAACTTTATGTAACTATCTTACTTTAAATTTAATTGGTTAATTCTAACTAGGCTACCAAAAAGCCCCTTAATGAACGAATTTGGAGATATAAAGGTGGTTGGAGTGTTTCTTGGAGTTTGGGATTCGAACTTGGTGTAATAACATATAATCTAACAACTGACATTTACCCGATAAAAAAAAAAATAATAATAATATATATATATATATATATATATATATATATATATATATATATATATATATATAGAGAATAGATCATATGAGAACCCTTTTATTGGTGAGAACTAGGAACCAATCTCGTTCATTGATTTTAGTAGATTTAACGGTTAAGATTTGAAGATTAACTTAATTATTTTTGGTAGTTTTAAACAACATAAGGGTATTAGTGTAATAATCAATATTTTTTTCCTTAATAAGTGGAATTAGTTTCCGTTTTTATTATTTTAATTAATTACTCCATTTTTCTCTACACTTTTAATATAACTGCAATTAATCATCTCTTTATCTTCACTATTTTATATAACCTCCCTCTGCTCTTTGTACGAATAATCAATTGTGATTTTATTTTTTCCATGCACTCTTGGGAAGAATTCGTCCTTAAGAAGTTTTTTTTCCCTTTAAATTATGAAATGCATTGTGCAATTTACTGTTCATGCTTAGTTGATTTTTTCCTCATTCTTTTCTAAATTACTAGATCTAGATAGTAAAAACGTTATAATTGAGCTTGTGTAAAAAAATAAATAAGCCTCGAAATATAACATATAAATTCCTAAAGAACAAGAAATTGATCCTACTATTGATGCTTAATTTATTTCATTGTCATGCTTAGTTTCATTTATTATATAAGTTGATTTCAGATATATTTGCTCAATTGCTTATTTTATACTCCTAAAATGCTCATTTCACTTTTTGTAGTGCTTAAATTCTCTAGTTGATAGTTAAGGTATAAATCGTAGATTATAATTTTAGGGTTTTAGATTTATGGAGTAGGGTTTATCATCGTCTAGTAGCTAGGGCTTATTAATTTATTACATAAAACATTTTTAATCATTGAAAATATAAAATAATCATGAAAAATAATGAAAAATGCAGTTGTAAAAGTATGTTTTACATAATCAGCTTAACTTATTAGAATTCGTGAGTAATAAGCATAGCAATAACATGAACAAGCATTTGAATAAAATAAAATCAGCATTTCAGCATTTCATAAATGAAAATAATCTTGCTAAGCACTATGCTAACATAAATTAAGCATTGTTATGACTCGTTTTTGGCTTTCTTAATTTAGTTCAATCAATAATAATTCCTACATTGAAATTAAACTTCCAAACTCTGATAATAATAATATATAAATGAATAGCAAATTATAAACATTGTTAAAAGTGTAAGTAAGCATTATGAAAATATATATTAAGCACTTTAAAATATAACACATTCTAGCTAAAAATTTTCAAAATAATATTCTGCTTTTTGTCATTGAAGTTATGCTTTGTAATAAATCATTTAATGCTTTTTTGTGTATATCATATTGTACTTTAAAGGTTATGACTAAACTTGCGTATAAATGAAAAACAAGAATGCATTTTAATTTACTAATAAAATACAAAAGAATTAATAAGTGAACAAGAAAACATGAACATAATTAAGCATAATTAATCAAAGTGTTGAGATTTCAAAGTTGTGAAATTAAAAAAATCTCTCGTTAAAAATTGTTTTGTTGAATAGATTGACTAAATCCCATAATTATAGGAACCTACAAATTTTGTTTATGGATATGGTCAAAAATAACCCCATGCATTTAAAAAAAACGGTTATTAACAATTTCTATCTTTAATTGACAGCCTTAGATCTACTAAGATCTAATGGTCGTGATTAGTTCCTAGTTCTCACAAAAGCATTGGTATCCATGAGAACCGCCCCCTATATATATATATATATATATATAAAAGATATTATTAAAAATTTAAAAATTACTTGTATTTAATTTTTGCAAATTACTTTCACCCAACCTTCAAAACATCTGAAAACTCCCTCCCACATCTCTCCTTCTCCCGCCCCTCCGCCGTCTCTCTCACCGGCGAGGCGACCGGAGACCGGCGACAGGCGACGCTAGTTTCGACCGGCGATGCGACTGGTGACTGCTATTGAGAACTCTCTCCCTCTCCCGCCCCTCTCTCTTTCTCCTCCATTCCTCCGGCTCTCTTGTCTCCCCTCTTGTCTCTCTCTCTAGCGGCTACTGCCGCCGGCGCCTTCCCTGGTTTCTCAGCCGGTGGCCGGCGTTGAGTCCTTATGGCACTCCTTCTCGTTCGCTCGTTACTCTCGGCTGTTTCCCCCAATTTGGATTGGGGATGAACCCTAATATATCCTAAATTGAGCAGATTGCCCTCCGAATTTCGGCGACTCACTGGCCCATTGTTCCCTAGCACTTATGCCCCTATCCTTCGCGCGGTGTGGCGCTGTCCGGCGTCTCTGTGTCTCTCATAACTTTCTCTCTCGCTCTCTGTCCGGAAATTAACATCGCGTATTTCTTTCGAACTAGGATAAATCCCCCCTCTCTTTCTAAATTCTAAACTCGCTTATTCTTCTCACCACCCTCTCTGACTCTCTTATTAGGTTGTGACGTGGCGACCTCCGATAGTGGCGCTGCAGCGGCTCCACCGAGAGCTGCCTCCGCTGTGGCTCGGAATTCCAGCACCGTGCTTTGCCATGGCTCCATGGTTGCCCCGAGTCTGCGCCTGGCTATCAATCCTTTTTCGGGCATCCCCTTTTTGTTTAATTGTACTTATGTAGTCATGTTAATTCTTACTGAGTTACGTAGTCAGGAAATCATTAATTTGCCTTCACACTTTCTTCCTAAGCGAAAGTTTCGGCCAAATAGGAAGGTAAATAGTTTCAAGGTTACTGCTTTATCCCCTGGTGAAATCATCATAGTATGTGTGTGTGTGGCTCTAAACTTTCTTGATATACATATGTTGGTATGCTTTTCTGTTATAGACCAGGCCTTTTAGATTGAGAATTCAGGTGCAGAACCCAAAATCTAGAAATGACGCCTCAACCTAATGACTGTTCTAGCACACTTGATATGATTTTATAATGACTTGTATACTTCTCGCTCTGTTTTTTCATTTCTTGTCTAATATAGAATGAATTTGATGTAGTGTTAGGCTTTGAGAAGTCTCAGAATTTGAATTAGAGCTAAAACTCATGATGATGCCACGTTTGTTCATTGTATGCAGTTATTTAAATTAAGGCTATTGAGCGGAGATGAGCTTGCATATATGTTTTAGCACCAATTTTTTTTTACTGTAAGATTTGGCGGCTACTGTTTGATGAATTGAATAACCTTAAGATGTGCTCGTTGTACCTGAATATCCGTCTGCTTTTGTGAAGAGCTCTTTTAGGTTAGGAATACCCAAAAATCACTATTTCTCGTTATCTTTATTTCAGACTGAATGCTTGTTTAGTTGCTTACGAGATAACGCATGTGCCATTTCCTTTGGAGGTTTTTTTTTCTCATATCTTACAAGCTTGCCAAAGTTAGCTAGTTTATATCAACTCGATTTTGGTTGCAGTCAAGTTTATGATTTACAAGGTGCCATATTTCTTACTTATGATATTTTGTATTGTCTATACTCTACAATTAAGTAATGAAAAGTAGACTATTGTTACTATTATTGAATAGTTCTAAAGTGATAGCAAATGGAGTTGTTGGCATTCTATGAGTTATATGTGATAAGATTTCTTGTCCTTAGAGTCTGCCATGTTCGTGGTCTTAAATGTCGGAATAACTTGGTTTGCTTTTGGTCTTTCAGCATAATGATCTGATTAAGGCACACTGTTTTTGCATACAGTCAGTGTGTATGAGTGATGTTCAGTGGGCAAAAGGGACTCCAAGCTTTCAATATATTCAAGTGTAAATAGGGTACTGCATCTTCTCGAGTACTGGGTTACTTAATGGTGTACCACATGAAATTGGGCATATTTTCCATCTATTGTATATTCTGCTTCTTGAGGTTCTTCGCGCAGTTAAAGGAGACCTTTAAAATTCGTTGGTTTTACTACAACAGGTATGGCTATAGATCATGCAGTATCCGATAAGGTTGAAAGCCATTTAAATTCTTTTAATATTCTTTCATCTCTATGTCTTAATTTGCAAAAGTAATTAACTTCTTAAAATGAGGCTGTTGTGTTATGTGTTTCAATCTGTTTCTTTCTTAACTCTGCTCTTTGTTATTTATTTGATGCTTTTAAATGTTTTGACATGCTTTTGTGTCATTTTTCTCTTGTAGTAGCAGTGTCAGATAATTCAAAAAAGCGACTGTATATATCGAAGCAACGAAGAATTGTTTGTAGGTGACAAAGAAGCATGAAAAAGATTTTGTGCTGCGAAAAAAAGATATATTCGTGTATTAGGTTCTGGTAAAAAGATTTATAGATATTGATAGAATATTTTATTTTTTTTTTTTTTATCTTTTGACTATGTTTGGAAAATCATGTACTGTGAATTATTTGTATTTTAATAAATGTATCATATTAATGCATTATGAATTTAGTGTCACATATTAGAGTGTGTCATTTCAATTACTGTCGCAAAAGTGAAGCAAAATTTATGACATATCAGTAAAGTAATGCAAAATATGATATATATTATACAACATTATTATCATTATTATTATTTTGAGACAAAGTTTAGATGTCATAATTCTATGCGACACAAAATACGGGTCGTGAAAAAATACGACATATTTTTTGTATAGTGTCACAAATAAAGTTGTGTCATTTGAAATAATGTCGCATAAGTGATGCAAATTTTACGACAACTAAAATAAACTGATGCAGAAGATGTTGCATATTTTGCGACATAAATAATTTTTTGAGACATATGTCATATGTCGCAATATTATACAACATTTAAATATGACGTCAACTTTGACGGGAAAAATTACGTCATTCTATTTGAAATGTCCCAAATTTATGTCGCAAATTATATGCGTCGTTTTTAATAATGTCACGTTTTGTGTCGCAATAAATATGCGACACTAAAGCAAATGACGTGTTAAGTGTCGAGAATTTCATGCGACATATAATCAACTGAAGCAAAATGTGTCGTTCTTGTTGCGACACAATTCAAAAAAAGTGTCTTAAAAAAACTACATAGCCTTTTGCGACATAATTTATCATGACGCACAAAGTGACGCAAAATGACTTTTGCAACACTAAAACAGGACTTTACGACACAAATTCATTGTCGCAAAAGCCCAGTTTTCTTGTAGTGCTCACTTACTACGTGGAAAATATAAATGAATCTGACACAAATACTAAGAGGAAAACATTCTTGTTTATCCTCAAAGTATGTAAGTCAGAAACATTTTAAATAATGTCAAAGAAATTTCATTTCCTATTCCAGTCGCTTCAAATGGCCAAGCGAGTGCTACGTCACTCCAAGCTAGCCATCGCAAGCGAGTGCAGAACAGTCACTCCAAGCGAGTACTTCGCAAGCGAGTAAAAGCCAAGCGGCCAAACTCAAAGCGAGCGGGTACGAAGCGAGTATGAGCTGTCTGCACTCGAGTGCAAATTTTACTTTTGCTTTTGCGTTAAATGCAGATGCACGTACAAAGACGAATTTCCGGGCGCGTGCGTCCCAATTCAAATTTGAAGCGGGAAAGTCGGAGAAGATCTGGCCATCGAATCTGAACAGTTCTCGAACCCCAGCCGCTAGATCAACGCCGATTGAGGAGACGACTCACAGACGGCCACGTGGAGCGCCAAGTCAACTTGACGGCTCACTTTTACTGTGATGACGCCGGACACATCAGATCAATCGCCGCTTTCCGCCGTATAAAAACAGGGGCCCCCGAAGAAATTACCAGCATGCCCCTGCCACGTCAGCAAAACCCTAACTCTATATAAGGACGGAGAAGCCGACTGCAAAAACTTTCATCACTCTCCATATTTGCCATTCTCGTGCAAGATTTATGCATCTCTGCAAACTCACGAGTCTCAAACCCTCATCCCCTTTTCTTTAAATCTCAGTTCATAACTCACTAAATCTACCATGGGAAAGAAGCAAAAGGCTCAGACAATGGAGCAGTTTTTGGCCGGGATTGACGACCACATCAACGTCGAGCCCCATCTCGACCCGAAAGTCGTTGATGAACAAGGATTTTTCCTCAAGGCAGTGACCACGGCCGGCTTGTGGGAATTTGTTACTGTTGTGCCGACGAAGATCTTGGGCAAAGCAGTAGCTGAAATCCTATTGAATCTGAGGGAAGGAGAAAATTCATCGACGTTCACCGACCCTGAAAGCGGAGAGCCAGTGGAAGTAAACTTGAGTGCTATCGCCGGAGAATTCAACCTACCGGAGGAAGGATCGAACTCACTCTTGGAGTTGGAGTTGTCGGCCGGTGTTGAATACGCTCGGTTTGCTGTGAAAGGTGCAGAGGAAGATATAAAGCAAGCCAGCATCAGATCAGATCTGAAACCCCCGTTCAACCACATCTGCGAGCTCTTTTCAAAGTGCGTCGCATGCTACGTCGAAAACTTGGGCCAACTCTCAGAAACCAAGCTTTTTGCCACCACCGTTATTGTCGATAGCTTGACAGGCACGAAGTTCAATTGGCATGGCTGGTTCTTCAACCAGATTCATGAAGTTGCCAAGGACTTCAAATTTGTGAAGGGGAGCAATGACAAGATTCTTCGCAAAGGGAAGCTTAAGTTCTTCTCCAGAATATCCTTCGCACTGGAGAAGTTATTCCCTAACAAGCAGTGGAAAGATAACTCTGACTACAAGAAAAACACAGCTTTCTTCGACATCTGGAAGTCGGAGAAAATTCCAATTGATCTGGGACTTCATGATGTTGAAGTGGCCGTAGCTGCACCAGTCGCCGAAAGGCGAAGTGAGGAAAAGAAATCCAAGCGACCCACTTCACCAGCGAAGCGAGGAGGCGCGAAGCGAGCAGGGTCAAAGCGACCCAAGAAAGTGAAAGATATTGCTGCTTTGTTTGAAGCGAGCGAGGCTGAGAAGCAGCCGCTCGAGGAAGCTGAAGTGACCCTACCCCAGCCACTTCAAACTCAAACCCCCCCACTTCAAACCCAGACACCTCCAATCCAAACACAAACCCTACCACCACCAGAACCTCAATCCTCATCATCAGCTCAACCCCAAACACAAAAATCTCCTCAATCTTCCCATGAAGAAGAATCCTCATCTTCTTTTAAACTACCCAAAATGCCTTTGCTCAGCACAGATCCTGTTGAAGCATTTTCCATCTTTCAACCATCCCAACAAACCCAAGCCACCCAAGCCACACACACAGAAACCCCCCAAGCCTCAACATCTAACTCCGCAACCAAATCGGCAGATACAGCCAATACCGCCCAAACTACCGATACTGACCTTGCCATCATCCCACCACCAATCAAACACCCTCCATCTGCAGAAGAATTAGCTCTAACCCGGTACTTGAGGGATAGAGATCAAGCTGCGGAGACGATCACCAACCGCTACCCCTCGGTGGAGATGTCCGACGACTTCTTCACCAACGCCGTCGACTTCCTCACGTACATCACGTACCGAGGGACAGAGTACTATAAAATCTTCAATCTCAGGAAGGCCTTTTCTGAGGAAGTGCTCGAGAAGAGGGAGGCGAAGCTACTCGACTTCATCGGCGTGGATGGATTCCACGTCTTCATCAATGAAGTCAATTACTGAGAAAAGTTGGACGCGAAAGTCAAGAAGACTTATCCAGACGCAGTCATTCCAGAAAGAGTGCCATCTGTGCACGAGCAGAAGTTGGTACGGGAGCATAAGGTGGAGTTGCAGACAAAGGAGGATGAGATTGCTAATCTCCAGAGTGAGATTACCAAGAAGTCGGAGGAGTTGGACAGGAAGGTTGTGGAAGTCAATAATCTGCGTGCAGATTTTGACAAGACAAAGGCAGAGCTAGAAGGGAAGGTGGAGGAAAAAGGGAAGGTACTGGAAGAGAAGGAGAAGGCATTGGAGGAGAAGGTGAAACTGGTGGGAGACCAGGAGAAATCAATCACAGAGCTCAAGCAGTCGCTTGAGGCAGAAAGAAGTAGATTGAAGAAAGTGAATGCCAAGCTAGTGGCAGTTGAGGGAGAAAAGAAGGAATTGAGGAAGAAGCTTGAGAAGGAGAGGAAGGAGGTGGAGAAGAAGGACAATGAACTGGTCAAGCTCGAGAACGAGTTGACTAGGACAAAGAAAAAACTTGACACGCTGCAGAAGGAAATGCAAATCCTCAAGTCTGAGCGTGAAGAAGAGAAGGGAGAGCTTGAAAGCAGAAGGAAGAATGCTAGAGCTACAAACTTGAAGCAAGCGGAATTGGCTATCCAAATTGACAAAGCACAGAAGAAGGCAAGTGAGTTTGCGGTCAGGATTGCCGAAGCTGCTCAAGTTCGTGTGACGCTCAACAGCCAAGAGAGGGCTATTGCCTCTGCAATGGCAGAACTTGAAGCATCCCAGAACTTTCTCAATCTCACTTTGCAGGAGGAGCGCAAGCAAATCCGTGCAGACATTGAAGCGGAGCTGGACGCTCGCTTCAAGGCGGTGGAGCCGCTTGAGAGATTGATGGCCTCTGTCATTGAGAGGGAGAAGCAGTGCAAGTATCTGCTTGAGGAAATATCAGTGAAAAAGGCAGAGATAGTACTGTCAGAAGAGAACGTCTTCGCTACGCGAGCTGAGAAGATGTTTCACGCCGTTTTCAACAAGTTCGAGGAACTACGCCAATCCATCAGTGGAAAGGTGTTCACAACCACCCCCGGCAGTCTTGATGATGCCAAAAAGGGGGAAATTGTTGGTCCCGGTTTGTTAATAGGGAAATACGTAGAGGGGGGGTGAATACGTATTTCAAGTTTTTCAACTTTTTCCCTTGAACTCAGAGTGACAAGTAAAGAGCTTGCTTGAAACTTAAGACCTAGCTGAAGCTAGATCTACAGTACGTAGCTTGCCTGCTTGACTGAAGTAAGGACTTGATCAAGAGGGAGTCTTTACTCGTATATGCGAAAATTCGGTGAGCTAAAATCTTTTCCTAAGTAATTAAAAATCCAAGTTATGTTTGTTTAGATGCACGTGCAATGGATAATCAAATACGGTAAAGAGTTAAGGGTTAGAGAGATACGACACATAGATTTATAGTGGTTCGGAGATAAAGCTCCTACGTCCACTTTGTTGCACGACGGCAACTGTTCTCTTCACTCAAGAACTTGAAGATTTCGGGCTCTTCAAAAGCCTGGTCAAGATCGGGCTTCACTTGCCTGGATCCGACGACAGACGTAGTGATTGCGGGTTCACTACACAAACCTAACAAAGACTGGAAGCTTCACTTGCTTCAGTCAAACACAGACAGGGAGATTACGGGCTCTCCTTACAGCCTAGCTTCGATCGAGCTTTACACAAACGATGTAGGTGCAAGCTTGGATCTAACTCTATGATCGAGACTTCTTCAATCGATGAAAGAAGAGTCTTGGATCGAGACAACCTAACGACGACTCAAAAACCTAATAGACAGAGTTTAGGGTTTTTGGTAGACGAACACACTATGAAGAGCTCTTTACAGTAGATGCAAAGTAGGCTAGAGCTCTTCTTCTAAGCTTGGATATTTGAAGTGGGCTTAGACTCTAAGTGTGAAGGTTGTGAAGACGAGTTCCGATGAACTGGAAACTCGGAGAACACTTGGAAACAAAGACTCGAAGATTTGCTCAAAGGCTTGGGATTGTTTGTTTGCTGTATGCGCTCGAATGCTCAAGTAGTGTTCTACTTCTTCACGTTGTGATCCTTCACTATTTATAGGCGGAGGGTTGGCTGAGATCCGTTGCTTGGTTGGTGGCCTTGTCCCTCCTCCTCTCGACAGTACTTGCGCAGGCGGATGCTTTTACAGACGCGCCAGTTTGTCTGTTTGCCAAAAATGGCTAACTTACAAACCTAACAGTAACTGGAGCGAGCCAGTACTGTTGCGGCGCCTTTGTCGGCCTGGCAGTCAACTCCTCTGTCCCACTCCTCTTTCGACACGTGGAGATCTTGTAATTAATGCTACGATCTCCTGTTGATTGGAGTTCAAAATATGGGCGGGAGTCGCGCTGTCGCTTTCTGGTAGGTAGTGGCTCGCTTCGCTATGAAGTTGTAGCGTCTGCTTTAGTTGAGTCACTTCGTAGTCATTCTGTAGTGAGCCGCTTCGGGAGCTTAAAGTTCCCTAGTGACTACTTTAGAAATTTCTGACTAGAGTTGACTAGCTTTGACTTTATACTGCAGCGCTCGCTTTGCTTCGCTTTGGCTTTGAACTGTAGCGCTCGCTTTGCTTCGCTTTGGCTTTGAACTGTAGCGCTCGCTTCGCTTCGCTTTGGCAGACTCACTTCGAATCTACTGTAGCGATCGCTTCGCTACACTGTTCTTCGGTACGCTTTACTTCAGTTTGCCAGACTTGCTTCGCTTTGAAAAACACACTCAAGTGAGTGGCCTTCACTTGAACTTTTGAAGTCTATAATCTAAGTAAATTAAAGAGCCATCCTAACAGAGTAGGCTTAGAAAAATTTTAACTTATTAACTACATCAAAATGGGTCGCTTGGGAACAAAACGCTTTGGGGTTTTGGGATCAAATCAAAACAATGAAGTGTCCCTAATAGGTTCCCCCTTAACATGTTGTTCTTAACAATTCCCAACAATTTCCCCCTTTTTGATGATGCCAAAACCCAAAGACTTAAGATTATCGAAATCTAGTCTATCTAACCGTGGAAGGAACTTCAAGCGACTGCTTCCTTTGCAGCTTCGTTTGAGTTAATTTTTAGGTTCCTTTTTCTTTTTTTTTTTCGGTTAAATTTTGTTTGAGTTTGTAGCATAAGGATAAAATATCCATAAAGCTAATAAATAACACAACAGAGAAAGAAATTAAAATGGATAAATTGGTGAACATCAGTTTCCAAAACAAGAAGCTTGAAACTCAGAGGTTTCCTGCAGCTTCTTCCTTGTTCTTCTCCTTCTCCTCCGTCACCTCTTCCTTCTTCTTGGCAGCAGTGTCCTCGTAGGCAGATAGAACTCTTGATTCCATAGTACCCACGGTGTGAATACTTGGCCTTCTCCATGCACTTTCCAACTTGAACGCTTCATTTATCTCCTCATCTATGACTCCCCTATTAGGAATGTCCGTGCCTGGATGATAAGGCATGGGGAAGTCCTTCAGAGCTGGAACTTTGACAATCAAAGGCATGGGCTCTGCCAGTTCTGCCATGGTGAAGATCTTTCGTCTCATCTTCTCATCGTATGTGCAGAGAAAATTGCTGAGGGCACTTATCCGAGAGCAACGATCCTGTAGTGGCACCACCTCCCAATAGCAGTACGCTTTTATGAATAAGTCCTTGTAGTGTAGCCACTGATCGAGCAGATCTCTCGGGATGAAGTCTTCTATTTCTCTGGCGTCTGGATGTTCATTCCTCCGCTTGGCCAATTCCTCTTCTGACTTGCTTGATAGTTGAGCCATGATCTGCTTGAATTTTGCTCCCGACTCGCTGTTCCACGTTGGACGTTTCTCATTGAGTCGTTTGCGAATGTAATCTTGTTCATCCTTGCGAGGATAGCGACCAGACTCAACCATTTCCTTAGTCGCTACATCACATGCATCAGCTATGGCCTGGGTTTCGCAAGCTTCGGATTCATCAGGCATATGTGGAATAAAAGCACTGCGCACTAATGAAGATTGGATAAGTATCACTTCACTGAAGTGTTCCTCGATCCTGGCATCAATTATCTGTAGTCGCTTTGCCTTAATTCTCTTCTCCCGCTCTCCTTCATTCCTTCCTTCCTCTCTTTCCTTCCTTTTTCTCTCCTCCTTCCCTGCCCTTGAAGCGACTGCTTGTTTGACCTTTTGGCGCTTGGCCGCGGGGTCATCTCCTTTCGTCTCCGGAGCAGTTCGCTTCAGTGGCTGCTTCGGTGGTGGGGGAGGCGGCATGTCTTTCTTCGTAGCTACACTGGAAGGGACAACTGTAGATGAAGTGAGTGCAGCTGTCGAAGCGGGCGCTATGGCTGAAGCGGGCGCTTTGGAACTAGAAGAAGCACCTCACCTGCAGCAGATTTTTTTGTTAGATCAAATAAACGCTCCATCTCCCATGCCATGGCTGCATCATGCTCCACCTGCTTCCGCCTTTCCTCCTTGGTTATCACCATTACTGGAGGATGCCGTGCTATTGAAGCGGCAAGCACCTTCTCTGCAAGTGGCCTGCTGGGCTCTTCTGGCTTTTTCATCAGCTCCTCCTCGGTGAGCTTAATTTTGCCCTTCGCTGCGCTCAGAGCCCTCGCTTCGTCATCTACTACTTCCTCCGCACCTTCATCACTCCTTCCTCCTTCGTTCAGTCCCATCAACACTCCACTTCCTCCAGCACCTCCAATTTCTCCACGCTTCACTTGTCCTTCCCCCTTTTTGGCATCATCATTGCCGGGGGTTAGGATGATCGATTTTCCAGAGATGGATTTGTGAAGTGAGTTGACCGCATCGAAGACAGCTTGAAGCATCTGCTCGGTCTTACCCATGGAGGGTGCCACTAGTTCAGCTGTTTTAATGCTTATTTATTCGAGCAGATACTCGCACTGCTTCTCTCTCTCCGTCACTGAGAGCATCAACCTCTCCAGTGGCTCCACCGCCTTGAAGCGAGCGTCCAGCTCCGCTTCGACTGCCTTTGTGATTTTCTTCGTTTCTTCTTGAAGTGTAAAGTCCAAGTGTTCCTTGGAAGCTTCAAGTTCTGCCTTCATCACGGCAAGCCTCCTCTCCCTCCGATTGAGAGAGTTGTGAAATTCGGCGTCTGCAGTGATCCTGACAGTAAGAGTTTCTTTCAGTCTCTTGACTTTCTGCAGTATGATAGTCAATTCAGCATTCTGTAGGTCAAGATCCTGTGCACTCCTCCTTCAGCTCTCCAGTTCTTTCTTATCTATCTCACTTTCTTGTTTGAGATCTTTCATTTCAGTTCGAAGTGAGTCGAGAGACTTTTTGGTGCTTATCAGCTCACTCCCTTTCCTAATCAGCTCTTCATCCTTCTTCTCTACAGCTTCCTTCAGCTTCTTCACCTCCTTTTCCAACTCCTTCTTCTCCTCGCCAATTGTGACAAACTTGGCATTGACCTCCCTCAAGCGACTCCGTTCCGCATCAAGCGAGTCCTTGAGTTCGGTGATAGATGTTGTTTGATTTTCCACTAGCTTCGCCTGCGCCTCCAGCGCCTTCTCTTTTTCTTCCAACAACCTTCCCTTCTCCTCCACCGTTGCCTCCAACTCTCCCTTCTTCTTGCCAAAGTCTTCACGAAGACTCTTGATCTCCAACACCCTTCGGTTCACTTCTTCCTCCTTCTTGGAGATCTCGCTTTGGAGATTTGAGATCTCCACCTCCTTCGCCTCTATCTCCTCAGCATGAGCATTAATCAATTGCTTCTCACGTAGAGTTGGCTCTCGCTTGGGAATCACAGCATCTGGATATTCCTGCTTTATCTTAGCATCCAGCTTGTCCCAGAAGCTGGTCCCATCGAGGAAGTTGTGAAAGCCGTCCACGCCAATGAAGTTGAGCAGCTTGGCCTCCAGCTCGATCAGCTCATTCTTTTTGAAGGCCTGCATCAGGTTGTAGACCTTGTAGTACTCCGTTCCGCGGTACGTAACGTACGTCAGGAAGTCGACGGTCTGGGTGTAGAACACGTCGGTCCACGGAACGTTGGAGTACCGGAGGTTGATGATCTCTGCAGCTTGCTCTTGATCCTTGACGTAGCGATCGATGGCCTGCATTTCTGCAGTGATGGCAGGAGGTGCAAATCGTGGGACAATGGTGAGTTCTCCGGTGGTTTGGGCGGTATCGGCTGTAGCTGCCGATGTCGAGGGGGATAGGGTAGATGATGAAGTTTCGGGGGTTTCGGATATTTGGATGGCTTCAGTGGGTGGTGGTTGTGTTTGCTGGGTTTGGATTGGTTTGAAGATGGTGTATGCTTCGACTGGGTCGACATGGAGTAGGGGGATTTCGGGCATCTGGAAAGAAGAACCAGTTTCTTCTTCTTGTTGGGATTGGGGTGATTTCTGGGATTGGTGTTGGGCAGTTGAAGATGTTTGAGTTTCAGGTAGTGGCTGGGTTTGGATTTGAAGTGATTGGGTTTGGACTAGGGGTTGGGAAGTTTGGATTTTGATGGGTGAGGATTGGTGTTGAGTCACTTCAACGTCCTCAGGCGGCTTCTCCACCGCCTCGCTTTCTTGGACAAGCGAAGTGACTCGCTTCATCTTCTTGCCTCGCTTGGGCGCGGCTCGCTTCCCGGGAGAAGCGACCCGCCTAGCTTGGCTCACTTCGGCTTGCCTTTCGGCAACCGGTCTTGCAACGGGCACTTCAATCTCAAGAAGTCCCAAGTCTATCAGCGTCTTGGTTTTCCTCCACTTGTCATAGAAGATGGATTGTTTGTTGTAGACGGCAATGTTGGATTCCGGCCAAACTTTGTCCGGATATTTTTCTTCCAAGGCAGCAGATAGCCTAGAGAAAAATTTCAGTTTCCCCTTGCGGAGAATCTGATCGGTGCTTCCCTTCACGAACGCAAAATCGTCAGCTGCATCGTGAATTTGTTTGAGAAACCAATCATGCCAATTGAAGCTGGTTCCGGTAAGGCTGTCGACAATAACTGCGGTGGCGATTAACTTCGTCTCAGAGAGGGTATCTAGAGTTCCAATGTAGCATGCAATGCTCTTCGAGAAGAGCTCGCAGATATGATTGAAGGGAGCCTTCAAGCTAGAACGAATACTGGCCTCCTTGAAATTAGGATCTGCTCTGTCGTCTGCAAATCGACCGTATTGAACTCCGGCCGAAAGACCCAAATCCAGCAGTGAGTCTCCTCCTTCTCTCGGCAAGTTGAACGCGCCGATGAGTTCACTCATATCCACCTCCACCGGCTTCCTGGTCTGTGGATCAGTGAATGAGGATGTATTCTGCTCCTTCTTCAAATTCAGCAGGAGCTCACCCACCGCTTTGGCCAGAATTTTTGACGGAATCGCCGTCACGAATTTCCATAGACCAGCCGTGGTCACGGCTCTACGGAAGAATCCGTTCGCTTCTACGATGACAGGGTCGAGATGGGGCTCGACATTTATGTGTTTATCGACCTCCGTCAAAAACTCCTCCATCGTCTCTGTCTTCTGCTTCTTTCCCATGGTGTAAAAAGAGAGATTTTGAACGGAGTTTTATCGATGAAAAATGGATGAGACTCTTGAGTTGCAGATGTTGCAGATCTAAGCACGAGAATGGCAATTTTTGAGGGCTGTGAAAGGTTCTGCAGTTCAGCGAAGTCCCATATATATAGAATTAGGTCTTGGCTGACGTGGCAGGGGTAAGACGGTAATATCGCCGTAAGTCCTGTAGGTAGGCGGCGGACGTGCGGTGATGGATCTGATGTGTCCGGCGTCATCACAGTAAAAGTGAACCGCCACTTGCTCGGCGTCTCCACGTGGCCTGCTGTGATTGGTTTGTCTTATACGGCGCTGATCCAACGGCTGTAGATCAGGGACTGTTAAGATTCGACGGCTGGATCTTCTCCGTCTTTTCCCGCTTCGGATTCAAAGTGAGATCCACGCGCCCGATATTTTCGCCGTACGTGAACCTGCATTAAATGCTTGGCAGAAAGTGAAATTTGCACTCGAGTGCAGACAGCTCATACTCGCTTCGTGTCCGCTCGCTTTGAGTTGGGCCGCTAGGCCTTGACTCGCTTGAGAGGCATTCACTTGAGTGACTGTTCCGCACTCGCTTGCGATGGCTAGCTTTGAGTGTCGTAGCACTCGCTTGGCCATCTGAAGCGACTGAAATAAGAAATTGAATTTCTTTGCTTAATTTTAAAATGTTTCTGACTTACATACTTTGAGGATAAACAAGAATGTTTTCCTCTTTGTATTTGTGTCAGATTCATTTCATATTTTCCACATAGCGAGTGAAGGTTTCTAGCACGCTTCAGCTCACTTGGTGTACTTAAAATTGAAACGCTTACCAGTCAATCTCACTTCGTAGGAGATTGATACCTCTTTTGAAGACATCATTTGATTTCGACTTCAAGTTGTTGAATCACTTGTTGGGTACTTCATCTTCTTGGCATTCATCTTCATGGCATTCATCTTCCTCTACGAATTAGAGAGTCCTCCATCGAAGTGATTGGGGGAGGAAATGAATATAGTACACAAGCTTACTACAACCCAGAGGGGAGCTTCACGTAAGTGTACATATTCACGACGAATGGGGGATGAGTACAAGTCCTTATCTCAGAGCAGAAATGGACAGGATGACAATGAGAATGCTCTGACAAGACAATCTCGTATTTTACGCAGAAGCATGTCACCAGCCCTGCAACCTTTTGTAGAAAAAGGTAAACCTTCAAGCTTCCCCCTACAAGCTACAGAATGAACTTGCAATCGACTCGCTTTGACCCAAGTTAGGGCAAATTGAAGCGATGCAAAATTCAACGTGGGGTAGGAAAGGATAGACATCCGGCAGCTCAACTCAATGAAGAGTGAGTAATGAATGGACATTTATCCACGATGAAGGAGATGAGAAGACTTGCTCCTCTTCGGCGGAAAGATGGGAAGAGGACACAAGGTCTAGGTGCCAGCCCTGCCTAAGCTTTCACCATTTTTACGTGGGAAGGCCCGATACAAGACCCCACAACCGTTACTAGAAACGGCACTTGCGAGTGTTTATACCCACTCGCTAGGAATCCTAGGCTAGGTAGCAGCTTTCCTTGCTCGCTTTGGAAGTAGCTTGCTCCGAGAACAAGCAATAGTTCCCCCTTAACCAATGGCTTAACAATTCCTGTAAGCGGGTAGGGAACGTCTTCCAACACTCCACCTTTCTCCACCTAACTTCAATTTCTTCAAGCGAGTGAGATTTTGAAGTGACTCGCTTGAGTTGGTGAAGATCCGAAGCGAGTGACGCTACGAAAAACTAGCGACCACTCCTTTGTGCATCCTAGATCTAGCACTCTTCACCAGGGTCTAATAACCCTAATTCCATGCATAGCTGATTGAAACGAGACTCGGCTAGAGGCTTGGTGAGGATATCTGCTCGCTGGAGATCGGTATGGATTTTCTCGAGCTTGATATCCTTCTTCTCGACATGATCACGAATAAAGTGATGTCGGATTTCCACGTGCTTGCAACTGGTGTGTAGCACTGGAATTTGAGAGATGCAGATCGCACTGTTGTTGTCGCAGAATATAGGAATTTCATTTGCTTCAACATTGTAGTCCTTCAATTGCTGACGAAGCCATAAAATTTGGGAACAGCAGCTTCCAGCGGCCATATATTCGGCTTCAGTCGTTGAAGTAGCTACACTCGTCTGCTTCTTCGAAAACCATGAGATCAGCTTGCTTCCCAAGAACTGACAAGTGCCCGAAGTTGACTTCCTATCAATTCGGCACCCTCCATAGTCAGCGTCTGAATATCCAGTGAGCTCCAAATTGTCCTCCGTTGGATACCACAGCCCCATATTGACAGTGCCCTTCAAATATCGAAGAATTCTTTTGGCATCTTCAAGATGGCTGTGCTTGGGGTTGCTTTGGAAGCGAGCACAGACTCCAACTGCAAAAGCTATATCCGGCCTACTTGCAGTGAGATATAGAAGGGATCCGATCAAGGCTCGGTAGTCTGTAGCATCCACAGACTTCCCATCTATGTCTGGCTCCATCTTCCAGTTCATGTTCATCGGAATCTTCACAGCTTTGGCATGCTGAACACCGAACTTGGCAAGCATATCTCGAGTATACTTAGCTTGATTGATGAAGATACCATCATCCTGCTGCTTCACTTGAAGACCTAGAAAGCAGCTCATCAAGCCAATCATTGACATCTCATATTTGGTCTTCATAAGCTCTCCAAACTTCTCGCTAAGTGACTGGTTTGGTGACCCAAATATGATGTCGTCCACGATATCATCTCCATGATTGATGGTGAATAGGGTTCGATCTATCTTCCCTTTGTGGAAACCATTATCCACTAGGAATTGGGATAGTGTATCATACCAAGCTCTGGGAGCTTGCTTCAACCCGTATAGGGCTTTCTTCAAGCGATACACCTTGTCTCCCTGCTCGAAACCCGGTGGCTGCTCCACATACACTTCTTCCTTCAATTCACCGTTGAGGAACGCGCTCTTCACATCCATTTGATATACTTTGAAATTCTTGGCTGCTGCGTAGGCTAGGAATAGTCGGATCGCTTCAAGTCGTGCCACTGGAGCGAAGGTTTCATCAAAGTCGATTCCTTCCTCTTGGCAGTAGCCTTTAGCAACGAGACGCGCCTTGTTCCTTACAACGTTGTGATCTTCGTCCGTCTTGTTCTTGAACACCCACTTGGTGCCAATAACATGCTGAAGTTTGGGACGATCCACGAGATACCATACGTTGTTTCTGGTGAACTGGTTCAGCTCTTCTTGCATGACGATCACCCAATTTGAATCGGCTAGGGCTTCCTCCACGCATGACGGCTCGATGTTTGAGAGAAAGCAACTGAACATTGCACTTTCTCCAAACACTTGACTCCTGGTCACTACACCCTTGGATGGATCTCCAATGATTTGACTAGGGGAGTGATCTTTGAGCCATGCACGCTTGGATCTGCTAGCTTCATCTCCATCTTCTTCCTTGTCGATTGCTTCACCATCTGAAGCGACTGGATTGGGTGCTTGGCCAGCACTCGCTTCCGGAATCTTTGGGGCAGCTTCACCTTCTCCTTTGGGATTTTGCTCGCTTGAATCTTTGATCTCATCATCATCTTCGAGCATGTCCCAAGTGAGTGAGTTTGAGGGTTCCTTGCTTGAATTCTTCTCATTTGCGTTAGGGTTCCTTGCTTGAATTCTTCTCATCAAATACGACATGGGGTGATTCCTCCACGATTAGGGTTTTGCAATTGAACACCCTATAAGCTTTGCTTGATGTAGAATATCCTAAGAATATTCCTTCATCAGCTTTGCTTTCAAAGGCTTTCAACTGTGACTTCCCATTGTCATGGATGAAGACCCTACAACCAAAAATATGAAAGTAAGATATGTTAGGAATTCTCCCTGTCCATATTTCATATGGTGTCTTGTCGTGCCGTTTGCAGAGAAGCGTTCGATTCTGCGTGTAGCATGCTGTATTGGCAGCTTCAGCCCAATACTTCATCGGAAGCTTCGAGTCTGCAATCATGGTTCGAACGGCTTCTTTGATGATTCGATTTCTTCTTTCAGCAACTCCATTCTGCTGAGGTGTGCGTGCTGAAGATGTCTGATGTGCAATGCTATGCTCCGTGCAGTAAGCTTCAATGGTAGAGTTTAAGAACTCTGTGCCTTTGTCGGAGCGAATGGTCACAATAGCTTGATTCTTTTCCACTGCCAATCGCTTGAGCAGTTGTGGCAGTTTGGTCAGTGTCTCCTTCTTGCTGAAGAGAAATACAACCCAAGTGTAGCGAGAGAAGTCGTCGACTACGACTAGAGTGTACTTTCTTCCATTCACACTAACTGGAGTGACTGGACCAAACAGATCCATATGAAGCAGCTCGAGCACTCGCTTTGATGACGCTTCTTCGAGACTGGCGAAGTGCTTCTTCGTCTGCTTCCCTCGTTGGCATGGTGAGCAAGGATGGTCTTTGATGAAGACTTCATTCAGTATGCCTTGCACCAAACCCTTTCGAGCTAAGCAATTGATGGCTTTGAAGTTGAGATGGTTCAAGCGTCTGTGCCATAGCCATCCTATTTCTGTAGCACTCCTTGCTACTAAGCACGTCTCCTCTTTGCAGCTATCCCATTGTGCTATATAGACGTTCCTTTGTCTGACTCCAGTTAGCACAATCTGGGATGTGAGCTTGCTCTTCACTATGCACTTATTGGAAATAAATTCCACCTTGCATCCCTTGTCACAGAATTGTGAAATGGATAACAAGTTGTGCTTGAGTCCTTCCACGTAGGAGACTTCTTCAATCGTGAGCTTTCCGACTTTCAGTGCGCCGTACCCTTTGGTGCTTCCTCGAGAGTTATCACCAAAAGTGACGTGTGGACCCTTCTTCTCTATGTAGTCGTGAAGTAGAGTTCTCATGCCGGTCATGTGTCTTGAACATCCACTGTCCAAGTACCAGATTTGTTGACCCTCACTTGGCATAGGATCCACGGCGCTCACCTGCAATTAGACAGATTTTGGTACCCAAATCAGTTTGGGTCCTTGCAGGTTAGTTCCCTTAGGTACCCACACTTGCTTCACTCTCTTTTGAGATGAAGTTTGTGTCTTGGGCTTCTCGACCTTTGAAAACTTGGTGTTCTGCTTTGAAGCAGCTTCACACGTGCAGCAGTTTGTGCAAGAGGGGTAGCGGCTCGCTTCAGGCATACCCATGCTCTTACCCTTTGGCTTGTATCCTGAAGCGACTCGCTTCGGATTAGCTATAGGCTTAGAGACTGACTTAGGTTTTATAGTCTGTCGAAGCGGCTCGCTAGGTTTTCTCGAAGCGATCCAACTAGGGTTTTGACCCTAACTCGCTTGAGTTACCTTGGGAGTTCGAAGCGGCCTTCTTGGTGCTTCGAAATCTTCCCCCTCAACGTTAGTCCGGTTGGACCATCTCCAGTCCGGATAACGTGACACATAGACATTACTCCTTTTCTTGAAAGGAAGATCCTTTGTCTCTTGTGTCTTGGCTTGAGACTTAGAAGCTTCAACATTTTTCCCATTACCCTTTGATTGGTAAGCTTTAGCAGTTTGAGTGCTAGGGAATGTTGAATTTTGCTTGCCCTTAGTTTCCACCCTTGAAGATATAGACATCTTCATTGGCTTCCTTTTAGGGTTCTCAGCCACTTTGCCTTTATCTTTGTTGGTGGTCGCTTTGGATGCAGTGGGCATTTCCAAAGTGACTGATGGTGTCGTGTGAGAGGCACCAACAAAGACAGTTGGCTTGGAAGGTCCACCCTCATATCCGAGTCCTCCCTTTCTACCAAAAGGTAGAAGTGAGCTCTCTAGTGCCTGCCTAGCATATGATGCTTTGTTCAAGTTGGCAACTAGAGCGTATTGGGTTTCATACCTTCCTTCCAAGCTTTGATGTCTTGCGAAGAGATCCTCGAACTTACTAGTTATAGCCCTTAAGTTAAGTTTGACTTGGTCAAGCTCAGTGGCTAGCTTTCGGTTCTCCTTCTTGCTTTGAGACAAAGCTTGTTGCAACACTTCGTGGTCACTTGACAATTTAATGTGCTTGTCAAGCAACTCACTCCATGTCGAGGAATTAGCTTCCTCTTGGTGAGTGTGTGCGAGTGTAATTGAACTAGGTGAGGGATAGATAAATACCTCTCCGGTCTCTTCGTCGGTGAGCGCCATGAGTCCAAGATCCTCACCCTCACTGGAGTTGGGATCTGTGAATGCATCGGGGTCGCTTGCTGGATCTTCAGTTGAAGCGACCGGCACTTCACTCGCTATGAGCGCTCGCCTGGGAGCGTCCCTCTTTGCTTTCAGTTCCTCTCGCTCCTTCGCACTCAGCTTTGGGCAATCGGATTTGTAGTGGCCCATCTTGTGGCAGTGATAGCACTCTACTTCCATCATGTCCCTTGAGATCGGTTTGGTTGTATCTTCTCTCTTCCCTTTTCCTTCTCGAGCGTCAGTGCTCCTCCCTTTGTATTGCTTGTAGAATCTTTTGTATTTGCCCACTCGAGAGTTCATTTTGTTGAAGTTCTTGGACAAGAACGCAATATGTTCTTCCAACTCTTCCCTCGTCATCTTGGCTAGTGATTGGTCACTTGGTCCTTCAGCAGCTTTGAACGCTACACCTTTTGATGTCGTGGGAGCTTCATCCTCTTCGTCGAGATTCATTCGATTCAGATCGAATTCATGAGCTTTGAGTTCGGAGAACAGAATCTCCGGTGTGAGCTTTGAAAGATCCTTGGTAGCTAGGTACAGCTCTTTCATTGTCTGCCACTTCCTTGTGAGAGCTCGGACAATTTTCAGATTGACTTCCTTATCTGTGAGTTCCTTCCCAAGCGAGTTGAGAGTTGCTATAATGTTTGTAACTCTCAGCTCGAAGGCGTCGATTGACTCTCCTGGCTTCATTATCAGACTCTCAAACTCCCGCATCTGAACGGCGAGTTTGTTCTCTTTGATCTTGTCCGTTCCTTGAGAAATGAGGGCTAGGGTTTCCCACATTTCCTTCGCCGTTGCGCACTTCCTTATCCGTGGTAGATAGGCGTCCGACACGGTGCTCTGCATCGTGTGGCGTGCAATCTTGTCGAGGTTGGCGACTTTGAAGTCATTAGGAGTGTACTCATCTTTGTCCTTTTCTACGTATGTTTGTCGAACATGAGATTCGCGTCCTTCAGCAGCTGGGACGTTCACAGATATAGCTTTCTTGATTTTGATTGGTCCGTCCTCTATGACTTCCCACATCCGGTCGTGGATGGAGCATAGGAAGCTCTCAACTCGGAAACTCCATGTCTCGTATCCTTCGATCGAGAACTGTGGAAGATTTGATGCGCTGTATGTAGACATAGCAAACTATCAGCAGTAAATGCAATATGCGTGGGTGAGGTTTTGATGCACTTAAGAAAATAGGATCCGGTTCAGTGAGACAACGTGAAGCGAGTGGGGGCTCGCTTCAGGTATGCAAAGCAGAGGCTCGAAAGAACCGCTGCTCTGATACCACTTGTTGGTCCCGGTTTGTTAATAGGGAAATAAGTAGATGGGGGGTGAATACATATTTCAAGTTTTTCAAATTTTTCCCTTTAACTCAGAGTGACAAGTAAAGAGCTTGCTTGAAACTTAAGACCTAGCTGAAGCTAGATCTACAGTACGTAGCTTGCCTGCTTGACCGAAGTAAGGACTTGATCAAGAGGGAGTTTTTACTCGTATATGCGGAAATTCGGTGAGCTAAAATCTTTTCCTAAGTAATTAAAAAATCCAAGTTATGTTTGTTTAGATGCACGTGCAATGGATAATCAAATACGGTAAAGAGTTAAGGGTTAGAGAGATACGACACAGAGATTTATAGTGGTTCGGAGATAAAGCTCCTACGTCCACTTTGTTGCACGACGGCAACTGTTCTCTTCACTCAAGAACTTGAAGATTTCGGGCTCTTAAAAAGCCTGGTCAAGATCGGGCTTCACTTGCCTGGATCCGACGACAGACGTAGTGATTGCGGGTTCACTACACAAACCTAACAAAGACTGGAAGCTTCACTTGCTTCAGTCAAACACAGACAGGGAGATTACGGGCTCTCCTTACAGCCTAGCTTCGATCGAGCTTTACACAAACGATGTAGGTGCAATCTTGGATCTAACTCTATGATCGAGACTTCTTCAATCGATGAAAGAAGAGTCTTGGATCGAGACAACCTAACGACGACTCAAAAACCTAACAGGCAGAGTTTAGGGTTTTTGGTAGACGAACACACTATGAAGAGCTCTTTACAGTAGATGCAAAGTAGGCTAGAGCTCTTCTTCTAAGCTTGGATATTTGAAGTGGGCTTAGACTCTAAGTGTGAAGGTTGTGAAGACGAGTTCCGATGAACTGGAAACTCGGAGAACACATGGAAACAAAGACTCAAAGATTTGCTCAAAGGCTTGGGAGTGTTTGTTTGCTGTATGCGCTCGAATGCTCAAGTAGTGTTCTACTTCTTCACGTTGTGATCCTTCACTATTTATAGGCGGAGGGTTGGCTGAGATCCGTTGCTTGGTTGGTGGCCTTGTCCCTCCTCCTCTCGACAGTACTTGCGCAGGCGGATGCTTTTACAGACGCGCCAGTTTGTCTGTTTGCCAAAAATGGCTAACTTACAATTCTAACAGTAACTGGAGCGAGCCAGTACTGTTGCGGCGCCTTTGTCGGCCTGGCAGTCAACTCCTCTGCCCCACTCCTCTTTCGACACGTGGAGATCTTGTAATTAATGCTACGATCTCCTGTTGACTGGAGTTCAAAATATGGGCGGGAGTCGCGCTGTCGCTTTCTGGTAGGTAGTGGCTCGCTTCGCTATGAAGTTGTAGCGTCTGCTTTAGTTGAGTCACTTCGTAGTCATTCTGTAGTGAGCCGCTTCGGGAGATTAAAGTTCCCTAGTGACTACTTTAGAAATTTCTGACTAGAGTTGACTAGCTTTGACTTTATACTGCAGCGCTCGCTTTGCTTTGCTTTGGCTTTGAACTGTAGCGCTCGCTTTGCTTCGCTTTGGCTTTGAACTGTAGCGCTCGCTTCGCTTCGCTTTGGCAGACTCACTTCGAATCTACTGTAGCGATCGCTTCGCTACACTGTTCTTCGGTACGCTTTACTTCAGTTTGCCAGACTTGCTTCGCTTTGAAAAACACACTCAAGTGAGTGGCCTTCACTTGAACTTTTGAAGTCTATAATCTAAGTAAATTAAAGAGCCATCCTAACAGAGTAGGCTTAGAAAAATTCTAACTTATTAACTACATCAAAATGGGTCGCTTGGGAACAAAACGCTTTGGGGTTTTGGGATCAAATCAAAACAATGAAGTGTCCCTAATAGGTTCCCCCTTAACATGTTGTTCTTAACAATTCCCAACAGAAATCATTGAGAAATCAAGCGCTACTGAAGCTAGGAGGGATGGAGAAGGAGAGAGAGTTGGAGTTGTGGAGAGGATCGAAGCTGGTAGCTTGATCCCAAGGGGAAGTGGAGCAGGAGAAGTGAGTGGAGCTCAGGAGGAGCAGGAGGACGATGAAGCTCGGGCCGAGCTTGCTAGGAAGAAGGGCAAGGACAAGCTGCTAGAGGAGCCCCGAAAGTCATCATCTGGGAAGCTGCTAGCTTCCTCTATGGCTTCCCATCCTGTCGCGTTGCTCCATTGACCAAGGAACAGAGAGAGCGGCAGATCGCGGCGGATGAGGCTCTTGCCCGTGCCTTGGAGAAAGAATTTGAACTTCTGCAGAAAGCTTTGATTGGAAGCTTCCAGGCAGGCGCTTCAGGTGCATCTTCGCAAGCGCCCGCTTCAGCTGCAGCCCCCACTTCATCACTGGCTCTCGCTTCGACAACTGTTGAAGCCGCTCCCGCCAGTCAAGCAGTCACTCCCTCTGGACCTGCTACAAAGATAGATATGCCTCCACCTCTGATAACCACATATTTAGCATGCTTTAGAGTGCGTCTCGATGCGTGTTTTGGTTCGGATTTGTGCTTAAATGAATAGGAAATGATAGGTTTTTACAATTTATGCATTTTCTATATGCTTTGCGTTTTCTCTAGGTTTCCGTGCTGATTTCAGGTGTTACGGCAATTTTCTGGGCAAGTTTACTTATCCTATGTCGAAGAGGATCAAAAGAGGAAGCCGTAGCACTTTGCGGATTAATTTTCCGATGCCGGACGAGAGAGAACGAGTCAAAACCGTGAGAGCGCGCAAACTGTGAAATGTGGGCGGAAAATGCACGGGTCAAACGAAAATGGACTAGTCAACCCTTCATTTAACTTTCCAGAAATTACAGATTTTACCCCACCTTCTCAACTTAAGTTTCTAGTATTTGCAATTTGACCCCAATGTGTGGGAAAACTATAAATAGCTAGATATTTTCCTTATTTGGCATCTAATTTCACTTGTATTTCACTTGAACAACTTCTCTTAGAACCCTAGCTATTTCCCCTCTTTCTACTTTGGTATTTTCAAATATTTGTGGATGATCAAGCTTGGAGATTGAAGATTATTTAAGATTTTCAATTCCTTTTCATTTCCTTGTCATTTCTATTATGATTTCTCTTATTTTCCATGGTTTGATTGCTAGATCTATGGCTAGCTAAGTTTGCATATGGCTCCAAGTGATGGATAATTTGATGTAGATGATAGGTATTAGATTCTAGGATGTTGATCTACCTTCCTCTTGGATTGCCTATGGATTGGGACTTTAATTTGTATGCATGAATAATTGATCACTAGGAGTGCATCTAAGGTGTTTGAGGGAATGCCTAGTAAGCTTCCTTTCATAGCACTTGGCATCAATCTATACCCATATCACTTGATTTCATCTCTTATAGTTCCTAGAAAGAATTAGATGAGTTGGATGAGAGTTGGTAGGTTATCTTAGACTATTTTGAGCTATTTGGAGTTGATAGAGTATTAAAGGCTTAGAAAGCATTTGTTGCTCTATTGATCGACTTGTTAATCAACCTAGTAAGGTAGGTTATCATATTTGATATAAGAAACCATCCAAGGTGGATTAAATTGGTTTGAAGCATCTAGATTCTAAAACCTTCATCATCATCATATTGGAAATCACTTGGATCCATGCCTTTACTATTGTTAATTCTCCACATTTGCATTTTACTTGTCTTGTTTACTTTACATTGTTGAGTTTACTCTTTGCCTAGTATAGAAAAAACCAAACTATGAATGTGTGTTTAGATAGTATGATAGGGACTACGTGAACTACTTGATTTGCTATTGACATAATCATTCCTTGTGTTCGACATTCGGACTTACCTTGTTCGATATTATTGCTAGGCTAGAAATTAGCTCTAGTCAATTTTTGGCGCCGTTGCCGGGGAGTGATTAGATAGACATTTCAATAGTTTGTTTAGTCACTTGTTACTAATCTAAGCTTATTTTTATTTTTCTCTTTTTTTTTGTTTTGAAGGTACATGCTCACAAGGTCCAAGGGGAGACTTGTAGAGCCACTTGTCTTGCAATTTGAGAGAAGACATAGAAGGAGGAATTTTAGAGAAGAACAAGAAATGGGTGATCAAAACCCGAATATGGAGGCCATCATGAGAAGGATGGAAGAAATGCAATTAGAAATTGACGAGCAAAAGAGGAAGGCTAATGAGGCGCCACCACCTCCTATCAACTTTATGTATCAAGCTCCAACGGATCAATATCAAAGAGGAGAGTGGGACACTATCAATGCCAACAATTTTGAGTTGAAGACCGGCTTGATTCAAATGGTGATGAATGCTCAATTTGGAGGAAGCCCCCTTGCGGATCCAAATGCACATCTTACTTCTTTCTTGGAGATATGTGACATCGTTAAGCTCAATGGTGTCCCTTGTGATGCCATTCGACTAAGGATGTTCGGTTTCTCCTTGAGGGATAGAGCCAGAGATTGGTACAAGGGATTGAATAAGTCGGAAATTCACACTTGGCAAGATCTTTGCAAGGCTTTCTTATCAAAGTACTTCCCTCCCTCAAAGGCTCACAAGATGATTTCGGAGATTTCTCATTTCTCTCAACATGGGGATGAGACCTTATTTGAAGCTTGGGAAAGGTATAGAGAGCTCATCCGGAAATGTCCTCAACACGGTTTGAGTGAAGATCAACAAGTAACTCACTTCTATAGTGGACTCACTTCTCACACAAGAAGTGTAGTTGATGCCACCGCGGGGGGTTGTTTGTTGAACAAGCATGCCAAGGAAGCATTGAGGATAATTGAGGAGATGGCCGCTCATGCCTACCAATGGCCTATGGAGCGAACTTCCACAAAGAGGGTTGCCTCTCTATCGGATGAGAGATATGATGAGTTGACTTCACTAATCACTACTCTTAAGAGTGATTATGACAAGGGTCAAAGAGACATGATGGAGATAAGAGCTATCAAGAAATATGAGAATGATGAGGTCTTAAATGAGGAGGAGGTGAAGTACATCAACCGTTGGAATCAAAGTAATTTTTGAAGAAATTATGGAAATCCTTCCTTCAACAATCATCCAAATCTCTCCTATGGAAATCCGCAAAATGCTCTTAATGCTCCTCAATCTTCTCCTCCCGGATTTGGTGTTTCACATCATGTTGTTGAAGAGAAGAATCCTCTCCATCCGGGGATGGAAAGCATTATTCAACAAATGGCCGCTCAACAAAGCACTTTCATTGCTCAAACGGGGCAAAAGGTCACCACATTGGAGAACACGGTTTCTTCCATGGATAAGCACATCAAGATGCTTGAGGGTCAAATGAGCCAAATGGCTAATCATGTTGCTTCTCAACACAAGCAAGGGCAATACCCTAGCAATACGGAGGTGAATCCCAAGAAGAATTGTAGTGCTATTACTACAAGAAGTGGGAGAGTTTGTGGAAACAAAGATGAGGTTGTAGAGGTTGATGAAGAGCCTTTTGTTGAAGATGTGTCTTATGAGGAGGAGGATCATGAGATTGAGAAGAAGAAGGAGGTGAGGAATCCTATTCTTGAAAGAGAACTTCACAAGAAAAATGATGTGGTTGAAGTTCCTTTACCTACAAAGGATGTCATCACTAAGGCACCTTTCCCCCATCGTTTAGCAAAGCCGAAGATGGATGAAAAAATGAAAAGGTTCCTAGCTATGTTTAGCAAGGTTCATATTAATATTCCTTTGTTGGATGCTTTGAGGGACATGCCCGGATATGTCAAATTCTTGAAGGAGGCCGTTTCTAACAAAAGGAAGTTTGATTTGCTTGAAATCATTAACATGACGGAGGAGGTTAGTGCGGTTCTCCAAAGGAAACTTCCATTGAAAAAGAAGGATCCCGGATCGTTCACCATAGCTTGCCTCATTGGGGGTAAAGAATTTGGAAATGTTCTTTGTGATCTCGGAGCTTCTATAAACTTGATGCCTCTCTCCATCTTCAAGAGGCTTGACATTGGAAATCTTCGTCCTACTCCGGTGTGCTTACAAATGGCGGATCGATCTATCACTTATGCACAAGGAATTGTGGAAGATGTTCTAGTGAAGGTGGAAACCTTTATTTTTCCGGTGGATTTCGTTGTCTTGGATATGCCGGAAGATAGAGAGATGCCTCTCATACTTGGAAGACCATTCTTGGCAACCGGTAGGGCATTGATAGATGTTCATGAGGGTAATCTCACATTTCGTGTTAATGATGAAACTCTCACTATCTCTATCTATGATGCTATGAAGAAGGCAAGTGACCACGAATTTGAGGAATGTAATTTGATACAAGTGGTTCCACCATATAGAGGAGAAGATCAATTGGAGGATGTTATTCAAACTCCATTTATTCCTACACCGAGATAGATGAAGCTTGTGATGAGTTATTGGATACTCTAGCCTTTTTGGAGTCTCAAGAGTCATTCTCTCCGAAGAAAGAAGTGGGATTCTTAGTGCTAAGGAAGGAGGAAGACCGAGCAAGTGCAAAGGGGGACGGTAAAGGTCAAACTTCAACTCCGGCCCTTGAGTTGAAGGAACTACCGGAGCACTTGAGGTATGCCTTTCTTGGTGATAATGAAACTTTTCCTATTATAGTGTCAAGCTTCCTCTCAGAGTCCGAATTGGAGAGGTTGCTTAGAGTCTTGAGGCAATATAAATCGGTGATTGGGTGGACCATTGATGATATTAAGGGTATAAGCCCTAGTGTGTGTATGCACCGGATTTTGTTGGAAGAGAATGCAAGGCCCAAAAGGCAACCACAATGGAGATTGAACCCCGTTCTTCAAGAAGTGGTTAGAAAAGAGGTTTTGAAACTCCTAGATGCGGGTATGATTTGGGCTATTTCCGATAGTGAATGGGTGAGCCCTACCCAAGTTGTTCCGAAGAAGGGAGGTATGACCGTTATCAAGAATGAGAACAATGAGGCGATATCTACTAGAGTGGCTTCTAAATGGAGGGTTTGTATTGATTATAGAGCTTTGAATTCGGCGACAAGGAAGGATCACTTCCCTCTTCCTTTCATTGATCAAATGCTTGATAGATTGGCAGGGCATGAGTATTATTGTTTCCTTGATGGCTACTCGGGCTACAATCAAATCACAATTGCCCCCGAAGATCAACACAAAACGGCATTTACTTGTCCCTATGGTGTTTTTGCCTATAGGAGGATGCCCTTTGGTTTATGCAATGCACCGGCCACCTTTCAACGGTGTATGATGGCAATATTCCATGGGTTGATTGAAAATATCATGGAGGTCTTTATGGATGATTTCTCGGTTTTTGGGTCAAGTTTTGATAATTGTCTTGATAATTTGACTCAAGTTCTTCAAAGATGCGAGGAGACCTCTCTTGTGCTTAATTGGGAGAAATGTCACTTCATGGTTAAGGATGGCATTGTCCTTGGACACCGAGTCTCGAGTGAAGGATTGGAGGTGGATAGAGCCAAAATTGTGGCAATTGAAAAGTTACCTCCACCTACTAATATCAAGAGCATTCGGAGTTTCTTGGGGCATGCGGGTTTTTATAGAAGATTTATCAAGGATTTTTCTAAAATCACGAAGCCTCTTTGCCATCTACTTGAGAAGGATGCCAAATTTGTATTTGACCATGAGTGTCTAGTTGCTTTTGAGAAGTTGAAAAAGGCTTTAGTCTCCACTCCGGTTTTGATTACTCCAAATTGGGAAGAGCCTTTTATCATTGATTGTGATGCTAGTGATTGGGCGATAGGAGTGATTTTGGGACAAAAGCGGGATAACTTGTTCCGAGTTATACACTATGCAAGCAAAACTCTTGACTGGGCCCAAAATAATTACACAACCACCGAGAGAGAGTTCCTTGCAGTGGTGTTTGCTTTTGAGAAGTTTCGGCCCTATCTTGTTGGCAACCACACCATTGTCTATTCGGATCAAACAGCTATTCGGCATCTCATTGCAAAGAAAGATGCTAAACCTCGTCTCATTCGATGGATTCTTCTCTTGTAAGAGTTTGATATGGAGATAAGAGATCGAAAAGGATGTGAAAATGTGATAGCGGATCACTTGTCTCGACTTGAGAACCCTATTGAGGGAGATTCCGAGGAATCCAAGATTGTGGATGGTTTTCCGGATGAAAGACTTTTTGCTTTGAAGCTCTATACTCCATGGTATGCCGATATTACAAATTTCTTGGTCATTCATGAGTTACCTCCGGATTTGAAGTCATATGAGAAGAAGAAGTTCCTTCGTGAGGTCAAATTCTACTATTGGCAAGAACCATATTTGTGGAGGAGATGTGCGGATGGCATTATCCGATGATGTGTGGGATAAAGTGATTGGAATAAGATCATAGAGGAATGCCATAGCTCACCATGTGGAGGGCATTTTGGAGAAAATCGAACCGCAATGAAGGTGTTTCAAAGCGGATTCTATTGGCCTTCGATTTTCAAAGATTGCCTTGCCTATGTGAAGAGTTGTGATAGATGCCAACGTTTGGGAACAATCACCAAACGTGATGAGATGCCTCAAAACATCATGGTTGAGGTAGAGCTTTTCGATGTTTGGGGGATTGACTTCATGGGACCTTTCCCCATCTCTAATGGTTACTCTTACATCTTGTTTGCGGTGGACTATGTCTCGAGATGGGTGGAGGCCATTCTACGGCTACCAACGATTCTAAAGTGGTGCTTAAGTTTCTTAAGAAGAATATCTTGTCTCGGTTTGGAACCCCGAGGGCACTTCTTAGCGATGGGGGGTCACACTTCAACAACCGTTGGCTTGGTAGCCTCTTGGCTAAGTATGGTGTGAAGCACAAGGTCACATTGCCATATCATCCTCAAGCAAATGGCCAAGCCGAGTTAGCCAATCGAGAGATTAAGCAAATTCTTGAGAAGTCGGTTGCAAACCGAAAGGATTGGGCTAATAGGCTCGATGATGCTCAATGGGCGTATCGAACGGCATACAAGACGCCTATCGGTATGTCTCCATATCAATTGGTGTTTGGCAAATCATGCCATCTCCCGGTTGAACTAGAGCATAAGGCTTATTGGGCAACAAGACGAATCAATTTTGAGTTCAAGGAAGCCGGTTTTGCAAGGCAAGACCAATTGGTAGAGCTAGATGAATGGAGGAATGAAGCTTATGAGAACTCAAGGATTTTCAAGGAGAGAGCCAAGAAGTTTCATGATCGTGGAATTCGAAGCCGTGAGTTTAATCTGGGGGATGCCGTTCTTCTCTTTAACTCTCGTTTGAAGTTATACCCCGGGAAGCTTCGTTCAAAATGGACCGGGCCTTATTCGATCTATAGATGCTATCCGAATGGAACATTCGAGCTATTGAAGGATGATGGCACGACTTTTAAGGTTAATGGCCACCAAATCAAGCATTACTTTCGTGCGGATATAGAGGAGGCTATGGTCTCGTTGCTTCAAGATCCTTGATGGAAAGTGAGGTATCGTCGAGCTAGCGACGTTAAACGAAGCGCTCGTTGGGAGGCACCCCAACACGTATCCTTTATTTTCTCATTTTCTTTAAGTTTAGTTGTTTTAGTCGAATAAGAGTGAGAGTGGGTTATAATGTTGTGGAAAGGAATTTCTAAGTGTTGGATGCTTTCTTATGCCTTAGAAAAATTTTGAGATTTTTCAAGTTGGCAATTTCATGCCTTAGAAAAATTTTGGGAATTTTCAAGTTCTTGTATTCCAACACTTAGAAAAATTTTGAGGGTCTAAGTTCTGCTTTTGTGCAGTCCGACGGTAAAATCGAAAAAAAATAGCAAAACTAGTCGGAATTCGATTCCGTCGATTGCATTGGATTCGTGAAGCCCGAGAGTAGGGGGTAGGACATTGGCCCGGGCCGAAAGGGCCCGGGAGGGCCCAACACGAAATGGAGGTCAGCGGGAATGGTGGCTGGAATGGCGGCCTAAGCTCCAACCGCCATTTCACCCGCCAGCTACTCAATTCCACCCGCCATTTTATGGCGATTTTCAGTGTAAAAATGGCGGTCAACGGCCCTCCTTCGGTGTTGACCGCCGAGACTCCTTCCTTCCTTATTTTTCATTTTTGTTTTCCTATTTTCTTTTGTGCTATCTGTGTTCTCTTCTTCCTCTTTACTCCACCCATCTCCCACTTTGTCTCTCTACCTTCTAACACTTCTTCATGAACATGGAAAAATTGAATTTTCTTTCTCTTATATCTCCTAAACCTTTTTGAATCTTGCAAAATCCCACCATAGAATTGTTTCTCACCACATAAGCTCTCTTTTAAGACCAATATTGTCTATTTTCATGCTTGTTTGGGTGAAAAACGAAATTTGGGATTTGGTTGAGTTTTTGGAGTGAATTGCTTGATTTTGTCCAACTTTGTCAAGAATCATGAGGTAAGAAGCTTCTCACATTGTCCTAGCATGGTTTTATGGTGATATCTCTTCTCTTTTCTTAATTTAGCATGCTAATTGAGATTTGGAGTATGTTAGGTATGCTTGGTTAGTCTTGTATTCTTGTGGTTTGAGATGAATGGTGGACAATGCATGAATGGAAGCATGATTTTGTTAATTGGCAATGTTGTGAGTTGATTGAGGTTTCATATGTGTGTATTGAGCTTGGCTATACCATGGGGTGATATGTGATTATTTTTGCATTGAATTCTACACAATGAAGTTTGATATGCATAATTCTTGCTTGTAGGGGACAATCTAGAAAAGGGAAGGAACCCGTCCAAGAATCCTCTAGTGCTACCAAGAAGAGGAAAAGCACGAGTTTACCATTGAGGGCACTTGAGGATGATCCTACTCGCCCGGAGACTCATGGCATTGTCATTGAGGATGGAAATGAAAGAGAAGTATTTGCTAACTTAGTGACGAGGGGGATTGAGTCTGCATATTTTCCTTGGAAGCTTTGCCACCATGGAAGCACACATGGAAAGACAATTTGCCACCATGGGCACTCAAGTCAACCGCGTTGAGCGTAGTATGAACTCAATGGTGACTCTATTTGAGCAATTCCGGGATTTCCAAGTGAGCCACGGCCTTCCGTGGCCAAGGCCCCCACCTTTGTAGAAGCCCTCAAATGTTGGTAAGTGTGATTTAAGCATTTTATTTATTCTTCCTCCCAAACTCATTCTAGATTATTTTTCTAGAATAAGTTTGGGGGAGGGGGTACGATAAAATGTTTAAATCACTTTATTTTTATTTTTGGTGTTTTCTACTTCTACTTGTGGGAATTGTTTTTGGAATTTGTTCAATTGAGTTGCTATGATGTGGTTGGTGGTTGTTGCTTGTTGATGGGATGAGAGTGTGTGGAATGGATTGTATGTGGTGGAGTTTTGAGGAGAAGAAAATTTGGAAAGAAATTTTGGAATTTGAAAAGGGTGTGTGCAAATAATTCAAGTGATGTTTTCATGCTTTATAAGGGTGCTTAGTTGCGTAGGTGCAAAATTTTTCAAGTTTCATTTTAGAAGCATCACTTGAGTTGTAGTGCTTTTTGTTCACATGGTTAGATATTGTGGTTATCGCTCCTTTGCTTTCAAGAGAGATGTCGATGATGATTTGAGCGGAAAATGCATCATATTTTTGGGATTTCTCATGTGTGTTTTGAGCATGACATGGTTGCATGACACGATTAACGAGGAATGATCGACCTTAGGCACATGAACTCTAAACAAAAGCTTGTGAGGTTTGAGCCAAAAACGTTGAATTGTAAACGTTCTTTTCTTTCTTGAGAGTTTGCCATGTATTGCATTGTTATCTTCTAGAACTTGCCTTCAATCTTGATCGAGGTTGCTATATGTGCTACGAGAACTTAGAAATGATTTTAGGCCCTCACTTGTTAGCCTCATTATTCCCTAAACACTAACCAAATGAAACGTTAACTTTGTGGTCCCCCTTGAGCCTTTGAAGCCTTTGTTGCTAAACAGGATGAAAGGGGGTGAAGGTTGGTTATGGGAATCCATTGAGAGGTTGTGAAGTAGTGAGGAAACGGGGTTCGAGTAGTTTGATTGAAGAGGTCATTTTGTGATGAGGATACTCCTATGAGCTCTAATAATAAAAAAAAAAAAAATGATGAAAGAGATGAGAATGGAATCCTCATAGAAAAAGAAGAAGTGAAAAAAAAAAAAGTGATGATAAAAGAAAAAAAAAAGAAAGGAAAAAGTTGAAAAGAAAAGAAAGAGTTTGAATAAAGTTAGTTGTGTATGAGAACATAAAGGAGTTATCCATGACTATTTAGACGCTTCAATCAAACTTGGGTATTAAAGAGTGTTAAGAGGTGAAATGGTGAAGGTAGAAGGTGGAGGAATTCACACTTAGAGTGGAAAAGAGAAGGTGAAAGTACTTAGGAAATTTCTTAGTCACTTAGCCTAAAAATCCCTACCTAAACCAATGTCCCCACATTATAAGCCTAAATAAAAGACCTAATTGATCTTAGTTCGAGTGCACAACCAAGCGATGGAGATCTTGAGATTTAGGGCAAGCTTATGGTAAGAGCAATGCATGCATGAGCTCGATGAGTGTAAATTTCATACCATACACTTGGGAGAAAGAGTGATACACTTACATCTAGAGAGGTTTGGAGTTTCATTGTGTTTGAGTGATTGATTTCTTGGTTGAGAGTGTTGTGTGGTTGTGGATTGTTTAGTGCACCTTGGGAGTTCCATGCTTGGAAATATTTTATTGAGTGAGCTTTGAGGCATCGATGATCTTGATTTGCATACCCATATGTGCTTATGTTCTTTGATTGTTCGTTCCATTGTCGGGACGAGCAATGGCTTAAGTTTGGGGGAGTTTGATAACCACATATTTAGCATGCTTTAGAGTGCGTCTCGATGCGTGTTTTGGTTCGGATTTGTGCTTAAATGAATAGGAAATGATAGGTTTTTACAATTTATGCATTTTCTATATGCTTTGCGTTTTCTCTCGGTTTCCGTGCTGATTTCAGGTGTTGCGGCAATTTTCTGGGAAAGTTTGACTTATCCTATGTCGAAGAGGATCGAAAGAGGAAGCCGTAGCACTTTGCGGATTAATTTTCCAATGCCGGACGAGAGATAACGAGCCAAAACCGTGAGAGCGCGCAAACTGTGAAATGTGGGCGGAAAATGCACGGGTCAAACGAAAATGGACTAGTCAACCCTTCATTTAACTTTCCAGAAATTACAGATTTTACCTCACCTTCTCAACTTAAGTTTCTAGTATTTGCAATTTGACCCCAATGTGTGGGAAAACTATAAATAGCTAGATATTTTCCTTATTTGGCATCTAATTTCACTTGTATTTCACTTGAAAAACTTCTCTTAGAACCCTAGCTATTTCCCCTCTTTCTACTTTGGTATTTTCAAATATTTGTGGATGATCAAGCTTGGAGATTGAAGATTATTGAAGATTTTCAATTCCTTTTCATTTCCTTGTCATTTCTATTATGATTTCTCTTATTTTCCATGGTTTGATTGCTATTTTCCATGGCTCCAAGTGATGGATAATTTGATGTAGATGATAGGTATTAGATTCTAGGATGTTGATCTACCGTCCTCTTGGATTGCCTATGGATTGAGACTTTAATTTGTATGCATGAATAATTGATCACTAGGAGTGCATCTAAGGTGTTTGAGGGAATGCCTAGTAAGCTTCCTTTCATAGCACTTGGCATCAATCTATACCCATACCACTTGATTTCATCTCTTATAGTTCCTAGAAAGAATTAGATGAGTTGGATGAGAGTTGGTAGGTTATCTTAGACTATTTTGAGCTATTTGGAGTTGATAGAGTATTAAAGGCTTAGAAAGCATTTGTTGCTCTATTGATCAACTTGTTAATCACCCTAGTAAGGTAGGTTAGCATATTTGATATAAGAAACCATCCAAGGTGGATTAAATTGGTTTGAAGCATCTAGATTCTAAAACCTTCATTATTATCATATTGGAAATCACTTGGATCCATGCCTTTACTATTGTTAATTCTCCACATTTGCATTTTACTTGTCTTGTTTACTTTACATTGTTGAGTTTACTCTTTGCCTAGTATAGAAAAACCCAAACTATGAATGTGTGTTTAGATAGTATGATAGGGACTACGTGAACTACTTGATTTGCTATTGACATAATCATTCCTTGTGTTCGACATTCGGACTTACCTTGTTCGATATTATTGCTAGGCTAGAAATTAGCTCTAGTCAACCTCCTGCACCGAAACAGCCTTTGAAGCGAACCACACCTGAAACTAGAGGAGATGATCCCGCTTCCAAGAGGCAAAAGATCAAGCGATCAGTCGCTTCGAGAGCTGGTTGCACAGAAAGAAGGAGAAGGAGTGGAGAGGAGAAGAGAAGTGAAACAGAGAGGGAGAAGCAAGCAAAGCAAAGAGACTGAAGAAGGTTGAGGAGAGGATTGAGGTACACTTCAACGAAGTGAGACTCATCCAATCTGCCATCACCAGAAGTGCATACATACCATTCACTCCAGAGGAGTTCGAAGCGTGCCAAACTCAGGCATTGATCGACGCTTGCAATGTCACACACAAGGAGATGATAGATTCAGGACGTTATCCTGGTGATGAGCCCAACTTCATCCGCAAGCAGTTGAATGCGAAGCTGCCTCAGTTCAACATAGAGATCAATGCGAAGTTCAAGAAGGTCATGAAAGAGCTGACAAGCCGAACTAAAGATGAATTGATTGAGCGCAAAAACATTCATCCAGATGCAAGAGAGATTGAGCAATTCATCTCTGATGAGCTTCTTGACCAATGGTTGTTCTACAAGGAGAAATTCATCAAGGCCTACTACTACTGGGAAGTAGTGCCATGGCAAGATGAGTGCTCGAGGATGGATGCCCTCAATAACTTCCTCTGTGCCTACAATGAGAAGCTGCGGCGGGAAATATTCACTCAGGCGGAGCTTGTTGACCCTAAACCGCTCATAATCAAAGTGCCCGTGGTGAAGGATTTTCCCATGCTGTTCCAGCCAGGCACCAGTGTTCCCTACCATAGGATAATTGATGAGGAAGTGGATGAAGCACTCAGACTAGAAGGTGGATGGAGATCGAACCAGTATAATCTGAACACAATGGAAGCAAAAGTCCTTTCTGCCTATGTCATTGAAGAGGAGAAAGAGGAGAAAGCTGAAGAAGAAGAAGAGGAGAACAAGCAAGACCCTTAATTCCTCATCCATATTTTGTGAACTGCTTGTTCATATCTATCCTATTTATTTTGTTTCTGAATTGTGTCATTTACATGCCTTGTGAATGATTTAATTATGCTACAAAACTCAAACAATTTAATCGAAAAAAAAGGGGAAAGGAACTTAAAAGAAAATTTTCAAACAAGCATGGAAAGGAAGCATTCGCTTGAAGTTCTTTCCACGGTTAAAAAGGCTAATTTTCTTTAGTCTAAGTCATTGGGTTTTGGCATCATCAAAAAGGGGGAAATTGCTGGGAATTGTTAAGGATTACATGTTAAGGGGGAACTCATATGGGACACTTTGAAGTGAGTGAAATACTTGTTTTGATTTGATCCCAAAACCCCAAGTATCCCATTCCCAAGCGACCCAATTTGATGTAGAAAATAGGTTAGAAAATTTTTCTAAGCCTATACTGTTAGGATGGCTTTGTTTTTACTTTAGTCACTTTGGTTTTTAGACTGCAGAAAATTCAAGTGAAGGCCACCCGCTTGAGTATATTTTCCAATCGAAGCGAGTCTTACCCAGCCAAAGTGAAGCGTGCCGAAGAATAGCGTAGCGAAGCGAGCGCAACAGTAGATTCAAAGCGAGTCTGCCCAAGCGAAGCGAAGCGAGCGCTACAGTAACAAGCCAAAGCGAGTCAACACGGGTCAACTAATACTAAAGCAGTTACTCGGGAAATTTATTTTCAAGTACTTGCTACAGTATGACCCTGAAGCGACTCACTTCAAGCGGACGCTTACATCTCTAAAGCAAAGCGAGCCCCTACCTAACAGAAAGCGACAGCTTGATTCCCCGCTCTTATATTGAACTCCAGTCAACTGGAGATCGTCGCATTAATTGCGAGATCTCCACGTGTCGAATGAGGAGAGGAGCATCGGAGTTGACTGCCAGGCCGACAAAGGCGCCGCTACAGTACTGGCTCGCTCCAGTTACAGTTGTATTTGGAACTTAGCCATTTTTGGCAAAGTGCCAAATCTGCACGCGTGAAAAGTTGTTCGCCTGTGCAAGTACTGTCGATAGGAGGAGGGACAAGGCCACCTACCAAGCAACGGATCTCGGCCAAACCTCCGCCTATAAATAGTGAAGGATGAAGACGAAGAGAAGTAGAACACTACTTGAGCATTGAGCACCTACTGCAAACAAACACTCCCAGCCTTTGAGCAATTCATCGAGTCTTTGTTTCCAAGTGTTCTCCGAGTTCCAGTTTTCATCGGAACTCGTCTTCGCAACCTTCACACCGAGAATTCTAAGCCCATTCCTAATCCAAGCTTAGAAGAAGAGTTCTAGCCTTCTTTGCATTCATTGTAAAGAACTCTTCATTAGTGTGTCTCTGTCGAAACAGAAAACCCTAACCCAAGTTTTAGGTTTTGTGTGTTCGTCGTTAGGTTGTGTTCGATCCAAGGTTCTACTTTCATCGATTGTAGAAGCCTCGATCATAGAGTCTAGATCCAAGCTTACACTTTTATCAAGTGAAGCTCGAGTGAAGCTAGGTTGTAAGGAGAACCCGTAATCTCCCTGTCGTCGGGCTGAAGCGAGTGAAGCTTCCAGTCCAGTTCTAGGTCTTGTGTGGTGAACCCGTAATCACCCAGTCTTCGTCAGATCCAAGCGAGTGAAGCTCGATCTCGACATAGGCTTTTGAAGAGCCCGTAATCTTCAAGTTCTTGAGTGAAGAGAACGAGTTGCCTAGTGCAACAAGTGGACGTAGGAGTTTCATCTCCGAACCACTATAAATCGCTGTGTCGTATCTCTAACCCTAACCTCTCTATTTACTTGTTGTTTGATTATTCATTGCACAAACATTTAAACAAACATAAACTGAGATTTCAAATACTTAGGAAAGATTTAGCTCACCGAAATTCCGCATATAGAGTAAAGTCTCACTCTTGATCAAGCTCTAAGCTTAGGTCAAGAGAGTTGTGAATACTATAGATCTAGCTCACAGCTAGGTCCTAGTTGTTCAAGCAAGCACTTTACTTAGTACTCTGAGTTTGAGGAACTTGAAGTTGAAAACTTCAAAACACGCATTCACCCCCCCCCCCCCCCCCCCCCCCTCTACGTGTTTTTCCTCTTACAAACCGGGACCAACAAGCGGTAATATCAAAGAAATTTTATGATCAGAAGGGTATTCGCGCAAGAGTATAGACATTATCTCTTCCTCCCAAGAAGGCAAACAAGAAGGGAGAGACCGAGAGGTTTTTTCTTTACTAGGATTCCATATACAAGTTGATGTTAGGGATATTCCAAGAAATGCCTGAAGGAGGGCTAACTGTCAGATAGCATTTATGCCAGTCTTTATCTATGGACTCATATTTGCCATATATATCAACAAAACGAACATTGGGAGAAAAATACAGATGAGAATCCCTGTGTTTTAATTCATGGGTACGAAAGAAAAGGAACGCCGTGTCTTTCACCCCCTCTAGGTTAGCAATCATATGGAAAAAAGTAGCCTTACGAATGGAGGCTGGGTTCAGTTGATTTAGAGGAGCGTTGTATAAATAAGCAATGCGAGCGAAGAAAGGAGGCACGGGAAAGCACAGTCCGGCCCCCAATTGAAAGAACCAAAAGGCTTT